>CM076721.1:4396360-4908860 GCA_038501795.1 Pseudopleuronectes americanus
GGATTTAGGGTGTTGCAATAGTCTCGGCGTGAGATGACCAGAGCCTGATTTAGAACCTGTGCTGCCTTCTGGGTGAGAAGGGGACGTATTCTCCTGATGCAGCATGTAACTACAGGTACGGGTTGTAGCAGGAGGCAATGTAGCGGTAAGGGAGAGATGGCTGTCGAGTGTCACACCCAGGTTCCTTGGGGAATCACCACAGAGTTGTTGATGTTGTCATGGGTGGGAGAGCCCGAAGGAAAAGAAGCCCGGCCTCGTCAAGGTTGATTTTTAAGTGAACTGCAGACTATCCACTGAGAGACAAGTCAGTCAGACAGACAGAGATTCGTTATGCATATGCCAAGCAACTGTACTCAGATGGGTTGTGACATTCAATACTGAGAGGTGGTGTCAGGTTGCCCAAAGTGTGCCAAGAAAACATTCCACACACCACATGACCGTTGACACGAGGCAGGTTGGGTTCACGGATTCTGACTCTATCACCTGCCCCCTGAGAGAAATCGGGACTCCTCCGACCAAATACAAGTTTTCAGTCTTCAGCTGTTTGTTTTTACTGAACCTGTTTCCACCGCAACCTCGGACCTCTGCTCCTTCCTGATCTGAGTGGAACAAGACGCTGACCTCTCATCAACAAAGAGTTGCTGCTCACTGCTGGACGCTTGTTGTTTGTCATGTCATTCCACAATCAAGTCACTCAGATCCCATTTTTTATGTTTAATGAGAAGATTAGCTGAAGCTCTTGGCCTGTCTCTGCAGGTGTTTATGTATTGCACTGCATTTATTGTATAAATGCATCAACCAGAGTGGCACCAACAGTCCACTTAGATTTAATCAAGCTGCATGCAATCGCTCACTCTCATAAATATAAGTCCCCTAAATATATCAGATTTTTATTCCATCCATGTCCATGAAATTCGGGAAAGATTTTTTTTTCTTAAGATCTCATAATATAACAGAAAGTGGATCTGTGCCCAAAATTCAATGGGTTCTTTCTCGACACATATTCCAGCGTCATGTTTCTGTCACATGCAAATCACTAAACAAAGCTGAATCTTCTTTGTTGTTATTTATATTGAGCAGCTGGGACACAGTGGATGACATGTTTCTAATCCCTGGTTAATGACTGAATTAGGCTTTTTTGGTCGTGTTGAAATAGCATCCTTACAGAGATAAAATCCTCCAACATATTTGGTCACTTTTTTACGTTTCTGCTTTATATATTTCCAGTGACAACAAAATGGACCCAAACACCAAGAAAGCCACTTTTATCTGCTCTCTGGCTTCATAAGCTGCATGCAACAGGACTCCTCATGTCACCACATTAACTGAACGCTCTGCAACTCTGAGTCACAGCTAATTACACAGGTGAAATCAGAGGGCTGTGTTGAGTGAAGGCTTACATGTCGCAAGGGGTAAAGCTTGCTTTAGCTCCAAGTAAAGATAATTGACTTCCCATTGGTTGTTATCTGTATGTCTGGAATATCTGTTTTTTTTCAAAATTGTTCTCCTGCATAGAGATGGACAGGACAGATCTATGTAGGCCCAATTCCGATTTGCACCACTCATATCCTATCTACCCTGTGTCTTTTGACTGCGTACTATGGTGTGTACTTGCAGTACAGGCCACTTGAGTACTTTGTCTTATGTGTGTCTCTCTGTGTGAGCTACTGGATATCTGTATTTCCCCATGAAGTATCTATCTATCTATCTATCTATCTATCTATCTATCTATCTATCTATCTATCTATCTATCTATCTATCTATCTATCTATCTATCTATCTATCTATCTATCTATCTATCTATCTATCTATCTATCTATCTATCTATCTATCTATCTATCTATCTATCAGGGATCAGGGAGCGATTTCATTTCCTTTCTATTTCTTGTACATGTGGAAGAATTGACAAGTTGACTTTGACTTGAAATGTATTAAATTGTGAATCTATCTATTAACTTTTGCACTTAAAATGGAGACAACCCCTAACCCTTCTATAACTTATACGCTGATGGGAAAAGGATAAAACGACAAACATAATAAATCTGTTTTATTTTAATAATCAATAAAACAGTTTTATATAAGGTGACATTCCCTCTTTGATAAACTTTAATCTAGCGCCCTCTAGTGGATAAACGAGTGGACGACTGACAGGAAGTGAGGACTGACGTCATAAAAGTCCCACCCACTAGACCACAGCCCATTGGTAAGCACTCTGAATGCAGACACGTGATTGGTCAGGACGTACTTCCTGCCAGAACACACGTGTCCACACATAACAGAGTTGTGTAAGTGTCTCGTCCTTCCATTAAACACCAGTAAAAACCAGTCTGCTGCCTCTGAATACCACTTTGAATCGAACCGGGGACCAGTTCATTCAAAGTGTTCGCAGAGATGCCGACGTCACCGGTGAAAACGCGGATCCCTCTGACCAGCTTCGGTCACATGATCACTGAGGTGAAGGTAAGACAACAGATCCGACCCCTGCACGTCCAGGTCCAGTGTGCAGAGATCAGCTGGTGTTACATATTCAGTCAGTCAATTAAAGCATCACACTGTAAATAATATCAGTCAGATATGTTTTAGTAGACTAATGCATTCATATTTATACACATTCTATGCAGTTCCATGTTTTATATAGCTTGTAAATATGATGTTATACCCTAATAGCCTAATTGTACCCTCGTAATGGATTATACATCTCTTAACTGTGAAATAATCATTCTTTATATATATATATACATTCACTGTAAATATTCTAACAGTGTACACATTTCCTCTTGTTATTACACTGAATATAGTAGCTTTTATTCCATTCATATTTTTCTATATTTTGTATATTTCCTTACTCTTGGGTATTGCATGTTACTCATTATTATTTAGCGATGCCATTATTGACTCTTGCTGCTGTAATATTGCAAATTTCCATTTTGTGGGAAGGATTATTATATCTTATCTTATCTCTTAACCCTGTACTTTTACTCAAGTATTGTTTTTAGGCATCTGGGTACTTTTTGTAAATGTATGTATCTCCTCGACTACATGTAGGCTACAATATTTCGACATAGATCGAGGGTGTAAAGAATAACCGACAGACAGATTTCGTTAAAAATTTACAAATCAAATACACATTCAATTATAAACTATTATTCAGTTAATCACCCAGCAGTGAGTTAAGAATAATGGATATTAGTTCCCCTCAGGGAAGGGGAGATTGCAGCACAACAAGAAACTATAAATTATTTAAATGGAACAAATGCAACTCAGTAAGGAAATAGAGACGATCTCTGGCCCAGAGGCTGCATTGTACTCAAATATTAGAACATATGTAATGTGTATGATTTGTGCAAATTGATGTGCAAAGATATGTGAGCAGGCGTAATAACATTAGTTTCACAAGTAATTTCAAAATAACATATAATAACAGATAAATTACTCCGTGGTATGGAAGGATTTATTGTATTCATTTTATTCCATATTATATTTTTCAAAGTCTAAATACACTGTAATCATGAAACCTGCAACCACTTGATGTTTTAAATTTGGCCAGTGGGGGCAGCAGAAACAAGCTGTCACCACAACTTAGATAGATGGATAGAGAGGAGGGAAGAAAGAAAGTAAGAATGGAGGGATGGATAGATGTCTTCTTAAAAAGCTTTCATTTATTTGAAATTTTAATTATTTAAGTTTATTGTTGGGTTTTCTAGAAGAATAAAACTTTGTGTCTGTCAAGAAAAGTACTTTGTAAATAAAGATTATTATTATTATTTGACCTCTGCTTTAAAACATTAAAACAACATAAGCTTTGAATAATTTATTTTCATTTTAGAGACTTGAACGATTAATATTCTGTCAGTGTCATGAAAAAGTTAAATTTCCCGTCAGCAGTTTGGAGAAGGAAAAATAAAAGTCATCCTCTAATGGATTTCTCTGGCAGCTGGAGAATTCATATATTTCGCTAATAGCTTTTGCATCTTATGCATTAAAAAGAAAAAACTTAAAACTCTCAAAGGGAATTACAGCTTCAAGCTTTTATCACACAGAAGTAGTGTGGCGAGCTGGAGGAGAATGGCTGCTCTCTGGGTGTGTGGGGTGATTAGCTCCGAGCTGCGGTCGATGAATAATTCAGTTTAATCTCAGTCGGAGGCCGTGTTGAATGAGACTCGACCAGAACCCGGGTGTCGCTGCAGCGCTGCCTCGTCACGATGCCTCTCAGTCCAACTGCTGGTTTCAACATGTTCAACTATTCAACTTCTCTTTTGTTTTTGAGCCTCAACTGTCACTGGTGATTGCTCCATTTTCTTGCCAATTATAGTATCTTGACTTTACTTGATACAACATAAATACATAACTTGGAATGTTAAAAATGCATATGGGGTGTGGAAGACCCCAGAAAAAGACTTCCAAATATAACACAAAAAAGAAAAGACAAAACTTACAAAATCTGCAGTGCAATCATATATTAGTATGAAAGCGAAAGTCTGACATCCGCTAGTATAACAGAGAAAAATGCGGTTTGTTTTAAGTGGTTATGAAAGTGTTTTTGTAAAAACACCAGCGAGGAGGCACTCTTATTATTATATAATAATAAAGGTCAAAGTTTTATGTTCCCATAATTAAAAATTGACAGGTTTCACTTTCCTTATAACTGGCATGTACTTGACGCAGGTGATTAATTGATGTTGTGACAATTTTAGTTGTTGAATGTTTTTCTTCTTCTCATTTTTCACATTGGATTCTTCTTTCTTCATTTTTGTTGTGTCTCACTTCCAGTAAAATGTGATGATTATTTAACCTTACTGTTGCTTCCTCTTATTGTGTGTGTGTGTGTGTGTGTGTGTGTGCGCGTGTGTACGCGTGTGTACATGTGTGTTTGCGTGTGTATTTGTGTTTCAGAAGCAGCTGTTTGGCATCGAGGCCCCGTCTTCTTCGGAACTGACTGGTTGGAGGAAATACTTCAACAGCTACACACTGCAGGGACGCCGAAACGTACGTGACACGCACAAATACACACACATATACACAAACGCGCAGGCTCTGTAACATGTGATACAGTGTTCACGTATATGGAGTCAGAACCGTGTCCCTCTCTGCTCTTTCTTCCAGAGCGTCCTGGCTACGTACGGAGTCCTGGTCCTTTCAGCCGCTGCCTACATGATGCTCAGGCAAAGCAAAAAGGAAACGTCCAGCCCGACGGCCTGACAGATAAGAACTGTGACCATTTAAATTTACTGCAGGAAAACGACGGGACACTCAATCTGAATGTGAAAGCGTTTGACAGCGTTTATCGTTGTGTTAATAAATGAAGTGCAAATGTTCAGTGCTGTCTTATCATTATTCAGTGATATGATGCAAAGTCACGCTTGTTGCCATGGCATCAAAATGTGTGCATGTGTGTGTGTGTGTAATTCTTCGCCACAAGCAGTCTATTCTCTGCTGAGGAAGCCGCAACCAAACCTCATTTTATTTTCTGTCTCTTCTCGTATTCTGTTGCATCGGATCCCAGTGAGATTTAGACTCACTGGGACAGAAATCATGCAACAAGTTAAGACTCGTATTTAAGTGGTGTTGTAAAATGATCAGAATAACAACAAGAATAATTCATACATGCAACAAAGATCATGTCTGAGCTTGTAGACAATGATACATAGTCGAAACCACAGAAGAGTGGGAGGGCCCGGCATTAAAAAAAGAAAGGAGAAGGGCAAGATATTTTTTTCATTTCAAGAAAAATGTCAAAGTGATGGGAATAAGGTCGAATTAACATTAATCACGCAACTTCATCGATATTTTTAACTCTGCTAAATTGGTAGATCAAGGTTCAATACAAAGGATCAGATTAATTCACTGAAATGATAACAGCTGTCAGTTACATTAAGTATACATGTGCACCACCTCAGTGTGCAATCAGTCACTCCTCTAACTGGATGTGACCTCTAGCTAAATATCTTCCTCTCTCCTGTTTGTCCTCGTGCATGGGTCCCTCATAGTCTTCATTAAGAGAATGTTTTGGGAAAAAAAAAGGTTTGAAAGTACAATTTCTTCAAGAAAGCCAAATAACAATATACAATATAAGAATATAACAACAAGTACTTGCTGCCTCGAGTATTTCATTCTCTCAAGTTATTAAAGGGATATTAGATCTTCAGGGTGGGACCTACACTGGAATAATAAAATAAAACATATAAAATGAATTAATCAACATAGAACTTTATTTACCCAAAACAGAAATGACATTTTACATGTATCCGTCCTAAAGTGGATTTATTGTTTTGGTACTTTAATACACTTAGTCTCATACAAGAAAGTACTTTCTACTTCACTACATTTTCAAAAAAGCTTTGCGTTAAATGTTGACTTTTAGGAATCTCATCCGATCGGATCGGCCAGGTAACATTCTCCTGCAGCAGCAGCCTCACTGGTGAAGAATCTCCGGAGATGGATTCTGAAGAAGTCGCCGCTGAGACTCACAGTGAAAGTGAAATTGACTAAAGCTCGGGTTAGTAATCCTGGAGTAAGTTAGCAGGAGCCGGTTATACTGCACGACCTACACATCCCGACCCTGTCCTATCGGGCCTCTCCTAAAAACTACGCCGCAAAAACCCATGACTGACTGTGCATGACTCACTCGCTAATATCTGACCATCGTCCCTGCTTCAGCTGAAGAGCACTAGCAGGATGTGCACTGGCAGACGGGTCGGACACGGACTCAATGACAAGATTTGGTCGTGTTTATTTAGTAATTGAGGAAGAATTTTTTCCGAAATCAACCTTTAAAATGACAGAGACTGTATAAGTCTTTTATTACACAGTAAACATGAATAATTAAAGCCTAACAGAAAAATCTGTGGACACAGTTATTGATCTTTTATATCTTTTATGTGAATACATCAGCTTTGCATTGGGCAATAGGCCGATCAGCAAGTACTTTTCCTATAATACTTTAAAATATAAGACAGATGGTGAATATCCCTTGTAATTTAAATGCTGGTGCTTACTTTTACTCAAGTAAAAATGTTACTTTTCAAGTACTTTCACATGAGTACATTTAAGGCTATTTATTGTTCTTAAAACAAAGTAATATGTAAACTCTTTCTTTTTGTAACCCAACCCTAACACGAACTCTACTCTAACCCGCAGCCCAGGTGTGTTTTGAAGTCGACACTGGTCCTCACAGAGATAGAATAACACGACTGAATCGCACACACTGCTTGCACATCACGTGATTTCATAGAATCCCAGCGGAAGCGAAAGCAAAACTGCTGCGCGCGTGTACGTCAATGCGGTGTTGAGTGCACGCGCCTTTATTACATTTTACGCTGGAGTCACAGACCAATCTCATTCTCTCTCTCCTCCTCCCGCAGCTCTTCAGTTAAAGAGAAAGTAAAAAATGTTTCCAGTCCAAATGAACCGTGATTCTGTGCAGGAGAGAAGCCGAAGCTCCTGAATGACCCTGAACCAGCCTCCGAGTCCCAGGCATCACAGGTTAGTCCACTTATACGCGTAAAGACTTCATTCATTAATGCGTAAATAGTGTCGGTGCCACTTTTACGCACCGGTGTCAAAATGTGTATCCGTCATCGATCCTCGAAAGGAACAAATGTCTCCACCCAGGGGGCACCCAAACATTTCTCCTGAACCTAACTCCACTAAAACAGACACAGACATATTGGGATTATTACAGTTTAACACATTTACTTAGCAACAACCTGTTGCTAAGCAGAGGGAGTTTGAAATGTGTTTTTTAAAGAAAAGTAAAATGCACAGAGAAATTACAGAAGTGGAAAGTTATTACAAATATAGATACATTAACTCATGTTTGTATTGTATTTAAATCAGTCCCTGCAATATATGGCTTTTGTATTAAATAATAGCTCTAATCAAAATATCACATGTGAAAGTTTTATAAAAGAATAATAATAAAAAAAAATATTTATATTCCTCTTTTCTATGATCATGTTTACAGCTGTGCTTCTCCTAACCCTGCAGCTCATTGGATCTGAATAGAAACACTCTGAGGTTTAAGTGCTGACGTTTAATCTGACTTCAGCTCCACGGGACTCGTCAGCCTGCTGCTGCTCGACAACTCGACAAAAAGTACCACACTTCAACTCAGAGGTTCATTTCAAATCAAGCGTAGTTATCTTGATAAAAGAACGATAGCAGCAGAAACTCCACTGTCGAGGTACTGACAGCTGCACTGAGCCGAGGAAGAGAATTTACACAACAAAGTTTAAACGTGACAACAGTTAAACTCAGTCTCCTGTGGTTTGTGTTGAGACGGGGGGAAAGTGACAAGTTTGGCAAAGCAACACTAAACTTTAGAAAAGTGTTTTTTTTTAACTGGAGCTGATATTTAAATGCTCTCTTCATCATTTAGAAGAGGAGATAAAATAAGTAGTTCAAATTAAACCAGCTGTAAGAATCCAGAAAGATAGTGGAGGAGAGCAGCCTCTCTTTTTGTAACTACAGTAGTAAAATCACTGTGAGTCTGAGTAGTAATATATCCACTCGAAAAAAATGTATTTATAAAGTACTTCTCTTCCCATAATTTACTATAAAAGTAACATGCAAACAGATACGCTAAACAAAAAACAATTCTTATTATCGTATTATTATTTATACTTAAACTAGAAATACGAATAAATTATGCATATTACAATAACCTACTTGTTTTACAGGTTTTTGCGTTCATAAATTGTGTTTGTATTTTTACCTCTGATCTTTTTTCGGGGTCTTGCGAGGAGTAGGAGAAAGTGAAAGTGTTTTTTTTTAAAGATCATTGTAATCTTACCCCGCATTGATGTGAGTAATGTCAGCCACATGACCCTCTGCCTTAGGCGCGCAGACACACACACAGAGACAGACACACACAGACACAGACACACACAGACACAGACACGCAGGCTGACGCCAAAGTGGTAATAACGTGTCTTTAACAAGGCAGCTGTAGTTGTAAAAAATGAACACAGTTGCTCCTATTCATGAACCGAAAGAAAGTTATCAGTCAAATCTTTACAGAGCTTTATAGGAAGTCCAAGCTCAATGCGGAAAGATAAGTCAAATAACTGATTAGACAAGTTAAAAACATACAAACATCTGCAACTACTTTGATAATTTACTAATCGTGTGTTATTTTTCCAGTAAATTACGATATATTTTCATAGTTTTATAATTTTTTTGAGACTTACTAATCAATGTAGAAAATGATTGACGTGTTAATTGGTGATGGCAATAATCACTTCAGTCATTTCAACACACGTTTGAAATGTTTATTGCAGCTGCAGAACATTGAAATGTCTGTTTTTAGTGACAGATCTCAGTGTGCACGACCTGGTCAGTGCCAAACTACAGACGGACACAGTCGGAGACAAGCTGTTGAACATGAAGTGTTGAACATAGGAAGCAGATACTTCCCTCAGTATTTAACAAGTGGCCTGATGAGAGTGAATATGATTAACATTTGGAAAAAGTTCAACATAATAACTTTTCGATTTTTGACTGCAATTGTCTTGTTTTCTTTCCTGTGAACAGATGAAGCTTCTTTAGCCTCTGCTTCACTCCGGCACTTTGTGCTAACGTGGATGAATCCTGATTCACGATCTCAAGCTGTCGTTTAAACAACATGGAGTCGCACAGCGGACTGAGCGGCAAATGACCAGCCAGGACGGTGTCAGCGATGGAGGCCCTGCTGCCAAAAAGTGGAGGATATGGTGCAACCGATGGTCAAGAGAAGGATTCTCCTGTATAGGATGGTCAGAGACAAACTGGTTAAACCAGTTGAACAGAGCCAAAAAGATAAGTGTGCAGCGGAGACACAGAGTCAGCTCCCCGAGGAACCGGTCGGCCCCCGAACAGATCCCAGAGCTCGAGGGACCAGGCCGCCAAGAGTTGAAGGAGAGGCAGCTTGAGGCGCTGCACTGGAACAACGGAGAGGAAGACCCTGAACCCTGGCTCCAGGTCAGTAAGCGTGGGCAGATGTCTGGAGCCAGTTCAGTCAGAAATGAAACACCTGGATTTCATTTCATGAACTTTATATCCAGCGATGGAAGAAATAATCAGATGTTTTACTCGGCTAACAAGGCCTCGTGTGGAAATACATAACATATTTAGAAGTATAAAAATATATACTTAATGTACCAAAAGTACTCACAACTTCGATAAGAATTAACTACTATATGTATAATGGTAACTTATTCTATAATAACCTCACCTCTGTCTGTTTGTTGGTTTAATTGTTTTGCAGGATTGTGCAAAAACTACTAAATGGATTTCGACCTAAACTTAAATGTTGGTGTATATGCAGATTAAGGAGTGGGGAATAATAAATAGTTAAGATTATCAGACCACTTATATATTATATTTCTACTCAAATAACTAGACAATTGTGTGTAGGATAATTTACTGTACTTTTAAGAATAGAACCACAAATGAATCACACAATGATGTGCTGGAAAAAAACTAAATGCCACCCACTACTTTGCTGAGAAGGATAAAACTCATCACTGTTGATGACACATATCACATCACTGTTTTCATTAAACACACAACTTCCACCAGATGGATTTGATGTGACGATCTCTGTGTCACTGTCTGGAAACTACGCCTTAAAAAATGTTGAATGTCTGAGTTCATCGTTGGAGTCTGAAGGTTCACATCAGAACCTTCTAGTCTGATTAATAACATCATTTTACATCAAATTGATAACTTATAAGTTTCTCGTTTCCATCCCTGAGTAGCGCCTGCAGGTACATCCGCCTGTGTTGAGCCTGAGAGGTTGTTGAGTGCCTACAGTGTACATGTTGATTATCATTATCCAGATGACTCATTACTTTCTTTTCTCCTGTAGCTGGTCAGCGGAGGCGAGGCTGACTGCTTGCCCACACACCTGCGTCCGTTCTGCAGCCATGCAGAGTTCGTACTGGTGAGAAGCACGTACCAGCAGCTCAGACACAGTGGCTACTACTGGGGGGCGATGACCATGGAGGAGGCGCACACAATACTGACACACTCGTTACTGGGCACCTTCCTTATCAGGTAACCCACCCCTCACACACTCCTCTTTCAGAGTCATACAGTTGTTTTATCTTTTGGACTGCTCGTGTGTTGCCAAGATAATCTGCCCAACTAAAATAGACTTGTTTGGTTAAATAATGTTTAAATTCACCGAAAATAAATAGAAAGAAGTAAAATGTTTTAAAGTAAAGTGAAATAGCCCTCAAATATCAAATATTTATAACTTAGCAGGTAGTTTTATTTGATCAGCTGATTTGACATAAATCTAAAGGTTCCTCCGGTTCACTGTGGCCAGTAAGACGCTCACTCCAATTCCTCTCTGTGTTAGAGAGGACAGACAAAGTCCAGTCTTATCTGCAAAAAAAACAAACTTTTGCCCTAATTCCAAACAAAAGGACGGTCAACAGGAGAGAGAGAGAGAGAGAGAGAGAGAGAGAGAGAGAGAGAGAGAGAGAGAGAGAGAGAGAGAGAGAGGAGAGAGAGAGAGAGAGAGAGAGAGGGAGAGAGAGAGAGGAAACGCTATAAGCCATAAACAGCTGTTACTGACTGTGATGCACCTCCCCCTCTACCAGAGAGAGAGAGAAGAGAGAAAGAGAGAGAGAGAAATACAATTATAACTTATCAGTATATTATGTTGAGTGTGAACCAAACAGTTACTGCATCATAACAGAAAGTCAAAGGCATTATTTTAAAAACATTATAATATATTACATGTATATATTGTATTGATGGTAAATTTTATATAATTAATACATTATAATATAATACCAAGAGATGGTCCCACACTGATATCAGCATCGGAAATCCCTCTGATACTGTTGAAAATACAAGGTCAAGCATCAACACTGATACTAATCGATTCCTCGAAATGCAAAGTTTATTAGTTACAGTTCAGCTAAAGCAACAATTTTCTTTTCCTGGAATCACTTCTTATCCCCTTATCTTATCTTATTGCTAAAATGTCAGCAGTTTCGTAATGTGTCGCACGGGAAAGTCCCACGAGGAAAACTTCACTATAACTTGCACTTAATCAGCTATATTAAGTAATTGTTGTGTAGTCCAAGGTTTATTTATTTATTTAATTTGTCTTCTTTTTAAGTTCTGACTGGCTGTGATAAGCAGCATTGCACAACTAGAATAAGCACAGAGTGACCGTAGTGGTGGCGTCTTCTTTCTTTCAGAGACAGCGGCCAGCCGGACGTCTTCTTCACCCTGAGTTACCAGAGCGAGGACGGCCCGACCAGCGTCCGCGTCCAGCTCAACGACCTGCTCTTCAGTCTGCAAGGCAGCCAGAAGAAGTACCCGTCCCTGTTCGCCCTGCTCACCTACTACACCAGCTCCTCCTGCAAGCTGACGGTGCCCTACCGGCGGCAGCGTCCGGAGAGCCTGAGACAGACGTGCAGGCGGGCGTTCGTGCGTACGTACGGAGCGGAGAACATAGGCAGCTTACCCGGACTGAGCCGTCAAGTTAGAAACTATATCCACGCGTACCCGCACTGTACATAAGACGCACGTGTGCACCCAGGGCCCGTTGCTGCATTGAGGTTGTTGTTTGTGTTATTGTACGTTTACAAATTAAACATTGCGTGTTTGTGTTTTGGCACGGCAATGGGGAGCAGTGGTTTGCACCCTCACCTCATAGCAAGAAAAGTAGAGTTTGGCCGATTGTATTTTCTCAGTGTGCCCACATGCGAGTTAGGTTCGGTGATTCTCTGTAGGTGAAAGGGATCTAGTGGCAGAAATTTAATATAAAATAATCCTGTTTGATGTTTTCACGAGTGAGTTTCATCTAATTTGTACGCATTGTTGTTATCTTTACTCTAGAATGGGCTCTTTATATTTAAATGCTTTATATTTACATCGAAAACGGGTCCTCTTAACGGTGGCCGCCATGCTTTTATTTACAGTTGCCTGGACTGAGTTTTGATGGACAACTGAAGGCTACCTGGAAGGGGGAGTGAGGTGATGGGTCTTCAACTGCAACATGCAACTTCACCACTAGATGTCCCTAAATACTACACACTGAACCTTTAACTGACTTGTATCTATATTAAGGCCGTCGACATTTTAAGAGTGAATTGGCCTCAGCCCCCACGACCCTCAAAGATGTACATGATGTATAGATTAGTGTTATTTAACCTTTTTTTTTGTTATTATAAATATCAGAAAGGCAGTTTGTTGCATCTGCAACTTGTTCAAGAGTTTTTTGCACACATTATCAAAATGACACAAGAGTTTAAAGATCATTGTGTCAGTAATAATCGGTCCTGTACGCATATGGGAAACAATTGTAGCTCTGACACATTCAGAGCAATATAAATAGTCCAGATACACATCAAATAGTGTTTTTTTTCTGAGATGGTTTGTATCATTTAAGGAAGTGTTCATGTGTGTGATCATTCTAGTTTTAGCGAGTTATTTGATGTTATAATAACAGAGTGAAATAACGGGGACTGACTCCCGATTGGTCGAGCATGTGTGTCTTGATGCCGCGACTCCGAACCATGATCACCATCTGGCTGCAAAGGACATAAAAAGAAAAAGATGGCATCACCCATGTCCGAGATATTTTTGCTTCACTTTTGTACAACTGAAGGAAGAAACCACTTGGCCTGAATATCTGTTATTGTGATTATGATGAGTAAAACTTGACTTGAATTCCTAACGTGTAAAGATCAATTCATTTGCTTATACTGTTTTGAAATATATCATCAGTACATCACTGTTGTTTCAACTGTTTCAGTGGATTCAGGGCAAATCCTCCAATTCATTTATAATTCATTTAAATTCCAACCAAATTAAGTAGGGGCTAAATTTGGGCTCACCATTAATTTGGGCCCGGGGTTCATCCAGCTTGCAAAGTTTAAACTTGCACATTAACACTTTGAAATTGGTCATCTGTCATTTGTTCTACTTCCTGTTCTAAATCTGAGTGGCAGTGGCCCCTTTAGCTTAAATTAGCCCAGCACCAGGGAGACACACACACACACACACACACACACACTCACACACACACACACACACTCTCACACACACACACACACACACACACACACACACACACACACACAGTCCCTGTCCTCAAATTATCTCTGTCTTATTAACCTTAAAGATGTTGAAGTAAAAGTATAACAACACGTAGATATAGATTTATATAACAATTGAATATTCTTACATCTATAAACATATGAAATAATGCAAGGTTTCGAAAAAAAAGATTAAAATAAATCATCACAAGCAGCACAATAGAAAATGTATTTAATATTATCATCCTGTTTAGTGCACATATAAATAGATATAGATTAATAGAAGTGAGTTAAACCATTATAAGACCAGATAAGACTATTGAACCTCAAACTTGTTGGAGCAGCAGACGAGTCAGAATGAAGCAGAGACGAGAATCAAAAAGGCAAATGAATAAATGAATTAAATACAAATACAGAATATGTATTTGTACACACCTTTCATTCTGCAAGTATTTGAATACGCTGCAGTCCCATGTGTCCTCCACTGTCCCGTGCTGTGAGTGCACCTCCTTCACGCGACATGATTATGACCATGTCAAACGACCTCTCCAGCACGCGCGCACGACACGCGCACCGGGATTACAACATCTGGAGTGCGCGAGCAGCTCGTGTTTATGTGATGTCATCTTGTGTGACAGTGAGCGTGAGTGTGTGCGCGTGCACGTCCAAGTGTGTGTGCGTGTGCGTGTGTGTGTAACTGTGTGTGCTTGACTGTGTGTGTGTGTGCGTGCACGCGCTCTGGAGCTGGCGCGAGCTGGTCCGCGGCGGCAGACTGAGCGCTCGTGAGATTTCAGATTTGACCCAACATGTAGGAGGGCGCTCGAGCTCCATCCCTCTCTCTCCTCTTCTCGCGCACGGAGCGCAGCGGAACGCACGTAGTAGACCCGGTGAAACCGTCACGCGGATCGGATCCGTGGAATCTGTTCCACAGCATCATCCCGGCAGAGCGCGAGGAGCGGTCGGCTGGTCGGTGTGGCACCGGGCGGAGGGGACACAGAGGCGGGACGCTGTGCGCTGGACCTCCTGGACGAACCGGAGCATCCCCCCTCGGTCCCCCCGGGCAGCTGCATCCCGTCCCTCCGCGCCTCAGCTCCAGCGGGAGGCCCGGCCCCGGAGCGGCGGCAGGATGTAGCAGCGGATTAACGGAGGAGAGAGGGTCGCTCAGAGGAAGAGAGCGGGACCAGGGAGCGGGACCAGGGAGCGGGACTGCGGCGGGACGGAGGGGACATGGGGAAGGACCAGGAGCTGCTCCAGGCCGTGAAGACCGAGGACTTGCTGACAGCTCAGCGGCTCCTACAGAGACCACGGCCGGGGAAAGCCAGTCAGTATCTGTCCATCCTGCTGACACACACACACACACTCATGATGTGCAGGAGTGCAGGCACGCACATGCACACGCGCACACACACACATTTACAGGTCAGGACAGTGCAGCCTAAATGTGATGTGATGCCATTCAGCCTAAATGGTGCACTGCATGTGTCTCCATCTCTCTCTCCTCCTCCCTCTCTCTCTCTGAACTGTATCTACATGTCTCTACCTTTTCATCAACATCTTCACGGTTAATGAGACACAGACAATTTGACGACAGGGAAAGTGCGTGTGTGCGTGCGTGTTTGTTTGTGTGCTATGACGTTGAGAGTGTGATAGTGATGACGTTGCACGTGTGTGAGAGCAGTCAGCAAAATGTAATTGGAAATTAGGAATGCTTGTCACCCCATTTCCCCACAATTCACCGCAGTTGAGTGGAGCCCAAGTGTGCGGGGTTGCACAAAAATATGGGCGTGCACGCTAGAGAGAGGACGTGTGTATTAGTGAGTGTGTATCTAAGTGTGTGTGTGTGTGTGTGTGTGGGAGAGAGAGAGAGCGAGGGGTGGAAGGTCCTACACTGCTCTCGGGACAGGGGGATTATTGGTGTGTGAAGAAGCCAGATGTTGGTGGTAATAATGTGATGACTGTCTGCGGCTGCACACGCGTGCACGTGCGTGGCGGCGCTCGAGCTTGTGCACATGCACGTGTGTTTGACATGGAGTCAGCTGGGACTTGAGGTGATAATTAGATTTCAATTACAGCCTAGAAACCGCTCTCCTCCTCCTCCTCCATTTCACCACAAGGCCTCCTCTCCTCTCATCCTCTGTCTCTGCATCCTCTTCTCCTCTTATTCTCGTCCTCTCTCCCTTCTTTCTGTTTACAATTCTCCTCCTCTTCGATCACATCCCCTTTCTTTTCCTACAGTTTCCTCTCCTTACTTCCTATACGCCCTCCTCCCTTATACGATTCACACCTCTCCTCTCCTCATCTCCTCTCCTTACCTCGTTTGCACCTCCCCTCTCACCTCTGCAGCTCTCCTCCTCCTCTTCCCCTCTCCAGCTATAAAGTCTCTCCATCCTCTCCTCTCGTGTTTGTCTATGAACATTCCAGCAGTGCCATGGAAAAGAAAAATGCTTCTCCTCAAATGCCAGAACAGATCAGCTCTGAGCGCTCAGTCCACTGCACACTGACAAAAGAGAAAAGGGGGGAGGTGGGTGGAGGGCCAGGGTGAGGATGAGGGAGACGAGGGTGAGGAACGAGAGAGAGAGGAGCGAGAGAGAGAGGAGCATCGGACAGGAGGGGGGACACACTGAGATATGGGTGTGGGAAGATAAAGAGACAGGAAGTGATGGGGAGAGGTCAAAGGGTGAGTTAGAGAAAGTGTGTGTGGGAGTGTGTGTGTGTGTGTTGTGTGTCTGTGTATCCAGGTACGTGTTGGAATAATTAAGCAGGAAGCCAGGTTTATCTGCTGGATAAACCCTGCCTACACACACTAACACATACACACACACACACAGACACACACACACAAGTCGCAGGAGAGCATGCACAGAAATACACTTGACACATGAGGTGTTAGTCATGTGGCGGCTGCCTGGGTTTGTATTCCTAACAGTTTTTTTAATGGAGCTGGAGCAGCAGTGTAGCAGGTGACGGGGGGGTCTTGTAGTTGTTTAGTCGCTTTGAACATAAATGTCACAATTCAATGAAAAGCATTAACAGGACTGAAGTGGTTGACAGGCGGACGTGACACACAACCCACAGAGGCTTTATCAGTGGTTAAATTGTTTATTGATGCTTTACAGATCAGTTTAGAGATATAACAACAATTCATGTGTTATATATTAGAAATCCACAGGTAATAGAACGTTTCATCAATGCCTTTTAATTGTGTCATATCTGCTTTAACTCCGTGGTAAACAAAAAGCTTGATGAAGGACAAACACGGCTGTTTGTAGTGGTCACTTGTTGTCGGTCTCTTGTAATGGTTCACGATTATTCAAAGCTGTTTGCTGTGATTTTAATACCTTTATCTGTGAACTTGATTTACGTCTGAGTTGCATCAGCTAGATTTTCATCACATTTTTCTACGGCAATGTTGATAAAGAAAACAACAACTCCCATGATCCAACGCTGCGCCACAACAAACAATCTAATTGATAGTTGCACAATCAAAACATCCTCGGTGGAGGTGATAACTCCTGGGTTGCCAGATTCAGCATGACATTTCACTAGCACATAAATTCATCACCGAAACCATTAAATTTGAACTTACAAAAGTTAGGAAGTCAATGACAAAGGGCAACATGCTCTTCACTCTCAGTCGTGTGTGTAATGGCTCTCTCAAGCTGTCAGCAAAAGTTAATCAGCGCCCCATAAATGTGGAAAAATAATTGATAAATGGTTCCGACAACAATCCATCAAATCTGGGAATACGCTGGTAATAAAAGATTTTCCAGAGAGTCAAACAGGAGCTATGGAGGAAAAACACAGAGACATGCTGGAGCAGGATTTTCCCCACAATCTGGCAACCCAACGTGTGTTCTCATTTCTGACTTATAACTAATCTATGAAGCATTAATAAACAACATATGATTTTATAAATAAAGCCATTGGTTATTAAATATGCCAGTTTGCTATCTAATACCGGTCTGTCACGTGACTCACATCTGTGTAGCTGCTGAACGTTTCCCTGATATTTTCTGGAGAGGCCTTTATGGGAGAAGCCAAATGTAAGAGTCAGTTCATTCAGACATTTTCCGGAACTTCTTCTGTCAGTAGTAACATTTCACACTGAGCCCAAGTGTGAGAAAAGAGCAGGAAGATCCACAGCGAGTGAGTGGGCGTGTTGAAGAAGCTTCCTACAGTGACGGATTTATAACTGACAAAAATATATATACAAATACAAATATGCCACAGTGAAGATGAGATTCGAGAGCTTTTGGCGATGAGGGTCAATGCCAGGGTCGATGGGCTGTGATCAAAAACTCTGTGCTTTCATCAGCGGGACTTATACATCATCTCCTCCTGCCTCCCAGGCGCCTCGATGTTGTGGACATTTACCTGATGTTATGAATATGTCTGACCTGCAGGTAAACTCTGTGGCCAATTCTCCAGATTTCACCCGCAGGTGGTGTCTGAAAAACGGCTTGAGACCCTTCAAATTGACGCCATTAGAAACCAGTGCCTGTATTACAAAAAAGAAAGGGGACATTGCTAAACCATTTGGTAATGGTTTCCTTATCTTAAGCTCTGCTGAAAGAGAAAGTCTTTATCTTGGAGAATGTGTTTTAATCGTAATTGCATCTCTTTTATGTTGCAACCAAGTGAAATGGGTACTAAGTGTTTTATACAATGCTTCAGTGTGTCGACGCTCAGAGACGAGCAACAGCCGCCTCAGCTCGTAGTCAGGACTGGAACGAGATGGAAAGGTATGAAGGTGTCCATCAGATAGATGACATATTCATTACAGTATGTACACTGGTGAGGGATCTTCAGCTGCTGCCTGAGTTCTACTTTCAACAGCTTCCAGAAGACTTCTATGACAAACATGTCATCTTTCACACCTGTAGTGAGACTCTCCTTCCCAGTTCCCACTTCTGAGTTAACGTCTGTGTAAAACTTCATAAGGTTCACTGTGAGAAATGAAAAGTCGCAGTCACCACTGACTAAAACATTAATATTAGTGTACCAGCAATTTAATTATAAAATGTTCATTACCAGACGTCATTATAATGAGAATGTTCCCGACTTAACAACCACACAAAGCACTTTACACCACAAATCACATCGCACTTCATTCAGTCTTACTCAAGAACACTTAGGCCTTAGGAGCCGGGGATCGCACCTCCGACCTTCTGGTTTGTGTACGACCCGCTCTACCTCAGCCACAGTTTTATACCTTGCCTTGAATGTTAGCGTACTGTGACCCTGAGTAACTTCAACATCCAGGCCACACGTTTCCCTGAAACTCTAAATGCAGGTTGACAGGCAAAAGTCGGAGGTGATGGGAACTTGTCTTATGAACATGTCTGGTAATGAGAATCCTTGAAAAATCCCCTGTCTAACCTCCTGTGAGATTTGTGAATCCTCTGTTCCACTCAAGGCTGCTTCGTCAGCCAGTTGCAGCTTGTTTTTAATTCCCCCCTAATATGAAGTTGTTAAGGTTTCAAATTGAAGGTGAATGATGTGATATCGTGTCCAAATAATTTGTAAAACAGATAAAACACGAGGGAAATTGTTTTTCACTGCTAAGTGATTGACAGTCTGTGAGAATGGCACATTTGGGAGTTTCCATGGCAACATGGGCTCAGTTGCAGTATTATGCCTAAAATTATTTAAAAAAAATACAAACCCCATCACATAAACATTATGGTAATGCTTCAAGCAGTTCTTGTCAGAGGGAGAATCCATGAATCTGAAATTCGAAGCACCACATTCAGGCAGTGATACAATCAGTGCTTCGTATGAATGAAATAAACACAAGTTTTTAATGTGAAAATCTGTTCTGACATGAATCACTGTGACTCGCCCCAGAAAGAAAGGATGAATCGTCTAAGAGCAGAGTGAGCAGGTTTCTGTCAGCTGCCTCCCTCAGCTCTTATTTCATTAAATATACATATCACGGTTTTGGGTCAGAAGGGGAGCATTATTAAATAATGTCTCACTCCTGCCTTCTCGTAGTAAAAGGAGGATCGTCTAAAAGGAAACAGTGGAATAATTGTGGGTGTTGGGTGTTGTTATGTGTGTAGGTTTGGTGTCATGTGGCTCGGTGACAGTCTGATGTTGACACACATATCAGTGCTCACAGATTCATCCGCCGGGGGAGGGACGGATGGTTCTTATTTTTTTTAATCCAAGACAGATAGAGGGGGGGGGGCCTACATGTCCACACAGACACGCACACACGCAGCGGAAGCATGTCTGAGTGTAAACAGAAACGAGCCCAACGACCAATCAGCGCACACTCTTTAGCAAATTACAGGGGGAAATTAGAGTGTGAGAGATGGATGAAGGGATGAAGTGTAGAGAGATGCTGCAGAGAGGAAGAGGAGCTTTTCCCCAGATTACAGGACAGCTACAGATTACGGCCTGTGGATTATGTGGGTTTGACCAATAAAAAAAAACTGGCGGAAGAGAGACAAACAAGCCGGTTTCTCTGTGTCATTTTCCAACTGCGTGTGTTGTAATGTGTTGTTGTGCGAGTTCTCCTTCCTGTTGTCTGGCGTCTTCATCTTTGTGACGCCTCAGTCAAAGATCAAGGTCATCACATGAAACACATCCACGTTTACATAATCACAGACAGATATATATATGTACCCAAACAAGGTATAAATATACACAATGTATGACAGAGATCAAACTGCAATGGATAATTGATTCATTGATAAACGGAAAAACGATCTGATTTTGAACCAATTGTTGAAGGGATTTTTATGCACCAAAAACTTGGGTTGTCCATCAACTGCTGAATTCAATGGAGAATTTAAATACAGAATGACGCATGAATAATAATAATTATAATAATCAGAAATTTGAAAACGTCAGTGGCTGATGCAGATGTAAAGAAAAGAGCAAGAAATTCCACAATACCGAATCAAAATCAGTTTCTTTCCCAGTTAGTCAATAAGATTCATACTGTTTGATTATATGCATCTGAAATTCTACTGTAAACAAATAAGTTTCACGTCAACCTCCTTAATCTCTTAAACAAACCGATGACTATTTTAATAAGGGAAGCAAACAACTGTTAAATCAAAATCAATCATGTTTTTGCTGATCATGGCAGGTTTGTTTACAGGAGTAAATCTCAATTAAGCATCAAATGATTTTCAGATTTCTTCTATGCAACTCTAATATTTCCTCTGCAGCTGTTATCTCAAAGGTTCTTCTCCTGTTGAGTCTCCTTTACCTTGTCACTTCTTCTTGACCTTTTTTTGTTGCTGCAGTGAAGAAACGGTTTGAAGGCAGCGGGTTGCTCAGGAGCGCTCACAGGTGTAAAAACAAAGCGAGCTGCCAAGCCCCGCGCAGGAAGTGAAAGTACAAGGACAGAATACATTAATCACTGAATTCTGATGAGGTTTAAATTTGGATTGTAAGCAGTTTAGTGAGTCCCCCCCTTAATCCTCTCACTCTCTGTTTCCTCTCTCTGTTTCAGAGCTCCTTGGAGCAGCAAAGAAGGTGAATGTCAACATCCAGGATGCAGACGGGTGAGGGAGCAGCACACGCTTCATGTTCTCCTGACATCAATCCACATCCATTCACACTTCTCTTTTTTGTGGCTTATTTTTTTGCACTGCTTCCTCTTTCAAATCATTCTGTTTGACAGAATCATTGTTTTTACTAATTCGATTACACATGTTTGAAATGTTATTGCGGTGAGAATGAACACAAGGTCCGTTTTAGATTGTATTATTCATTATGAGGATCTAAGGGCTGCATTATTTAGTAAAATGCATTTCTAACAAATTCTGCTAAATAAGTGATTGTAAAACCTTTTATGAGGACCATTCTATTATCAGTACAATGTCATTTCCAAAGTAATTTAAGTTATATTCATGTTTAACTAGAGCTGGGCAATGAAACATTATCAATCATAGTATAATTTTCATCAACGGCAATATAGCAAAGGTTAAAAATACATCAATATATAAAATTGAAGCACCTCAGATTTATAAAATATTTAGCCGATTATGAAGTGTTGTCATGTTTATAACATTTTAAACTAAAATCTTCACTTAGGAGCAAAAATCTGTTTTTAAACTTAGAAAAAAATTGTAACATGAAATTTATTGTGATAATTATCAGGATGAACCGATAAGAACATTTTATTGTGATATCATATTTGGCTACATCGCTCGACCTTGGACGTCTTGGCCCATGTTGTCCGGGCATTTGTGTGTTCGTGACACACTGATTAACACAGCAGCTGGATCCTTAAGCTAATATTGCATTAGACTTGCTCCAATTTACTCACTATTTCATTTTGTGGGACACGATGTTAAAGGCTGTGGTTCCCAAACTGTATGATGTAGGAAATGACTCACTGATAAATACATTTTTATTCTCAGCCTGTAAAAATCCTTTGAATAAAAACCGGAAACTGAAAAGCAATGGGTTGGTCTGTGTGATCAGGGGACAGATCACATCCACTGTCGACCACCTGAGGTAAAATAAGGTCACGAGTAGACGCCAACTCATTTCAAAGGATTACGAGTAAGAGACAGTTTGGGATCCACCGGTGTAGAAAACCTGTCCCTCCCACAGAGATTCTAGATTTAATCCACGAGACAGGAAACGTCCTCAAAACTCACCAAACTCACATTAATCCAGGAGATTTCTTTCCTTGCAGCCGAGCCCCGGTTGTGATCGTCCGTCTGACGGGGCCGGGGCTGAGAGAAATCTCTGTTTACGCTCAATAAACCAAATCAACCATATCACAATACACATTATCCGCTGCTTAGACGGGTCTTTGAAACATGAAGCCAGCCGAGGAGCTCAGATCCACGGACTTATTACCTTAGAGCAAAGCCAACATTTCTCAGCTTTTAATTTGCTCAGAACTGTTTCCTGCATTAACTCTGAATGGACTACTATGGATTCTGGCTATTTTTAGACTCCACCATTGGTTGGTTGAGCTGTTTCCTGTGTGCACATGCTTGGTTTGCGATGATGCTGCGTTCGGCTCCATCATATTACCAAGATCATTTTATTATGTTGATTGGAATCAGATAATTGGACCCAACTCTTTGTGTAATGACTGTTGATTCGTTGATTTGACTCCGGGGCCTGGCCCTCAATATTCACAAGGGATCCATTAGACACACACAGACACACACTCACACTCACACACACAGGCGGGCTGTGAGTACGCTCAGCTCGGGGGTAGAGAGATTGCTTATTAATGGAAGTAGGTCATTTGCCCCCTCCCGTCGCTCAAACAGAGCGGAGGGGCGGAGCTGCTCTATACGCTGAAGATTATTTCAGCAAAGTTATCCACTGGTTTTACACCACATTTATGAATATGTGTATTTTTAATGCATAATCTGTGTCTGTGTGAAGGTTGTCACCGATTCACCATGCTGCTCTGAGCGGCAACAAGGAGCTGATCTCCCTGCTGCTGGAGGCCCAGGCTGCAGTGGATATTAAAGACAATAAAGGTAAAGACACACATTTGTCAGTGTCCTCACAATTCATACAAACAGGCACAAACACACAAGACGGGCTGGAACACAGAGCAATCATAAAAGAAAAACAGCAACACAAATACATCTGGTTTTCCCCTGCGTGACCAATAATACCCTCTTATGTAACTAAAGGTGAGCTTGTTCGGAAATGCAATGAAAACAAATCCGGGTAGTGTGCAGTGTTTATGAGAGGTGACAGATTTGTGTGCACAGCAAACAATAGACAATAGAAGGGGCTGCAGGAAGGACAGCCAGGTGGAAGTGGAGCAGCCCTGATTTCCCCTTTTCTCACAGAAAAATAAACCCAGTTCCACACTGGCAGAATCCAGAGTAGCAAATCTCAGGGCAGATGGGAGATGTAATCCCACCAGGATGCGGTGCTGCATCTCTCTAGTCTCCCAGTTAGTCGTGCCCAGTATGTCTCTAAATATAGGCTCACACCTGGCAGGCATCCTGTCGTGATGTGGGAACCTCCGATCGTTTCAGTAGCTGACTGAAGGTCGTGGTTGAGCACTGGAAGAACTTCACTGCTGCTATAGTCAACATATCTATATTAAAAAAGGATCAAATTACTGTTTATGAACAGATATTCTCATCTCCATCGGGATGAGATCACGAAACCACTACAAACAAGCATGCCGGGCCAGTAGGTGGCGATAAAATGGCCGACATTGTTTGTGGTGCATCAGTACACAAAGCAACAATGGGCATGCACAAAGTAAGCTGTGACATGTGTAACAATTGTAGATTCAGGGCAACATATCCTCATTTGTGTGGACAGGACCACAGATTAAACCTAAAAGAAACATAAGACACATGAAAAGAGAAATAAACTGGATTTTAACCTTCACCTGTGTGACAAAGTGGATGATAACACAACATTTGTCCTTTTTTTCAGAGGCGATACCAACCCTGGGCTTATTTTCTTTAGCATTTTGTCCCAGCCCATATACCATGATTCGTAAATCAAACCAGACAAGTATAGTTATGTTTAGTTCATGTTTGCAATTTCAATCTTTCATAAATCACTTTTTCTTTGGAACTCACCTTTGCACAATTTGTTTGGAGGAGGTAACGGCCCAACACTTCCTGTATCAGCAGTGATGTCACTCAGGAGCAACCATGTGTGAGGGGAGGTGCAGTAGATTCAGTAAAGAGTTTTTTGCTTTATTTTGGTGAATAAGGTTTCAGTCAATCTCCCAAATGTAAACTTGGGGACAAGAGATGGCATTTTTTCCGCCTTCCTGTTTCCAGAGGAGGCGGGGCTAGCGAGGATGGTATGGTCAGGGTTTGCTCCTGCTGATGGAAGGAAGGAGCTATATAATGACACCTGCACCTGACACCTTGACAGTCTACCCCCTTCAAACACAATGCTGGGCAGTGCCTAACACACACAAAGTCAACAAGGAGTTAGTTGAATATTTTCCCTGGGAGCTGGTAGAGACCAAAACAGAGATAAAAGTGTGTGAATATTGGTCTTTCGTTAATCATGTTGACGGAAACACGACCCGTAACACGAATGCCTCCTCGTATCAGCCGGATGTGTGAACTGGTAAATGCTAAACATATCAACTGAAAGGTTATAAGCCTCATTATTGTGTTTAAAAGAAACTTGCAACATTCAGGGCCAAAAACCATGCACGTCCTGCAGGCCTGGACCTCTTCATTCCCCCACAAATCATAAACAGGAAACTCTGCAAAGGCTCATTATGTAAACTGGGAACACAGTTAAGGGGAATTTCCAAAACCCTACGAATCATTTGAGCTGTGAATATCAAGCTTCTATGGGAAATGCGTTAGTTACCAGAGCCAAAATATCTAATAGGACCAGATCATGATCCAATTGCTCTTCGTTAATGTCCACAACCAGTGTTGCCTGCCAAATAAAACACTGATCCTGATGTTCCCACGGCACATATGACTCACAACATCTCAACAACTGAGACTTCAGAACTCCAGGATGCACAGTCTCGGGGGAACTTCTCCCTTGTCTGAGCCAATCACCAAAACACTTTCTGGAAGCTCTCTTCATTTGCCCTCACATCCCCCTCATACACCCAGACTCGAGCTTCTGCAGCCCCTGCAGCAGCTGCGCCTCTCTCTTCTGCCAGGACCTCTTTTATGAGTCAGGACTTTCTCATGCCAACCGGGCCGGTGGGGCTTCTTTAGTCAGCTCGACAATGCGGCTCATCGCTGGTATCAGGACCGGGGGCCTTGGGTCGCCGCCACGAGAAGCACGCTCCCTCTTCATTGCAGCCACTGCGACAAAGTGTTTAACGTTTTCTGGTGGATGGTGACGATGCTGCTGTGTGTGATTGTGCAGTTCTTACCTGAGCTTTGCGTCAGGTTGCATTTCCCGCCTGGCTCCAGGATTGAGCCGTTCAGTCCCCTGCAGCGTTCTCTTAGGTATAGTTAAGCCACTCATTTGGGTTTCCTTGTGTTGCCCTTTCTCAGAGAGCGTTTTGTCTCGGACGTCCCGAGAGTATGATGCTTGAAATATGCCAAAGGTCACGAAAGGTCATGAGCGTGTCAAACACAATAAGACAGCCTTTCCTGGAGGGACACTAGGAGTCTGTGCCTAAATCTATTGCTGCAAAAAGACAGACATTACAGAAACTTCACAACTAACCATTATTGTTGTTATCAATTAAACTACTGATTGTTTTCAATTAAACATTTCATTTATAGATTGTGACACAGTCACAAAAATTTACATCACAACTTCACAGAGACAAGGATGACGTCCAATAATGTCCAACCCACAGTCCAAAAGTCTAATACTGAAACTGCTGATTCACTAAAGCATATATGTACTTGGGTCTTAAGTCTAAAAGTCTGTTTATACCTCTGTCAATAAGTTTATTTTCAATTTCAAGGGCAACACTTAGCAACAGTTTAATTAGCTCTCAAGCTATAATTGGCTCACCAGAGAAATTAGTAATGAGAACAATGTGTGTGTGTGTGTGTGTGTGTGTAGGGATGCGTCCTCTGCACTACGCTGCGTGGCAGGGGAAGACTGAACCAATGAAAATGCTGCTGAAATCCGGGTCGTCAGTCAACGGACAGTCGGATGAAGGACAGATCCCTCTCCACCTGTCAGCTCAGCATGGACACTATGACGGGGTAACTGAGTGTGTGTGTGTGTGTGTGTGTGTGTGTTTGTGTGTGTGAGATGTTAAGTGTCCACACAGTGAGGAGTGTTATGTTTGCCTGATGATGCATACACGATTTGTTGCTCTTACAAGTCACAGAATAACGTGAGATGTGTGTGTGTGTGTCTGTGTGTTCCAGTCTGAGATGTTGCTGCAACACCAGTCCAACCCGTGTATCTCAGATGCAGCTGGGAAAACACCATTGGACCTCGCCTGTGAATTTGGACGTGTTGGAGTGAGTCGACATTAAAAACATATTTTTCTAAAGTCCCAGATGAGGCGAATATATCTTGAATGCCTGTTCCTGAAACATAAGTAAAAACATAAAAAAAGGTTTGATTTCATTACAATCTTAATTATTAAAATAAAATAAAACATATCTATAGATCCAAAAACACACAAATACTCTGCAGCCCTAACACAGAGGCCACAGTTTCTGCTGCAACTTTTGGAAATTTGAATTTGAAGTGGCTATGTACTGTGCGAACTTACTGACCTGTTTATAAAAGTGAGACCTTGTAGCTGGTGTGTATTTTACCCTGTGTGTCTCTCTCTGTCGTTAAGGTGGTGCAGCTCCTGCTCAGCAGTAACATGTGTGCAGCCATGATAGAGCCGAAACCCTCCGACCCCAACGGAGTGTCACCTCTGCATCTCGCTGCCAAGAACGGACATATTGATGTCATACGGTCTGTAGAACTTGTCCTTTCAGTCTGTCCGCTCTCCCTCAGTATGTCAGTCAGTCACATGACCCTCTGATTGTTTTATCTAGTCTAACCTTAACCTCAGGGTCACCACTGTGGCTTAAACATCTGTTTCAGTCTGAGGGAGATGTAGGCTTTATTATTGTAATTCTACAATTTGTGAAATAGATTTTTGTTTGTATTCATTTGTTTCATGAAAGATTCCATATTAATTTTTTTTTGAATAGTCATTATTTTGTGCTGCAGGTTGCTGATTCAGGCGGGTATAGATATAAACCGACAGTCCGAGTCTGGCACAGCCCTACATCAGGCTGCCCTCTGTGGGAAGACGGAGGTAGTGCGCCTGCTGCTGGATGTAAGTCTGTGTGTCTGTCAGTGTGTCTGTCTGTCTGTCCCTCTCTTTACACCTCAGTCTTTCACTGGACTGATCTGTGTGATTCACTTTGACGTCCACTTGTTACATGAAGCTGGAGCTGAGAGTCTTCTGTTCTACCTGTCGTGAGATATTTCAAACCAGCTCAGTTTTGTTCTTTAGTCTGTTTTCTACCTCTTCAGTGAGATAAGACTTCTGATGATTAACCCTGCGTCTGATCGGTGCCTGTTCTCCAATCTTCTCTCTCGTCCTGGAGTATTTCATGTTTTGAAGTTATCGCTGAGGCAGCACACACACAACAAATGATAGCAGCAGACAGGTCCACACAGCCAGACTGACAGAGAATCATGGGAGGATTATCAAACAGCTTCCACCAGACCCAGGCTCAGGACCCTGGGGCCAGAGCCTCTGTGTGAAGTGACTGTTAATATGTCTCACTGTGGAGCTGCAGTAACAAGACACCAAATGGCCATAAAGAGATGCAAAACCACAGCAAGTTGGCAAAATAATCATCATAAAGGGACTTAAAATTGCTACAAAGGGACACCTAACAAAAATAAACATTTAGAGATACAAAGTGACAATAAGGAGTGAATATGGCCGATAAGAATCAAAGAGGGAGCAAATAGAGACACTTAACAACCACAAAATCAACAAATAGTTACACAAAATTAACATAGAGGGACGCAAAACTACCACAAAGAGACACATAAGAACCACAAAGTCCCAAATTGACCTAAAATATCAATGCCACAATACTTCCAGAACCCCCCTGCTCACATAACTCTGTATTTAGAGTTTTTCATTTCTCCTCCTCCTCCATCCAGAGCGGCATCAGTGCCGGCGTGAGAAACACTCTGAGTCAGACCGCGCTGGACATCGTGAACCAGTTCACCACCACACAGGCCAGCCGAGAGATCAAGCAACTACTGAGAGGTGGGTACACAAGTGCATAAACACACAATCACACAAATTGACATATTGAGTGAATATTTTTGGAAGTACTATACATATATTTAACAGAGTGTGGTACATTTCCCATTATTGATGCATAGATGCAAATAGTGAATACACCAAGAATAGTGTTGAGACAGAATTGTGAATTGTATTTATACATAAAATAAGCCTATTAGAAATACTGCTGATGCATTAAGTATCGATCTTCACACCTCTTCTCCCCCATCACTCTTCTTCTCATCGCTTCATTTCTGCTCTGCCGTACTGAAACCCTCTGCTGTGCTCCTGTCCACCTCTTTTAACCTCATTCATCTCTGCTGCTCGCTCTGACTTCGCTTCTTATCTCGTAGACGCTTCAGCTGCAATGCAAGTGCGAGCACTGAAGGATTACTGCAACAACTACGACCTAACCAGCCTCAACATTAAAGCCGGGGATATTATCACGGTACATATACTGCATTTCTGAACCTGTTCTCTGTTCGTGCAGAACTAATTCCTTTTAGTTAACTGTATGTACTTAGATTTAGTACATTTTTAACATTGTTGTTAACTGTAGCTTTTTACTAATGTCTTAAAGGGATAGTTCACTGAAAAATGAAAGTTCACTCATTACCTTCTCACCACTGTGCCGATGGAGGTGGAGGGTGAAGTGTTTGAGTCTCAGGGAGTTAAATCCAATAGTCACTTCAATCAGATGTGATATCATAATCTAGGCCAGAGGTCTTCAACAGGGGGTCCGCGACCCCTAGGGGGTCCGTGGAGGTACTGCAGGGGGTCGTGAAACCTTTAGTTGATTAAACAATTTTTTTTATTTTTTTTATTTGTAATCTTTGGTCTAATCAATTGTTTTTCACAATTAACATGAATCCAACATATTGTAGCGAACGGATAAATGGAGGCAGAAGACGTTATGTTTCAGTCAGCAATGCACACACTGCAGCTCCTATACCTTGCACATGTTTAAAATAAAAACTTGAATATATTAACCTGTGTATTATTTGAATAGCTTAGTATTGAATGCACAATAACAGATCAGCTATGTTTATACATGGTACTAGGCCCAGTTTAATATAAAACTCAATTTTATACAATGTATATAGTAGGGGGTCCCTGCTCCATCTCTCCTTCAGTTTGGGGGTCCTTGGCCTGTAGAATCTTGAAGACCTCTGATCTAGGCTACTATCAAGTCAGAAAAGACTTCACACAATCCCAGCAGTGCTAGTGGAGCCCAATCCAGATAAATGCTTCCGAGCCGTGTGCAGCTCCTGCTCTTTGTAATGTGTGTTTGTGTTGCGCTGGCAGGTTCTGGAGCAGCACTCGGACGGGCGGTGGAAGGGCTGCATTCACGACAACCGCACAGGGAACGATCGCGTGGGCTACTTTCCCTCCAACATGGTGGAAGTCATCAAGAGGGCAGGTGACCACCCACATCACAGCTGTGTGTGTTTGTGTGCGGGTGGGAGGTTGCGTGAGTGTGTGTGTGTGCGTGCGCTTTGGCATGTGTGTGAGTTCAGCAGCTGTTCTGTAGCTATAGCCGATCATTAGTCGTAGATAGCTGCAGCATCATCGGCCCCCCCCTCTAAGGCCGCCCATCTGTTTTCCCAACCTGTCAATCATCTCCATTGATCAGATTCTTCCCCCTATTGGCTGTTGACCCTCCTCCCTCCCTCTGTCACCCCCTCCCTTATAAATCTATCCTGCCTGCTCCACTAGATTGTGATGCTTTTTTCAATATTGTTTGTTTTATTGCCGTAATGATATTATATTTTAATTCAAAGAAATATATTCCCTGCGGATATATCGATGGATTCTTTTATTTTCATATTTCGATTTCAATCAGTTATTATTTATTTGATTTGATTATTTATCTGATTAGATTTGTTTTGTTTCAAGTTGACTGATCAGTTGTTGTTGTTGTTGTTGTTTTGCACCTCCCTCCTCCTTGCTCATGTCCAGGCCACTCCCCCTCCCTGCAGTGCCACACCCTCCTGCTCCGCAGGCCCAACCCCTGTCCCATTGCCTCGGTCAACGGGCACTCATACCCCCCCACCAAGGTCCTCCCCCTGCATCTGCCCTCCCCTCCCACCACTCACTCCAACACACAGTCCCCCCCTCGGTTCTCCTCCTTCGGGTACGTTCCTCTTCCCATCTCTCCTCCTTCTCTGTCCTCTCCTCAACTGTCCATTCCTCCTCCTCCTCCTCCTCCTCCTCCTCCTCCTCCTCTCTCCACTTCTCAGGAGCAGCAGAGTCAGACAGGTACATACTGTAGTAGCACTCTGATTCACAGATAAGCATCCTTTCTACACTGTTTCCCCCGACCACATATAGAATATATCTCTATCACATCTGTTTGTTCCAGAACTTCACTGAACACATAGACATACACATTTATGATCTGCAGAAATCTTAATGTAATATATAACATAAAAAGGGGCAATCTGAATATATGTTCTGTATTTAAGGATCAGTTCACTAAAGACATTTCCCCCACTCACTCATTGTAGTGCAGATAAATTTCAACTTGCAATTTATTTCTTTAAATATATATAAGTGAACTGACTTTTTAAACTCAAATACTCAAATTAAAGGCACGGTTCACATACTGAGAAGCATTGTTCTTACCACTTTATACCTATTTTTCTATTATTTTGCCTGAAGAAGCGTACAGATGATGTTTCAAATAAAGTCAAGCTGTTTTGAGAACAGATTTTGTTAGTGTTGGGCAAGCAAATTAAAAATGAACCTGCCTCAGGATCTGTAGAGTTTCACAAGTCTTAAAACTATAAGCACTAATGTTTTCATGACAGCACAGGTGAGTGAGTGTATCTTTGTGAGCCTGTTTGCTTGATGGTGTTTATTTAAGTGTTCAACACATTTATACATGAAATTTCAATGCACATATCATCAAATAAGTTAATTAGTCACTGCATTTATTGGTTTTAAGAACGTTTTGGAAGAATAGATTGAATAAATTGTCAGGCCATAACAAATCGTGTGTGTGTGTCTGTGTGTGTGTATGTGTGTGTGTGTGTGTGTGTGACAGGTTCGCGGACTGCAGAGCCGAGTCCTCAAGGTTCTCCAACCCTGGGACACCAGAGCAGCACCAGTGAGGATATCTGGGTTCTGCGTAGACCTCTGGCAGGTAAAACTGTTTATCCTTCATTATGTGGGTTGGAATGTGAAACTGCGTATTTGAGGAATGACGCTGAAATGTGTGTGTCTGCGTGTGGAGGTGGCGAGCGCAGTGGCAGCGTGGGCAGTCTCGGCAGCATCCGGTCATCAACCAGCTTGCAGAGCTCTGGAAACACACACGTTCTCACCACCCCTGCACCGAGTCCACATCCCTGCACCCAGTCGACAACAGGAGTCAACACACACGGCCTTAACGCTCCGGGCCTGCACGCACAGGCTGAGGGCGTGAAGGTAAGAGAGGGCCTCCTATTCATCTCTACGCATAGAAGTGCACCTCAGGTTGCTACTGGAATTGTACAAAACATCAAACACATCGTTTCTTGGAAACAACAAAAGAAACAAACACAAGCTCTAAGTTAACCACAACTCTGCTTCCTGCTCGGTTTGTTTTTTTCCGTTGGAGGGATCAGAATCTCTTTCTGTTCCACAGGAGACCAGCTGCATGAGGGCTGTGGTTACACATTTGAAAAACAAATGAACATCACACACTTGCCAGCTCGGGTCAAAATAGTGAAGTGAAAGAAACACAGGTTGTTTGGTGCATTGTTGATTTCAGGTTTTCTTGGATTGTCTTGTGTTGTTTCATTTTATAATCTATGAAATCAGGCCCCCTGCAGGTCTGTGGTCTTTAGGGCATTCTAAATTTAGTATTCAGCCTCAAAATAACTGTTCCATGTGTGTGTGGTGGCACCCAGGAGAGCCCAGTCCGCCACGTCCCAGCCGTTCCATTAAATTCAATCGAGCTGCACCAAATCGCTCACACTCAGATAGCAGCTCCCTGAATATATCTGGATCTTGGGGCACATTCAGGACATTTCCTACAATTTCATTTAATTTCTCAGAGAACAATCTAGTTAAATTAAATGTGTTTTCACAAAGGTACTCTTGGGCCTGGGTGGAGGTATTTCAATGATGCCAATTTTAGTTAATTGCAGGAGCTGCCACAGGAAGAGTGTCACAAGCCAGAGTCGGTCTGTTACATGTGCAAACCGGCTGAGTCACAAGGCACTTCTGGGTTTCGAGTGATTATGCTTGAGTGTGCGTTTGTGCGTGCACCCTGGTGTATAAGTGTGTGTATGAGCGTATTTTTTTGTGTGTTGTCGTGTTCCCAGCTCCTGGCCACTGTGCTTGCCCAGTCGGTTAAAGCCAAGGAGCATCTCCTGGAGCAGTCGCAGTCTGTTGAGCAGTCAGCGAGTAAGCGCACACACACACACACACACACACACACACACACACACACACACACACACACACACACACACACACACACACACACACACACATACTCACCCACACACCACATAGAGACACACAACAGAGAGGCAATGTCTTTATTTAAAGAGACATTTTTTACTGGAGTCAGAGGTTTGCTCTGCTGCTGACTGATCAAATAAAGCAGTGATACAACAGTAACTCTAAACAACCAGGGACAAGTCACACTTGCACTTCACTTGTACTACATTTGTATGTATTTTGCAACAAAGACTTTCTTATAATTACGACATTGGCCTTAGAAAAGCACTCAACGTACCCTTATTGTATTGTATTGTATTGTGTCAGGTTTGACATGTAACTTTATATTCTCACAAGGTAATAACAAGTTTAAATTTCTGAATTTCTGAATATATTACTGGAAGCAGCTGAAATCAAGGCCTACAACAGGTCATACAGTTATAAGGTGTCCAGAAAAACACAGAGTTTGAATGTATTTATATACAAATACAGTTTATTGTATGGACGATTATAAGGTGTTGCAGTTTGGGTTTTGTTGATTCACTTTTCTCACTTTTTAAAATAAAATAATTTCAAAGCACAGTCATTTTTAATCTGCTGTAATCTGCTGCTGTCTAATCTGTCTAAGTGACATGTTGGGAAACAGCTAGCAAAGCTCTAAAGCTGTTTCCACATTGTTATGAAATATTTAATCAGCAAGACAACACCATCTCCAGGCTTTGCAGCATTTTAAGAAGCAAAAGATTATGGACAATCACATCTTAAATAAGAAGATATAAGATTTGAAGTGCAACAAGTGAATCACCTAAATTGTCCTTCAATATGAAATATAACACATGTCACTGTTTTCTTCTGCTCTTTCTTTCATTGTCTCCTCCGTTCACTTCAAGGCTCCTCCAGCTGCACAGTTCTTGAACAGCGGCCGTTCGAGCGGAAGGCCGAGGAGGATGATGGGAAAGTGAGTTTTTGGATGGCAGATTGTTTTCCTCTGTGGACTTCTCTCTGCTGTTGCTTCTGTTTCCCTCTCCACCGGCCCTTTGGGTTGAGAGCACGACATCCACACGGGTGGGGTTCAGTCTGTGGGAGCCGCTTCTCCTGCACCTGAACAGACGACACCCTGACGATGGAGCATGAAAAAGTGTGTCGCCATGGAGACAGGCAGAGCGACAGACACGAGTCCGTTGCTGTCTTGCCTTCTGTCTCCTCACCCACCCCAAACCCCCCACCCCCCCTGCCCTCACACCAAACTGAGACACCCCCCATGTGGCCGCTCTGCTCTAGAACCTGCCAGCAGCACCGTGTGTCCTGTGAAGCTGAGGCTTAAACTCTGTCTGTGTGTACAGGAATCAAGTATTTACGGGTTGCCAGGCGACAGCAGGGTTACGATATGGAAGCAAAAGCAGTTCTTAGTCGGTCGTCTTTGTTTCCATTCAACACTCTGACAGTCATTCACAACTAGAGATGTAGTCAGAGACGCTACAACCACGCTGGGTCTTGTCTTAATATCCAATATGTGACACTTTGTTAAGTATCAAAGGTTTTAACTCGTAAACACAGTTGACAAAATGATCCAGATAGCAGGAAACACAAATAATACACCACCACACATATGCCAACAAAAATTATATATATATATATCATGATCAGTACTTACAATTTAACAGTGGCCTTACCAATGTACCATTATTATTCAATGTTTTATGTATTCATTCCTCTCATCTCTTAAATCAAGGTGTGGGAAATAAATATAAAATTTGGAAATACAAATATTATAAAATATTCTAACAGTGTTGCACATATTGATTATTTAAGGCAGAATACAGCGCGGGTGTAGCGTCATTTCTAGTTTGCTCTCATCATGAGATCGTCCACACTGTGGTTTTCACCTCCACTACACACGATACAGGTCAATGGATGTTTATCTGTGGTGTTCAAATCAGTGAGAAAAATTAATTCCTTCCATAAACTCAAGCCTCAGGCTTCACAAGCCCTGCTGTGAACACTTCACTCTAGTTTTACCGTCAGTATTAAGCTGTTGAATACAAGTGAAACAGTCCAGATAATAGCATGATAGAGAATACAAGTTGGCTCGTATCAGCTTTTCTCTTCCCGGCTCCTTCTGTCCACATGTAAAAGTGTCAGATTGACTGCTATATATAAACATTATATATATATTTTCAACCAAATAAATATAATATTTGTTATATTGCTTCTGTAGATTTTCCAATAGAATGTTTTAATGCTTTGAGCACCTTGAATGAAACTCCATTAACCTCCAGTCTCAGTGGTAGAGATCTCAAAGCTTCTGCAAATAAATCTGCAAGGCTGCTTATCACTGGGATAAATGGGGCCATGATTTATTGTCACTTAATTATTTTATTTTCCAGTATGTGTCTTGCTATTTATACAAACCTTGAGTATTTCTTACTGTGTAGTGGCAGTCTGAGCGTTAATGAAGGCAGTATCTCTCTTTGAATTTGTGTCTGTCGGCGTTGTGCAGTACAACAGTTTCATTGTTCTGTAAGTTAAAGACGAGCTGGATCTGTGTTATTCTATTATTCGACTATGTGTAAACATTTTCTAGATTTTGTTGTAGAACAGGTTTAAACTCTTGAATTACTGCAGATGCTTCCCTGCTGTTCTCCAGTTTGACAGTTTGCTCTCCGGCTGCTGCACTGTGTTCTAGAGCAGGTGTGTGTGTGTACTGTGCTCTAGAAGAACCTCGTGGGCTCTTCTAGGAGCCGGCAGTACCGTTCTGTGTTCTGTGTTCTAGAAGCAGGCAGTAGTGGCGTGGCTGGGTGAGTTTCAGCTGCAGTTCTACACCACCCACTTCCTCACCGCGGGATACGATCTAGACACCATTAGCCGCATGACCCCCGAGGTAAGGTCATGACCCCTGACCCCCTCACGCCCCGCCCCTTGTCTGTCAAGGCTCCGCCCAGCTCAAATCAGCTCCCCACTGACCTGGATGATGTCATCATGAACGCTCCTGTCTCTGTCACCTGACCCCGGTGTGAGTCCTGAGCCTCAACCAGTCAGTCCTCATTCTCCGTCTGCTTCATTTACATACCTGTGTTCACACATGGCCACGTGTTCCAGCCCGTGCTGCAAACGCTACCCTGTGTTTGTCCTTGAGTGTGTTACCTGTGCCTGTGTGCATGTGTATGTGTTTTTTGTGTGTCTGTGTGTACAGAAGCAGACACAGTGTTATGACGTGAACCCCCCTGAGGGTGGGGGGGGACACTTCAAAGCTAAACTATTCCTGAAGGCAGATCACACACAGCTCACGTACAAATGTCAAACGGCGGCATAAAATGGTTTACATAAAAAAATAAAACCTACTGTTGCTGTGTTGACCTTCTGATGGGACTGAATGTGCTTTGCGTTGAAGGATCTGACGGGGATCGGGGTCATGAAGCCTGGACATCGGAAAAAGTTAACGACAGAGATCAGCAAGCTGCCGTCTACGGACTGGCTGCCGGACCACAAGCCTGTAACACTCCATTCTATTTGGTATTTTGTCGGCTTTTTTACATTCTGTGCCAATTTCTTGAGTTTCACTGTCTGTGTGTTTGTTTTTTTCAGGCCAATCTGGCAGAGTGGCTGTCTCACTTGGGTCTCAGTCAGTATTACCAGGTTCTGGTGCAGAATGGATACGAAAACACTGACTTCATCTCTGACATCAGCCTTGAAGATCTGCAGGAGATCGGCATCACCAAGCTCGGTGAGTCACAGATAACAAAGCAGCGGGAGGGGATGAGCTTCTGATGTTTTTCAAGCAGAGTCGTCAAATTTCACGAATTGTGGATCAGGTAGTGGGTTGTCCACTGACCAGAAGGTTGTTGGTTTGATCCCCGGGTCATCTAGTCTGCAGTCTGAAGTGACCTTGGGCAAGATTGTGAACCCTGAATTGCCCCTAGTGGCCGACTTGTAGTGTGAAGTAATTTTAGTAGTCTGGAATAGAAAAGAATGAAAGAATTGAAATGCTATATGCAATTTATTTGGTCTCAACATCCTGCATTCTTCTCCTCCACACCACTGCCCCCCTCAGGCCATCAGAAGAAGCTGATGCTGGGAGTGAGTCGACTGAAGGAGCTGCAGAAAGGAGAAAGTGGTTCTGAGCCTCCTCTGAGTCCCTCCACGCCTCCGTCAAGCCCGGGAGGCAGCGGCAGCTCGGAGCCACGGAGGGAGGCCAGGAAGCAGAGGGACGGGGCCCCGAGCCCACTGGCCAAACCTCGTCCAGGTCTCAAGCAAGCACAGACCCCTCCCCAAACCCCACCACAGACCCCCCAACATGCCCGAGCCCAGCAGGCCTCCCCGAGGGCTCGGCCGCGCCCCTCCACCCAGGTGGCTGCGGTAGATTCTTCAGTGCCGCTGCTTCGGCTGCCCAGCGAGGAGGAGGAGCGCCGGAGAACTCACAGTCTCATTGGCTCAGAATCAGACTCTAGATACGCCACCGTGTGCCGCAGCAGCTCCGCCCGTACGGCTGCCTCCAATGACGTCACAGTCAACCGCAGCCAATCATCTGTCACCCTCCGCCCCCGTCGGAAAGGTCGGCCCCCGACGCCACCCAAACGCTCCTGTTCCTCCATTACCGGGGGTGACGGGGAAGGGGAGGGGCAGGGGGAGGGGCTGCTGGGGCTGCCGACCTATCGAGAGCGGCGGGCCAGTGACTGCGGCGGCCTGGGATCAGCTTTAAGAGCTCAGGAGTCAGGAGGCCTGGAGAGGTCAGAGGGGGCTTCGGGTAGTGTTCGCAGCCTGGCTGCCATGCTGGAGACCTCCATGGTGGGTGGAGCCAAAACCCTGCCGAAGAATCTGGGAAGCAGCAACAGTTACCTACAGGTGGGTGTCAGGGACTGAGAAGTCTTTATTATCTTTTTACTGGAAATATTCATGTGTAACAATCGTGTGATCCTCAGGTGAGTCCGCCTGTACTCCGTCGCCAGGCACACGCAGGAGGCCTTGGATCGGAGGAGGACGATGCTCTAAGTCGCCGTAGGACAATCTGTGGACCGGAGGGTATCCCTGGTGATGAAGCTGACCTGTTACCACGGCAACCAGCCCAGCCGCGTCCAGAGCCCAGGCCCCGCTCCACCGTGGTCTCCTCAGCAACAGAGATCACAGATGGCACCGTGACACTCCGTAGGAAGCCGCATCCCCCGGCAACAGACTCTAAAGCGCCAGCATCAGAGGTTAACATGACAACCGGGTCAGAAACCATACGCAGGAGACCACGCAAGTCCGAGCAGAAGGAAAATGCCGTTAAAAGCAATAACCAATCGGACGCTCCGAGCAGTCACGTTGGTGGTAGCCGGAAAAATGGAGGCGAGGTGCAGCAGAACGGCGGCGTGGTCCTGAGGCAGAGGCCCGCGTCTCAGGTCTCTGATAGGACGGAGCCCAACAGTGAGAGCTGTGAGTGGATGGAGGCCAGGAAGTCTCTAAAGCCAGCGGTGTCACCAAAACCATCAACAGTCGCACTGAGAAAGACACAAGCTGATCCCCCAACACCAACACGCAGAGTCCCCATACCCGGGCCTGATCACGCTGAGAAGGCACAGAGCCCTGGTGAGACACTCACACACACACACACACACACACACACACACACACACACACACACACACACTGTTATTTAGTCATTGAGTTTAGGTGGGACAGAGCAGATGCTTCTTTTCATCAAGAATCATGAATTATTCACTGAGAAATTGTTATAAAACTTCCAAAAAACTTGATGAAGTCCAGGATCCGGCACCAAATTTAATAAAAGTTTCATGGAAATTAGTCCAGTAGTTTTTGCGTTATCCTCCCGACAAATAACAAAGAGACACTTAACTTCTTTTGCGGAGGTAACAATGAAGTGACAGCACTCCTTGGTTGCTGAAATACACAAGTGCAGTACAAAAATACACAAATTACTGGTGCAGTGCGCTTAATTATCCTGCCCATTTGGAATGGGCTGTTTATTTGGCCGGTGGTGACGCTGGTACAGCTTTTCTTTCTGAAATCATAAAATTGACCTGCAGCAAGAAGACATCGGCTGCAGGACTCATATTGAACATATCGTTTTTCCAAATCGCACCAAATTTGACACTGCACTTCCTCGGGCCCTTAACAATGCGAAGTATGAAGCTGATAAGATGAACACTTCTTGAGATGTAAGTTACAGACAGACAGGGATTTCTGGAATTGTTAGAACAGGATAATATGAAATATCTAACAGCACCATCTCTCTGCCTCTCTGACCAGAGCCGAAGCGAGTTCCTCCTCCTGTGTCTCCGAAGCCCCGCGGCCCCCCCAACAGCACCCAAACCAGGCAAAGCAATAGTAGCCACGGCGACCATGAGCCCTGGCTCTGCGGCCACCAGCCCGACCCCGGCCCCCAAACCCTCCTCTCCGCTCTGTGCTGCCCCGCTTCCAGCTCCCGACACCACCTCCGGCTCATCCCTCTCTCCGGGCCTCCCTCTTACATCCCCCTCTCCGGCCCAGAGTCCCTCCACTCCGTCACCACACCCCGTCAAACCTCCCCGCTCCTCCATCGCCGGGCTCTCCATCGACTTGATGGGAGTACAGGAGGAAGAGGAGAGGAAGAGGGAAGAGGAGAGGAAGCGGGAGGAGGAAGAGCGAAGCAGAGAGAAGGAGCTTAAGAGGTACAAAGAGCAGGAGGAGGAGAGGAAGAGAGCAGAGGAAGAGAGGCAGAGGGAGGTGGAGGAGACGCCCTCGAGGGAAGAAGGAGCGAGAGAGGAGGTGGAGAGTCAAGCGGAGGGAGCGGAGCCGGAGGAGGAGGAGGCTCAGCATCGTATGGAGGAGACCAACGCCTCATTGGCTGCAGCTCTTCAGGCTGTGGAGCATCAAATCCAAGAGGAGGATGAACAAAACGAGTGAGTATTTATAAAGTTAATCATCATGTTTTACGATGGAATGTACCATTTATATCCTACAACAATCTCCTGGGGGAACTTCCTGGCATCCAAGCTGATGATGAGATGTTCAGAGCATAAATTAGCTCTTTCCTCAGATTGTGGAGCTGCAAAGAGAGAAGATTTATTTTAGACATTCAGTTTTATGGAGACATTCTACGGAACAGGATTTTTTAGGTTAGTGAGGTAACTTCAGGTTCAATCCCGTTTTTTCAGGGCTACAAAGCTGGTTCAGTTCTCACATCTTCCGAGGCTTAGATAAATATTCAATCAATCGACATCACCGAGAACAATCCAACTACTGACCAATCAAATCACTGAAAAGCCAGCTGTCATTCTACAGGATCCTCGCAAGGACAAAACAAGTTGACGAATATGACAAATGATTAAGAGCAAAAGAAATTTTTCATAGATGGGTTTGAATGGTTCTGATCTGATTCAGACTTTCACTGTGTCCACTTTAGTTTAAAAAAAAAGTTCATCACAGTGAATTAAAACCTTACGCTTAAGTATTGAACAAAGATTCTTTGCTTCTCAACAGAATATCTGACAATTTTTTTTAAATTTCTTATTCTGTCTCTACAGAATGTTTTATATTTCAAGAGAAGAGAAGATTAACTTAACTGTTCTGAGGGAAATCAAATATTTGTCAGTTAGCGAGGCTTTAAAGTCACAATGCATTTTTACATTTTTGTAAAACAGTTTTTTTAGGTGACAAGTCAAACCCTTAAAGCAGAAAAAGGTCAGTTTTCAGTCACATTTTCAAAAACCCGTGCAGAATTCTCATCATATTTTAAACCATAGATTGTAAAGAAAAAATGGAAGTCACGACAGCTCCTCAAAAGTGACACCAAAGCATCTTGATCGCCACCCGGTGGCTAGCTGCGGTACATATCATAAACCCCATCATGACCTGTAACAAAAAAAAATGTTCACAAAGAGGTTTATGGTTCTTATAACACTGATATTTGTATCACTGATATTTGTTCAACTGTGTGTCTGGTAAGTGTGCTCGAATGACAGCTGATTGGCTCGAGGATGTATGTCAGTGCTTCAATTCCTCCGCTCCACACCACAATCACTACCGTGCAGACGCTGGCTCCAACTGGCGCAAGATTCCAACGTTCATAGGAATAATTTGGCATCATTTGTGGATAGTGGGAGGAGGTGGAGACGTCTATTTTTACATCTCCCAAGAAACGTTCAATCACTGGCTGTGCGGCCGGCTGGCGTTCACTCCGTTTCACTGTTGCCAAAGTTTTCTGTCTCCACAGCTGGAGGAACATTTGGACTTCTGGGTCAGTGGTGCAGTGTTTCGTCCTCATTTGCAGTATTAAACTGGTTTAGATTTACCACAGCTCTCACTCGTGCCTCTGGCTGGCACCTTTACCATAGCAACTGTTGCCAAGGCTGACGTGCACTGTGGTATTCTGGGCATGATTCCTCACCCCTAACAAACAGGATGGAATATATATGCATACCTATCTCACCTAGTGCATGGCACAACCTTAAAGTTAGTCACAGTTTTAAATCCGTCTAAATCTTTGATTACCGTGGCAACAGCAGCTACATTGAATTTCTTGCGGCAGCTTCACAATAAAAGTCCCCCTGTGTTTGTGCCAGTAATCATTTTGATGATAAGCAGCAGAAGGAAATGTTCAGTTTGCACAAACAGAGACTTAAAGCAGCGGCGACGAGGTGTAAAGAGAGAGAGCAGGAGGCACTCAAGCTGTTTGACATTAGAGGAAACACTAATGTGTGAAAAGGCCAGACTGCGTCACTGCCAATAAAAATACTCTCTGCAGAGATAATTACTGGATGTAAATACTTTTAATGTTTCGCTGACAACGAACGGGTTTTGATTTTAGGATAAGAATGTTTAAAATGAATGTGTTAGTTCCGGTGATGAATCTACAGAGGATTATTCAAAGTGAGTTTCAGCTCATTGTTCAGCTGTTAATCAGTTTCACCGTTTTGGATCACCATGATTCACGCAGCTGTTCCAGAAGCCACTAAAAAAACCAACTGCTCGGCACCAAGCAGCCTCCACACACCAGTTAGCAACACACCGGTGAACTGGGTGGGGGGGGCATTGAGCAGCTGAAGACCCAGATGTTTCTCTCAGGAGTTCGTGGAGATGAACTCCAGAAACACGACACTAATGAGCATGTTGCTTCTGTAATTACTGGATGTGTAAATCAGTAATTGTTGGTCGATGGTGGAAGAAGAACTCTGATTGGTTACCTTAATAAACATAGTTTTACCACATTGTAGAAATACTCAAGTAAAAGTCATGTTGTGTATCAAGTATAAATACACCTTCAAGTACTTCAGATTGGTACCCTAAGTCCAGCACTCAAGTAAATGTACTTAATTGCTTTCCACAAATGTTGTTTACTCATCAATATTAAGATATGATGATACTTTATGTCTATGTTAGAATAAGTTACTGAGACTTTAAGGAACACTGTGGTTTCCATGAGAAGAAATATTTCAAATTCTGATTCACATAAAAAGTCTTATCTGCTGTGAATGTTTCTGCCTCATTATCGACTAAACTCCTCCTTGTTCTTCCTCCGACTCACAGCTCCAACTCCAGCAAGAAGTCGTCCGTCTCCATCCTGGACGACATCGGCAGTATGTTCGACGACTTGGCCGATCAACTGGATGCAATGCTCGACTGATCCCCCCGCCCTCGCCTCATCTCCAACAAGCCCCTCCTCCATGTGTAGGTACATCCAGACAGCAGCTCTCCCACGGCTGGACGCTGGTGCTCCGAGAGCATGTGTGTGTGTGTTTGAGAGCGTGTCCCTCTGGTGCGAGCGCTTCTCACGTAGCCTTGTACAGTCGAACTGTGGAGGGAGTTTCCTCCTAACCTGGTGCAGTAGCTCTGTAGTCCGCCTCCCAGTGCGAGGAGGCCGCTCCCACACAACCTCTGACCTCTGCAGCCCAGCGAGCAGCCGCCGCCGCCTCCCTGGGCTCAGACGGCGGCGTGGACCGAGAAGCACAAATCCATTTTTTCCTCATCCTTTGAAACTCTACAGACTCTGGCTTGGGACAGAGACGCTAACTCAGTCAGACAGGGAGACAGGCAGATGAGCATATTGCTTGCAAAATAATAAGCACATCAACTGACAGACGGGCAGATAGACAGACAGACAGACAATATGCATACAGATGAGAATTTTTAAAAAGCACATGGAAGCAGACAGGCCGCTTTCCGAGTCTGTCTCACTCCTGCGATGTCAACAGGATGCAATTTTCCAGATGAATCGTAGCCTCTGTTTCTCTTCTGTGTGAGTGGAGGATTGTGGGTAGCTGCACTTCCTGAGCTGTGTGTTGTCTCTGTTCATGTGGCCGTTGTTGCTGTTGTCGTTATCGTTGCCGTTGTTGTCGTTTAAAGAGTGTGTGCGTGTGTATTTCCCTTCTGATGCTCATGTCAGTGTCCTCCCACTCGTACAGTAGTTGTACTCATGATCAGAGCGACGACATAGATGTGTGTCCAGGAATTTTTGGGACAGACACTCACACGCATATACACACACACACACAGATACATATTGAATTTTTTGAAATCTCGCTGGTGTTCTGTTGGTGTTTAGCTCCGCCTATGGAGGTTTGCTTGGAAATTATCCACACACACACACACACATACATTACAAAGACTGATACACACACACATTACAAAGACTGACACACACACACACACATTACAAAAAATGACACACACAGACATTACAAAGACTGACACAGACACACACACAGACATTACAAAGACTGACACACACACCCTATTTGCAAAGACTGACACACAGACATTGCAAAGACTGACACGCACACACACTTAACAAAAACTCACACATACATCCCATACTGACACGCACACATTTATACAAGCACACTCATGCTGTGTATCCCTTTGTCCTGCTGCAGTGAACAGTGTTTAATTAATCCTATCTTTCAATGCTTTCTATAGTACATCCAGTATACATACATACATAGAGTTTATAATATATCTGGGTATTTGAGCTTTTAGAGCTCCCTCTAGTGTTGGTTAGTGAAACTGCCTCTAATCTGCCCCCCTTCTGTCTCGTCCTCTTTCTTTTTAATCTCCCTCCGTGTCCTGTCCGTTAACTCTGCATCTTTCTGTGCCTTGGTAGTTTTTCTTTCGTATATTCTAAATATAATTTTATACGTTTTCCCCCCCTTAAAACCTTTTACTCAGTTTCCTCACGAAAACCCTCGCACCTTGTTTGTCTGTGTTGTAGCTCTATAGTTTGACTTGTGAGTCCCTCAGTATATGATCATTGAATTCAGTCGCCCTGTCTGAAGTCCTTCTGTAGCCAATGAGAAGCCATGTTTGAGCCCATGTAAGCCCCTCTGTGTGCTGTTAGACGTCGGCTCTGCTCCTCCTCGCCCCGGTTCCCAGTGGTCCCACATGTAGGCCCGACAGTGGATCGGCCGCCGGTGTTCATCCCAATGAAGAGTCTACGTGTATTTTTATGCTCTTTGAAAACAAAGATATATTTGAGAGACAGATGGTTCTATGTGAATAATAATACAAAATAATAATTATAATTATAATAATATTAATAAATGGTAATTCTAGACGTTGAATCGAGGTGATCTGATTGAGCCTGTGCATTTCTGGTTGAGTTCTGGATGTGTTGTGACGGCTGTTGTGCCGTGGTTGGGTTTTAAGGTTGTGTTTCTGCTGTGGTGATGATGATGCATTCCTGTACAGCTGTGATCAGAATAAATGTGTAAATGAAACCTTGAGCCCGGTTCTGTGAGTGTGTTTCTTTTGTGTCTCATCCGATAAAAGACTATTATTATTATATGGATATATAAAACTTGTGTTGTTGTTCGGTATGAATGGCACCATAACATAAAAACAAAATGATAAAGCGACCTTTATTTACAACCAGGTCATTTCCCCCACACATGAATGTTGAACATCAGAAAATCTAAAGCTATTGTGAGGTCGTGCTTAGAGATTTTGGACAATAAGACTTTTTAAAAAACAGAATAAGGCGACATATCTGGCCGTGTAAATAAGATGCTAAAACATTACATGGACAGCAATTTAGAAAATACACAAGTTGACAATGAATAAATGTAATAATAATAATAATTGCCAGTTTTTTTCTATACACTGAAAACAAGGGCTATAATAACAATTAACAACAACAATAATAAACGTCCCTCAACCCTCTACCTCATGTGATGCCAATATCCTCACAATTATCTTATTATTTATTAAAACAGAATAATTACACAATCATTTTATCTGGAACTTATTAATTTAGCATTTTGTGTCTGCGGGTGAATGAATGTGTAGTTGTTGTTGGTTTTTTTTACATTTTAAATGCACATAACTGTCGAAGCACCGTATTAACCTCTGCAATGACAAGAAACCATTCTATTCTTATTAGAAAACTACAACTCCCATGAGGCTTTGAGGCTGTTTCTGGGAAAGGCTCATGGGAGATGTAGTTGTTCCGTGTTTCACGCAGCACTTGTGTTGGAATAAACGTTTCCCGGAAGTCCCAGACCAAAGTTTCCACCAATCAGAAAGGCCAACGTACACACAGCCCGGAAGTGGGAGGGTCTTTCTGCTGGACAGGAACCGGATGTGATCCCTGCTTCAGTCCTTTCCTCTCAGCTCGTGGATGTGAACGGAGCCAAGATGAAGTCTGAGCAGTTAAATCTTCAACTCTTCAACAAAGAAGACTTGAGAATCCACAGTTTCCAGTCCAGTGTTTCCATCTGGTTCCAGAGAAGCTTCTCGAACAGGTGAGTTTCATGTTAGTGACACGTGGAGGAGCTCAGCTGCCATGTTGCTCTCTGCAGCAGCACGTGGACGCTGTGAAGACACAGAGCTGGAGGGGAGAGTTTAATACTGTAACTTATAATAATACTGCTACTAGTTAAAGCCTCTTTTAGGTCTGAGTAACTTGCATATTATGGATAAAATCAAGATATATACACTTATCAATCCAAAGTCTATATTTAACACCATGGTAGGATATTAGTAAGGCCTTCTTTCAGGACAGACTACTTCGTATCAGTTAGTACTTATACTTCAGGGTTCCTCCAATCCGCTTGAGTCCTGGAAAGGTTGATTCTTGAACTTCTATTATTCAATCTCTACTAATATTTAAAGGGAGTTTAATTGTATAACCAAGCAATTAACTCCCTGGTTAAGTTAAAAAAAATAATGGTTGCTCGATGCTTCAAACGTTCCTACAATCAGATGAGGACAAAACAAGTAATCTATCGTTCTAGAAAGAAAAGCTCAGTTAGTGTCCTTGAGTCAGACCTGAATTTCCTGAAGTCAATTGACAATATTGTACCTCAGGCACCTCAAAAATACTTTATTGTTGTCCAAAAACAGTAAAGTACAGTACATGCGTTTATACTGGTGGCTTTGGTTATAGATCTAGTTATGAGAAAAAATTTGGTTAAAGAAAAGTGCTCCTGCTTTGCAATCTTTGTTCATCATTGATTTTCCAGAAAGAAGCAGATAGCCGTGTGTGAGGTGCAGATCTTTGTGTTTTCATGTTTGTGTCTTATAATCCTTTTTCCCTTTTGCATTTACAGAAATGGCTGAGAGCAGGGAGGAGCCAGTTACATTATGTGAACTCAAATCCTTCAGGGACAATGTGAAGTGTCTCGATCCAAGTTGAACGGGACCTCGCCCTGTGTGGAGCTGGTGAGTCTGAGTGTTGATTGTGTTAAATGATTATTAGCCTGTGATGATGAACTTAAATTAACTTTTCTGACACCTACTATGACAGCTGCACTGCGGCTACTGATTCGAAATTCATTCTGAGGCTCTGTTTTCAATAAATCAGACATAAACTATTAATGGTCACGTTTCTCTATATTAATGTTTATATTTTCAACCACTTCCCAGGTGAGAATGAGGAGGCTTCAGATCTGACAGGATAAACATCCTGTATCTGACCAGATCATCAAGCTGGTTGACGGATGGTGAGTTCATGCAACACGTTGGCATTTGAACACTTGTGTAGCCGGTGATGACCAAAAAAAATTATTTTCTGACACCTACTATGAGAGCTGGACTCCAGCTCCTGATTCTACATTTTCTCTGAGGCTCCAACAGTAAATATATTTAAACATGTTAATAGTTTTCTTGATTCAAGTTAAAACTGAGCTGCTCTCTGTTACAGGTACTTTCATGACTCACCACAGAGCAAATGAAGACTCTTGATGCTCCTGCTGATGACAGACGGCTGCCGGTCGGGTTTATTTTAAAGGTAAGTCAATGTGTGGATATGTTTAAATCTTTCATGCTACAGCCGGTGATGACCAATCAAATTATTTTTCTGACACCTACTATGAGAGCTGAACTCCAGCTCCTGATTCTAACTATTCTCTGAGGCTACTACACTAAATGTATATAAACCTGATGTTAGTAGTTGATGTGGGTTAAAACTGAGCTGCTCTGTTACAGGTACCTTCATGACTCGACCCACAGCAAATTAAGACTTGATGGAGCTGCTGACGATCTGGTTTATTTTATTGGTAAGTTGATGTGTGGATATGTTGAACACTCAAGGAACTGCCGGTGATGACAACTAATTATTTTCTGACACCTCGTATGAGAGCTTCTAGCTCCTGATTCTAACTTTATTTTAATCTGAGGCTACCGAGGATCATCTTTGTTTTTCCACTCGTCCCAAAACATTGTTCTAATTTGTGTTTTGTCTCTTTCAGGTTTCCATACACAAAACATGCAAATATATTCATCAGCCAGAAGACGGCTGCTTGACGAGCTGCACAACAGACCTGAATGAAGAAAATACAAAGTGTGATGTTGAATGAAATGCACAATAAAAACTAATAATACAAATACAGTAATGGATTATTTTTTTTTAGCACCATTCATAAGACATTTAGCTCAAGATGTTAAAATTTAATTTATATTGTACAGATCTTAAGAAACATCAAGTACATGTTTTAAAATGAATTTACCAGAAACACTGCAGTTACTGAAGATAAAATATATTCATCTGATGCCTGATATGTTTAGAATATATTCATGTTCCCGAGTCAAAGCTTTATTTACAGAGCGCAAACAACTGGCCTCTGTGAAAAGAACAAACAGACCTGAGTGGCTTTGTTTTCCACTGTTCTAATTTGTGTTCAAGTTTACATAAACAAAATGTGCAAATATATTCAGCGTCTACAAGAATAAAGAACACAACAATGCAAGCAAATATGTATTTGTTGAATAAACTGATACGTTTATCTTCTAATGATTAAAATGTAAACTGCAACTTTGCTGCCTCTGAACTTTATCTTAGATATGACTTTTGCACAGCTTGTTCTAGGGTTTAGGTTGAAGGCACATGTCTGCACTCACTGACTTGTTCTGCTTGTTGTGGGAACTGTTGGGTTTCTCAATTATATTAATATCTAGTGTCTCGAGACTGATTTGACGTTATACAGATTTAATTAAAACTACATGAAAAGGGTTTCAATTCCACCTATGAAATGTAGCAGCAATAAACACTAAATTCACGTTTATCAGCAGTGACTTATTTGATGATTTTTATAGAGAAATGTTCAAGAACATGAACCATATCAAGTGTGTTTCTCCGATTTAGTTTATTGTGTGTCCTGAACCTCACACTTCTCGTGTTTCTGGAGGGTCTCTGCTGCGTAGTGACCTATCAACCCAGAAATCCTCCTCCTCTCCGGGCATCCCCGCGGGGATCGAACCCCCCCGGCTCGCGGAGCTCGACCTGGTTCGCGTGCTTCCTGCAGATTTCCATGCAGGTGCGTCCCGGGGCTGCAGCCGTCATTTGACTGTCAAACCAGGCGGCGGAGCTGCGTCCCTCCGCCCTGCGCATCCCGCATCCAGTCGCTATCAGAGAGGAGCGCAGGGGAGTGTCCTGCACCGCCGACACACACACACACACACACACATACACAACCTCCACCTCCTCCTCCTCTTCTTCCCCCTCCTCTACTTAACTGAAGCCGGGACTCATCCACCGGGAGAAACTCCACTGATTCACCCTCTCTCCGAGCGCTTCTCCTCGGCGGTTCGAGCCCAGTTTACACCCTCCTTCCTCCGGCCGCGCACGGAATCGATCGGCGGTCCTCCCCCCGGTAGGCCTGACGGTAAGAGCGGTTGTTTGTATGGGGGGTGGGGGAAGTGTCGCTGTCGGTGTTTTCATCCACATTTCATCACGACACAGCGGCGCCGGGGCTGATCGTCTGTTTCATCCCGCGGTGAGAATCTGCAATCGATCATGTTCGTGTCGGAAGCGACGGAAATAAGCTGTGATATAATGTGAGAGGAGACACCAGAGAGTGGAGAGTGATGGAGACTGATGTCACTTTGGAATCCTTCTACCACAAAGGCCCGGGGTTTTATCATGGAACATCTGGATGCTGCGAGACGCACAGCTGGATGGATGCTGGTGGAGGAAACCGGCACCGGGAGGCCGACCTACTTAGATCCATTAAAGAGATGAAGAGGAGGAAGAAGAAGAGGAGGAGGAGGAGGAGGAGGAGGGGGGGAGACACAGTTTCCAATCGAGAGGACTCAACTCTCCTCTGGGCCCTCTCTCTCTCTCTCTTTCTCTCTCTCTGTCTCTCTCTCTTCCTGCTGTAATGTGGCCTGTGGCAGGGTGGGGCAGCTTTTACAATAAATAGAAATAAGACTCAGAGAAGGCAGCCTCAGATTTGTTGGGTTCCATTTAGGTTATTTTTAAACATTTAACTTGTAAAAACAAAAATCATTCCCTCAAGTCCTGTAATCGAGTATAAATACCTTCAAATTGTACTTGAAATGTTAGTTTAATCCCCACTACGTCAATTGGAAGGAAATGTACCCACATGTTTCAGTGTATAAATACATCCTGCATGGAAATTTCAAAATAATGTGTATTAAAATACTGGATTAGCTACTGATCCATTTGTGTGCACATTCCCTTTATGTTGCGATCAATCTGAATCAGACATTATACTAGTAACTTAAATTATTTAAACGTGCTGAATTAGAAATGTGATGGTTTAAAGTAGCAGAAAAATACTTCCAGTACCTAAGACTGCCCTTAAGTACAGTACCTACTTTCCTCCACTGGCTGCATTCATCTAAAAGCTGGTAACTACACAGCAAAATAAGATAAGATACGCATATGTATAAATATTTTACAAGCTACAATAATATTGTCTTTTGCACACTGTCTACATATTCTTACACTCATAGTATATTATATTATCTATTGTATAGTCAAATACTTATATTTATACCTCTACTATATATCATATCATATTATATCATACTCTTTGTATATTCTTTGTATATATAAGTCTATATACACATATTTATACATGTGTACATGTTATTATTATTATATTTACCATTATTATTATATATACTGTTGCTGCCATTATTACTATATACTGCTATTGTACTGGTATAATTACTATCATATATTTATTATGTTATATTATATACTATATATACTGTACTATTTTTATATACTGCCTAACAATAACATTACCATCATATAATCAGTACTATTACCATCATCTTGCCACTGCATGTTTCTGTTTTTTATTCTTTCTACCTCAATATTTTTTTTTATTCTATCGTGTTGTATTTTATTGTATTCAAATATACCTGCTGCTATGACGACTTAATTTCCCTACCAGAGGATGCTCAACTGTACACATCAATTCTCCCCCTGCACATGTAGCCCTCTCTCTCAGGGGGGGGATGGGGGGAAGGCAGAATTTACATGCTATCAGGTGGGATGGGGATGAAGGGGTTGCCCTCCCCTGACCCTCTTATCTTTGAGTGTGGGACAGTGAGTTGGACCAAAACAAGGAGATAGAAGTACAAACATGCTGTATTTTGCTGTTCTTGTCTGTTATAAAGTAAAAGATGATTAGATATATACTCAAGTAAGTTTGTATGTGTGTGTGTTTGTGTGCAGTAATATCATCATGGAGGAGTTTGACGTCCCACAGATGAGGAGAGAAGTGGAAAGCCTCCAGTATCAGCTGGCGATCAACAGAGAGAAATCCTCCATCACTGTTACCGAGTGAGTACCGGACCCCCCCCCGCCCCAACACACACACACACATTCTCTGTAAGTGTGGAGTATCCGATTGGTGCTGACGCTGTGTGTGTTTGTCGTGCAGGCTGGTGAAGTGGATCGAGGGTTGTGTCTGTGAAGATCCGTTCCTCAACCCGGAGCTGATGAGAGCCAACCCCTGGGTGGAGAAGGGCAAGTGTGTGATCCTCTAATGATCACACACGGCAACACACAAAATCACGGATGCATATAAACTTAAGAATCACGCACTCCCACAATGTCATGCTGCACTAACTCACTCTCACTTACTCGCACACATACGCACACACACACACACAAATACACACACACATACGCACACACACACATTATTGCTATTATCTTATTTATTTATTTGGAGACTCCTGAATGCTGTTAACTTATGTTTAGAATCCTGTGTGTGTGTGCGTGCGTGCATGTGCGTGTGTGTGTACAGCACTGAGTAGCTCTTTGTTTTGATGGACTGCTGAGAAATGTTCAACACCACGTTTTTATTGGCTCTTTACACTGTCAATCAAAAATAAAGACTGTTTTGAATTTAACAGATGGATTTTGGATTCATTCAAAAAAAAGGTACATACAACAAAGTTCAAATAAAGAAAGTGTGTGTGTGTCTGTGTGTCTGTGTAATGCCATTGCGTTACAGTAGTTCTCTGATGTAAACATTTCGCCTGACAGCGTTGGACATGCCCTCGTTGAACCGGAACCACACGTCACTGTTTCCCACCGCGGCTCCCATCGCAAGAACCGGACATTTCTCCCCTAGAACAAGAGGAAAGAGCAATCAAAAAAATAAATAATAAACAACAGGTTCATCAAAGGTAGAGAGGAGACTCCTCAGGCTTCCCTCACACGACCTTGTGACTTTTGCTTGTGACATCAGTCACGTAATCTAATAGTTAACGGACCCGAAAGTGACTGATAACGATTTTAACTTGAATGAGACTCACTACAGCACAAAGCTCCACCAAGGCCAAACCATCATACACAGAAGAATACAGGAAGTAGACTGAAGATCTGCACCAAATGGTTCAACCCATAGATCTCGACACCATTTTTTTCATCAAGATCCGATCCATACACTATTTCTGGAGAAATACCAGATCTCACAATATTAAGAAAAGTGATTGAAAAACATTTCTTGAATCAAATTCCGTGATCAGAGTTCTTCCATTGCACATTCTCCATCACTCGATCAAGTTTGGTGCAAATTGCTTTAAAACATAATCCAGAATCTTGCTGAAAAATCTAAAGCTGACGAACAACTGAGGTAACAAGCTCATAACTAGAGGGGCACTTTGAGAGCGCACACCTCTGCCACCTCTCACCAAACAGTCTGTGGGATCTGTGATAAATGCCCATGTCTTCAATGGTCCTCCAACCTTTCTTCCCTGATGCCTCATCTCAGAGCACCTACCTAGTGAAGTAGATCATCTCCAGCCCCTCGCTCTCACACTGACGTCCAGGTATTCAGCAGGGGAATCAGGACACAGATTTAGAGCCGACAGGACTCAGCTGCTCTGACCTAAAAACAGCCTCAGCTCTGGGTCGACTCTCTTCCCTCGTTACCCGGCCGATCAATTACTGGGATGCATCGTTTTCCGGAAGGTCGGTGATTTTAATGGGTCCCTGTTTAATTGCTGAATCCAGGCCTGCGTCACCACAGAGCAGCTTGAATCCCTGGTAGACTCTGTAATCCTCACGTTGACTCAGACTCCTTAACTTAATGTTAATGAACAGCAACAGCTAGACGTCTATAACTTGATTAAAGTTGCATTTATAAAACTACAGCTAAGCTGGAAATCGGCTTCAAAAATATTCATACCAGATGTCATGCAGGAGGAGAAAAGGCAAATTAGGCAATTCAGTTTATTTAAATCTATTGTAAATGCAAATTCTACATTTGTTTGTTTCCAATGACAAAGAGCTACCGGCCAAACTATGGTCTCCACCTAAGAGGTTATGTTTCCACCTCTCTCCATGTGTTGGTCTGGTTATAAGCAAGTTTACACAAAAACAACTACACAGATTTCCACAAAACTAAGCAGAAGTCTGGGACATGGGCGATGACAGAATCCATAACATTTTGGTGCAAATCCACATAAAGGGGCAGATCCAGGAATCTTTTTTTTATTTTGTATAACATAGTTTTTCTGTATTTTTGTTGATTTCTTATGGATCTTGATGGAAAAAAGGGACTTATATCCATGAGTGGGTCGAATTTGGAGCAGATCCAGATAAAAATCCAGATCAAGTGATTTTCATTACAGCTTCATCAGGGGGCTGTTGAGCCTTGGTGCTCTTGTCAGGTTTATGGAGCTTCAATGAATATAATACTTTCTACTGATGGAAAAAATATTACAATTTAAAAAATACACCATGAATATTTTTTTTATTCTGTTGGCTTTTGTCTAAATAAAGGAAGGCGTCTGTAGATCAGGCCGAGTCACATCCTTTTTGTTGATAATAGAAATATGACACGACCATTATTATGGTGGCAGAGCTGCTGACAGTCCAGATCTCGGCCTCAGAAGCTCTGACTAAGAAATGTTACATAACACACATCGTTCCTCACCTCCAGTATGTTTGGACCTCATGCTGCCCGAGGCATCCCAACCCAAACAGCCCTGTGCTCTCAGAGGGTTAGGTTAAACAAAGCTTCACTAATGTCACAGGGAGCGCTCTCACAGTACCTGTGTCTGAGACCAGCTGGGTTCTCTGCGGTTTGGGGGCGATGGTGCGACCGAAGAAATCCACCTCCGGCTGCGGGACACAAACAGAGTGAAGAGGAGGATGAGGAGGATGAAGACTTTCAACGGGAAGTTCAACACTGTCCTCAATAAAAAGGTCAATAACAACGAGCAAACACACGCTCACTCTCATTAGCCTATTTTCCCAGTTTCCTCATTGGGGACCGTAACCCAGTGACTTCTCATTATCCTCATTCCTGCCCCCTAGAGGTTTGTCTCTTCATCACTGAGCTATTAAAACACTACAGCTCATTCTAACAGACAGACAGATGTTCAGGGAGAACAGCTGGCTGCTGCTCCTCTCTGGCTCCATCTACAGGTTTTTATTTTTCATGGCCACAGAGCTGGGTCCTGACCTGGTTCTGATACTTCTACTCTACAGTTCAGACGTTGTATTAACATCTGTCCTGAGAGATCCAGTTAAAAGTGGACAGCTCTAAGTTCATCAGTTCATAATTAAGACCATACTTGAAGCCTAACAATGAGTTTATTTAATTCTTACACTTTTCTTAGACTAAAAGAATGTGGTCACGTGTGTCCCAGACAACCTTCTAATGTGAACTGAGTGATTGGGCGTTGTTACATCTGGACTTCGAGCTACAGATGTTAACGCCAGGTCTGAACAGGGTCGAAGGGGAAACCAGTTGGACTCTTTGGGTGGTGTGTGTGTGTGTGTGTGTGTGTGTGTGTGTGTGTGTGTGTGTGTGTGTGTGTGTGTGTGTGTGTGTGTGTGTGTGTGTGTGTGTGTGTGTGTGTGTGTGTGTGTGTGTGTGTGTGTGTGTGTGTGTGTGTGTGTGTGTGTGTGTGTGTGTGTGTGTGTGTGTGTGTGTGTGTGTGTGTGTGTGTGTGTGTGTGTGTGTGTGTGTGTGTGTGTGTGTGTGTGTGTGTGTGTGTGTGTGTGTGTGTGTGTGTGTGTGTGTGTGTGTGTGTGTGTGTGTGTGTGTGTGTGTGTGTGTGTGTGTGTGTGTGTGTGTGTGTGTGTGTGTGTGGTGTGTGTGTGTGTGTGTGTGTGTGTGTGTGTGTGTGTGTGTGTGTGTGTGTGTGTGTGTGTGTGTGTGTGTGTGTGTGTGTGTGTGTGTGTGTGTGTGTGTGTGTGTGTGTGTGTGTGTGTGTGTGTGTGTGTGTGTGTGTGTGTGTGTGTGTGTGTGTGTGTGTGTGTGTGTGTGTGTGTGTGTGTGTGTGTGTGTGTGTGTGTGTGTGTGTGTGTGTGTGTGTAAACTCACCCTGATCTCCACTGTGGTCTGTTTGACAATGGTCTCCAGCCTCTGCTGATGGTTACTGGTTGATGTCTGACCAGAGCTCTTTTTTTCTTCCTTTTTCTGCAGCTGACAGTGGATTATAAATACATTAGATTATTAACACACACGGTGGCCTGATTGTGTACAGGCTGTGCTTCAGATACAACAAAACCTGAAATCTCTTAGCTAGAGCGTGTTGTGTATTTGACGTCTCACCGCTGCAGGGTTTCGCTGCAGCATCAGTTGCTCAGCTCTCCTCATCCGTTCTTGCTCCATCTCCCGGCTGATGGTTTGCTTGGCCTGATAAGTCAGCTGGCGATGTGGTGGCAGGCCCGGAAACCTCACCACCTCCTCCACACGCCTGCAAACACACATAGACCAACACACTAAAGAAATAGCTCTACACAAACAGTTTATACATTAACACTTTAATTGTGACGCAGCTGACCCAGAGGTGAACCCTGTTAGAATAATAAAAAGCTTTTGTGCCATCGTTGATGGTTTTCTTTTAGGATAAAACCCTGAATCTGCAGCATCTAAAACCTTAATCCTCTTAACACTGATCTCCATCTAACACACAAACACACACACACAATCTCAACTCTTGCTCACATCAATGTCTGATGGAGCTAAAACTTAACAAATAAGATAAAACCATTGTGTGACTAAAAGCTATTTATTGCATCACTATAAAATATTGATGCTGTTATACTTTGCAAACTCTAATGAAAGAGCTACTTGGCTCAAACTCCCCTGGAACATGGCTGTGTGATATGACCACATATATTAGGCCCCATTGTTTATTCCCCTCTGACGCATTCACACTCTTTACATGTACATATTTTCACATCATGTGAGCAAAGCTTTGTCTTAGTCCACACGGCTCAGAGGCCGACAGGTGCATTTTCATGAGGGCAACACAAACAAGAGTGGATGTGACACGGAACGGGGGGGGCTCTGTCAGTTCTACAGTATGTTTGGTATTTATATCTTTGATCATAATAACAGTTTAGTTTGCAATATAGTTGAACAAAATACTTCTATATTATTTATTAGACATATTAATATCTGTTTTATATATAGTGTGTTGTTTACATTATAAGAAATACCAGCTGCACGTGGTTAGTTTGTTTAAAATATTGATTTCCATCAAATGTGGATATTTATGTATATTGGGATATGACACTTTGGTCATATCACACAGCCTTACCTTCTAACATAGCGCTTTATACACTTCACACTGTCCAGCAAATATTCAGTAGTTTAACCTCTGATAAACACATTTATCTGTTTAGCTGTTAGAGACGTAAACCAAGAAGTTTTCATCTGCAGAATCCGGTGAACGAGAGAAAAAAGGGTTTTACACTACAAACCCAACCCTGGTTCAGTTTGATCCGGACTATGACCATCTCCTGGTTGGACAAAATCTTGGTTGGGTGGAGTCCAACCAATCAACAAGAGCATCTAATTAAAATCAACCCTCTGGGACTGGGCGTATCCACTTTACCCATGAGGCCTCAGAGAGTGTTGTTGTGGTGGGCGAGCGACGGCAGGTACAGGAAGGTGTAGATCAGGACAAGCACCAGCAGAGCTAACACCAGAGGCAGGCCCCAGTCGTTGGTGACCAGCACGTTGTCACAGCGAGCCTGCAGGAAGGAGCCCCCCCGGACATTCCGCTGCTCCGCGACCTGTGACGGCATGGCTGAGGTGACCGACTACTTATCCCGTTCACCAGAGTCTCCGCTGTCCTCAGGCGTCATTAAAAAAAAAGATCCAAATAAACAGTGCTCGCTCTTTCCAGCTCTGTCCTCTGATTCAATATTCCTCTGTTCTGTTTAATGTTGTCCAGCTTCTGTCATCAGCTATTTCATCCTCGCAGTCCTTTGACCCGTTTGTCCATCCACCTGCATCCACCCAACTGGTGAGTCTTTGCAGTTCGCCACCTGGCTCCCACACCAGCACACACGCAAACACTAGGTGCTAAGGGGATTATTATCTAAGCCTACATGCAGAGACCCACAGTGCGGACAAGAGAAGTGACCTTCAACATCCCAGGAACACGTATCTGATCCAGATGTGTCCACATGCATGACACAGCGGGATAGAGGTGAGTGTTTGTGTGTGTGTGTGAGTGAGTGTGTGTGTGTGTGTGTGTGTCTGTGTGTGTTAGTACTTACGGCTCCAGCACGTATGTGTACTGGCCCTCAGGCGTACGGTCCTGCCTGTAGGAGAGGTTGTAGGCCAACATGGTGTTGATCAGCTCCCGCATCTGCTCCTTCTCTCTGCTGCTGAACAGCTGAGGATTCACCTGGAGGGATAAACAGGACGTGAGATCAGCCAGAGTCACCGACAAGTTTACTGTAAATGCCAAATCCAGTGCCATAGAAATATGGCTTTGATTTATTCGCAAAGAAATTCTATATCATAATGTGTTTTCTCTCAGGTCCACATGTGATTATTAGACTCGGGGCGGATTTCCACTCACTATATACACATACAGACACATATGAATGCATTCTGATATTGTTTTTACTTACAGGCCGTAGTTTTGGACTGATGATGTTGAGGAGCAGCGTGAGAATGTCAAGACTCAGACTGAGGTGGCTGATCCTGGTTCTAATGGATGGTGGGATATCAGCCAACATGGAGGACAAGGCGTTCCTACTGGCGAGGAGACGGGTGCTGGCCTGTAGAGGACACAACAAGGACTCAGCGTAAAGGACGTTGTGTACTTTTGTTTCGTTTGGGTCCTTATGTTATTTGTCACATAGCTCCACAATGGAGTGTGTAGTTGATCAGTAGCCGTACCTCGTACTGGCTGTGGGGATAGCTGATGCGGGGCACGTGCGTGTTGGCGAACAGGAAGTGGAAGGTGACGGACAGGAAGGGCAGGTATCTCATCAGGGTGAAGTTCTGGTTGTGCAGAATCTGTTGGTTTAACCGGTCTGAGAACGAGAGCCAATCCAGAGCCTCGCACACACAGTCCATGTTGGGGTCCCTCACACGCATGGCCAGATAATTATCATACAGACCCTGAGAGAAAGGACAGATGTGAGTAAAGCACAGGCCAATGTTTTTGGTGCTTTTCTGAAGACTATGATTTCAGATTTGTTCTTTACCTGAGAAACCTTCTCATACTCTCCACTGGATGAAGACAAGTGTAGAATGTGCTGAAACCTCTGAGCTCCCACTCCCGGGCCTGGTGTCCCATCAAACCCTTCCCCAATGCGTTTCCTTAGAGGACAAATCAGGACAAGTGATCAACATCTACTTAGTGAAGGACAAAGAAGACAAATAACAGCTTTCTAGTTTTGAATATGCTTCAGTTTCTGCATGTTTAATCTACCATCTGTTTAATGTTCCCACGGACCAAAGAACAAAAGCTATAAATGAAAACCAGCAGGGATCATAAAAGATTAGAATAACTGTATTTACCAAGGGATTGATATTTCTATGATCTAATCAAATATAACATGAACTGAATAGGCCGGAAAATAAGAACTTGAGGGATGAATGGAAGGTGGACTTATAAAATAAACAATTATTTAAGGTCCACATATTTTACATAAGATCAGCATTCTGCAAAAGAGGATTTTACATGAAATGACACAATAAAAAGAAACTATATGAAATATCAGTGAAAATTAAATCAATGCTTTTTAAAGATTGACAAATTCTGTTTCTAATGTCACTATTGAAGTCCACAGTAAATGCAAACCTATTCATAGGTCCCAAGTTTGCTCATTTAACATCTTTGCCCACAGTGAAAAGTGAATATGGTTGTTAATACATACAAAAAAAAGGTCTCTGCATCTGGTAGGTACAGCTAAACGAATTTTATGACAAACTCACACACTTAGACAAGAGGACAAATACCGTTTTGTTCGTGGTAACTGGAAGATCTCCTGCCACAGATGGAACAAGCCTTTGTTCTGATCCTTCTGTCCCACAGAGACGCACTGGATCGTCTTGGTGTTGACCTGCTTGTGGCCACGACCGTGGAGGAACTGCTCAGATACACACATTGAAATCACAGTTACCATTAGACAGAGGATCACCTACATCTAGGCCCCTCCTTCACAGTGCTGCCACCCACCTGCAGTGTGTTGATGCAAGACCTGATGTCGTTGTCTGTCTTCTCACACAGGGACATCAGAGTGCCTGTGTCCGTCTTCATCCCCTGATGGATAGAAATCTGCAAAGAAGGAAAAAAACTGGCATCATACACCAAACTGCAGCATTGGTGTGGCTCTGTCTCTTCCTGTGTGTGTTTGTCTGTCTGTGTGTGTGTGTGTGTGTGTGCTGACCTCAGCCAGTCTCTGTGCGAGGCGGGTAGGCTGAGTCTGAGGGAAAGCCAGGAGGAAGGCCTGCAGCCTGAGAGGCCTGAGCGCTGGAACATAACTAACAGGAAACAGAGGCCATCAGAGAAAAGCTGGAAGAAATGTTATAAGTCACACATGTAGTGAATTGTTTTCATGATGCTGTTGAACGCAACAGTTTCTCTTACAGGTCGTTACAGATGCAGATGATTGGTCGAAGCAGGATGGACTCCTTCTTCTTTTTCTTCTTCGTAGTCTCTGTTCCGCTCTCGCCGCCATGTCCGTCTTTCCTGTTCAGAGTTGCTAACAGAATGTTGATGGCAGCCTGTCGAGCACCAAAGATTTAACACAAGACTATATCAATATTATGTGCAGATTTTAATCACATTATTATTATTATCACGTTAGTTTGCTGGTGCCCTGAACGTACCGCCGGCGCTCCATCAATCTCATCGATAATGAGACAGTTTGGTCTCTCGTTGCCTCCCAGCACGGACTTCATCTGCGTCGCTGTGTCGATGCGTTTCTGGAAAACCTCTGCACTGCGGTCATCACTGTAAACACATGAACCGTCCCACTGGAGTCACTACGGGAGGATTCCTCTTGAACTGATTCTCGTTCATTTACTTGTATCAAGAGGTGTTGAGTTAATTTTCTAACCTGGCATTGATTTCCACGACATTGTATCCAGCGTGTTTGGCGATAACATGAGCCAGGGTGGTCTTCCCCAAACCTGGAGGCCCAGACAACAATGTTACCTAGAGAGGGGCACAGAGAAATTCGTTATTTTATATCAACTAAAGGTCATTCTACTGACACGATCATGCAGATGTTCCACCTTGTATTTGGGTCGTTTGTACTGATCCAGTTCCGCCTCCAGTAGCTCCTCAGTCATCTCTATCTTGGTCTTGAAGCGAATTGGATTCTGGTTGCCTTGGTTGGGTTTGAACGAGTACTGTTGGGCAGGCTGTCTGTCAGGGCGGACAGGGCGGGACTTCCTCTCTCTTCCAAACACAACAGTGTCCCAAAGTTTCAGCCACTTGAGCAGACAGCGGTTTGTAAACTGCAACGAAAAGCAATCGCAAACATCTGGTGTTCAAGCAGTGTCCAGGAAAGTAATTGGATATATATGTAAAAGAGCACCTTTTGTTTTTTCTTACAAACACAGACATGCTCTGCTCTACTGAAACATGAACTTACATCATCACTGAGAAGCTCTGTGTAGTGTCGGGGAGAAAATCTGTCGACCCAGAGTCGCGACCTTCGACCTTCTGTGTCATCAGGATCTTCAGGATCTTCAGTATCTTCATCTCCTCTGCTTTCAGACTCAACAAGCCCACCGTTCACACTGCTGTAATTGAACATAAACAGCAAAAACAAAGCATGTATTCATATTCACCATGTTTGCATGTGTGTATAAATTAGATAAAAGAGAGGGGGGGGGGTTGTTTACCTGGCAAGAAGCTCTGTGAGGCGCTGAGATTCCAACACAACCTGCTGATGGCGCTGTGGGATTAAAAAAAACGAGGAGAATATGTGAAAAACTATAGAAGTGAAATATTTTCGATCTAAATGATAGAATCACATTGAAAAGCTAGAGGACTGGATAAAGCAAATTAATTATTGTATTGTTTTGATCTCAAAAGGAAAACACAGACATTACATTAAAACATCTTTCATAAAAAATAGATTAATACATTTGTTTTAATTATTACGGTCAAATTCAATAATATTTACTTATGAGAAGATAAGCTTGCTGTCTTCATTGCTTTGAGTCAGATAAACTCAGGTCTACTTGGAAATATTGTGTTATTCATCTTTTGCCACTGTGACCAATGAGAATCAACTGTGTGGTGCAAACTACTTCACAGTTAATACACATACAACAGCCACTGCAATACTCACCCTCTCAGCTTCTTCCTCTCTCAGCTCCCTTATTGGCACCGCCAGCAGCCCCAGTGCACCCTGGGAGTTTGGTGCCACTCTAGTATCCACTACCTGGAGAAGCACAAAGGTGAGGAATCAGTATATACTGGACACCAGAGGTTTGTAGGAGTTAGTCAGTGTTATAACACAAGGTACTGTGAGGGGTCTGTGTGTAACTGCTGAGGAGTTTAACCTTTGTCTCTAATTCTTCTTTCTGTCGGAGGTAGACCCGACTCCCTGCCGAGTCCGTCACACTGATGTACTCTCCCTCTAACGGAGGTCGCTTCAGCACACACAGAGATGCTGGCACCGCTGAAGGAGGTCGCCAGGGCGTCTCTGGGATCGTATCAAAGCCACTGATGTCCAACACAGCAGGAGTAGACCTAGAAAACAGACACAGGTTAGCAGATTCCAAATCGGCAAAGTTATGTTTTTAAACTGCTTTTAACAACCCAAACTCTACTCGACTGATAACAGCCATTTCAATTCCTGATCTTCATCATCCCTCTCTCCTACCTGAAGGTGCGAGATGGTTCATACTGCTCTGGAGAGGATGGAGGTGTGACGTCAGCATTCTGCGATGGGACTTTGTTCTCTTTAGTTGGTGATTTGCTGAAAAGCCGCTTGACCACACCCTGCTCCTGCTTCTGCCGTTTCGCATGTGGAGCTAAAAGGACAGAATCAGATATAAAGTACAAACTAATGACAAAAACAAAGAAAACCAAGGTCACACAGCAAGAGTGAACTCACTGGTGGGCTTCTCACCCAGCAGGTGCTCCATGTCTGAAATATCATCTCCTTTAGCCCGAGTCTGATGTCCGTCGGCCTTGGGAGCGTCGTCTGGGCCAATCACAGACACAGTTGTATAAAGATTATTACTGCTAGAAAAGATCAGCTGATGAAACACTAACAAAAAAACTAATAAGTTTGAGAACTCATTCAAAATGTAAGTAATTCTTCAAAAAACATTTGGACTTTCCAGCTTTTCCCGTGTGAAATGTGCTGTTTTAATATGTCTAAGTAATTTGGATGAATTCACTTTTAAAAATAAACTATATGAAATATGACATTTTTACCAGCATTTTCCCTTCATACTCGTTCAATACGTGTGTCATGGAGGCTATGTTTGCATTGCTGGCTCATAAAACACACTCAGAATCACCCAGGGGACTCATATTTTTGACTGTGCTAATACTTTTAAAGATTAAAAAATAGTAATAAAATGTACCCTGAATACAGAAGACAACCCTGTATGAGAAAAGTATGAATGTGACTTGATATGAGTGGTGTGTGCTGGAGATACACCAACAAAGTTATGTTTCTTAACTAAGATGAACAGCTGCTCAGTTGTGTATTTATTGTTAACTGCTGAGGATGTGCACAAAGAAGCTAAAACGAGTTAATGGGAAATAATGACATGTGTTTTTTTACAGAAGTAAGTTTAATGTTTAAGTTTAAGTTCAAGTTTAAGTCTGTTTGGGACTCACCCTCCATCTGAGCCAGAACCTCCAGCTCGTCTGCGAACTGGTCCTCGAACTCATCCTGGATCTCGAACAGTTCGTCATATTCGTCCATGTTAAACCCACGTTGAGAGACACTGTGGTTCTACACAAGTCTCAAGACAAACACACTATTTACCACAATGAAATAAAAAGTCCATTGGCTGCCTGAGATTGTTTCACGGAGCCGATTTCCCGGCAATTTTTTTGTTGTGAAGTTCAACTTCCGGGTTACAGATTCATTTTCTTCTTCTTCTCATACAAAAAAAAACCCCGAACAACGCACAATATCGCCCCCAGCTGGTGTGGAGGGAGACTGCAGACTTTAAATAATAACAACGTGACAGCAAAGGCACTGCCTTTAATCTGTGTAGCAACAAAGGAAGTTGACTTTGAAGTGTGGCAGTATATCAGCAGCAGTTTCTCTCTTTACATGTCAGTTGCAGTTTCTGTTGACACCGATAGACCCTCTATGATCTGCTGTCCACGATTTGGACTTGCAGTTACTGTTTTTTTCCAATCTGCCCTGGTTTGGCTCCAGTGCCATCCTGTGCATTTTGTTGAAACAGCATAGAGGATTTTGTCGATTTAACTTGAATTAACTGAACACGTAACACACTGTTTTTTATTGGTTTTCACATCAGGCCTGTGCTTGATTGACCTGTGAAAATGTCGTGTGTTCACTATAAGTTTTTTGCAAGACTGGGCTACAGAACAATCACTTTCCCTGGGCTGTATATCACCCTCAAGGAGCTCAAAAAGCAGATTAGGCTCCGGGAGCGCCTCAAGGCCAAAAACAGTGACCTGGAGATCTCGGATGCGACGACTCGTGAAGGTAAGTTGTCAGCTGATGCCTTCACTCATGTGTGACACATCTGTCAGACATTATATGTCATTATTTAGTGAAGTTCCGGAGTCATTGTTACATTGTTGTGTTTTTGTTTTCTAATGATTTGTTGCTTGTGTTTTGTAGAATATACCGATGAGGAAGCCGACATCCCGAGACTCTCCTGCGTGATTGTGCGTCGCGTTCCAGTTGGTGGAGTAGCGCCCCCTGGCAAGACGTTCACTATGTATGTATTAAGTTATTACTGTTTTTATGATGAATCAGTAAAGTCCCTGATGATTTTAAGTCACTGGTTTGTTTATATTAGATTTCCTAGTTATACCTGTTAAATTGATCCTGTCGTCGGTCACAATGTTGGTAACTGATGGTTTCTTTTTGTCCTGTGTGTTTTTGTCAGATATCGTTCTCTCGCAGCTATGATTAGTTCATCCAGACCGGTATGTAAAAACAACACTCTGTCTTCCTCCTCCTCTCACCTCTCACTCTCTCCCCCTCTTTCTGGCTTTAGTCATGTCTCAAAAACATTCTGTCAATAATGATCGAGCTCTGTGTATCTTCTGTTGACCGTGTGTTGGCTGCATTTGTGTTGAGATCTCAACCTCTATGTGTTTTATAATGTCTTTTTGTGGAGGGTTTCCTGGAGTCACCACAGCCAAAGTAGTTTGTTGTTTCTCTCTTTAGAAAATGGTTTTGTGTTTTGAAAATTAGTAGATTAAAGTTTTAAATTCTTGCTGAATGAGACAAGGGTGATAAGAGAAACAACAGACTCGCCATTCTTCTTTTTGCCACTTTATAATTTAATTTAAACTGTTAATGAATGTCTTTCATATTGATATGGTTTCCTACCCTGCTTAAATACATTTTTAAAGTGGTTATTTAGCATATATAAATCTTACTCTGATTCTCCTGCAGACGGATTCTTCTCCTTCTACGTCACTCGCCCCACCCGCCAAGGTAACGTATCTGCACATGCCGGCTGAACTGCAAGAAAGTGTTTCTTTAGTTGAATCGATGTGTTCCTGTTTTTATTTTGTGCTATTGACATCCTACTTTTGTGTTATGTGTGTCTTTAGACGGCTAACCTGGCCATTGTTGTAGTATTTAGACTTTAAATTAGTATGATGATATTCTCTTAGGACAAAAGTGTGAAGGGTCCAAAGCCGGTCAAGATTAGTAAGGGGATTCCTCAGAGTTTCATGGTGAAAGCAGAGCCTGAAACCAAAGGAGTCATTACAACCAGCACTGGACAAAATCCAAAACCTGCAATAGATGCGTAAGTGAATGATGTCCCCAGAATTAACTATAGTCATATTTATCTTTTCATTGGATTTCATCTGTGGTTTTTTAATTGTTATGACAAAGGCCTATGAATGTGTTCATACAGGGAAGCATACACACAAGGAAAGAAGGAGCGCCCCCCCTTTGCTCCACAGGACCAGACATCACCTGAGGAAGATTCAGACCCGATCCTTGACGACCTCATGTGTCCAATCTGTTCCCACCTGATGACGGACGCAGTAGTTATACCCTGCTGCGGAAGCAGTTACTGCGATGATTGTAAGGTCTTTTCTTGTGACTTGGATTAGTAATAAAAATCCGTCCTGGTCTATTCATTGTTTCAGTGTGTTATTTGTTAGTCAACTGGATCATAGCTTTGAACTAAGAACTGTTTGTTTCCAGGTATCCGGACGTTCTTACTCAACTCAAAGGAGCACGCCTGCTTCACATGCAAACAATCGGGTGTTTCACCTGATGATCTCGTCGCCAACAAATTTCTTCGACAGGTAAACCATTTCAAACACATGCTTTTTGATGTACGTTATATTTGTTGGATCAGAGGTGTTAAGCAATTATTCTTCTTCATGCAGGTTGTGAATAAAACACCAAACATCACAGGTGTACGGAAGCAGGCCCAACAGGCAGCGCTGCCTCCGCCTCGCCTCCATATGCACTCTACCTGCCAGGGCGAGCCACCCTCACCTGGGTAAGTTTAGTCCCCTGTAGTTTGTACAATTACATGGAATCACACACTCAACATGTGATTTGTATTCTATTATTTCGGCCTGTCATTGAATGTTTCTCTCCCTTGAACCAGGTCCTACAGAGGACACGCCCACGGCTATATAGCTCCACCTCCTGGACCACCTCCTCCGGGGTTCCCCGCTCCATACCTGTACCCACCCCCACCACAGCCCTACCCTCCTCCCTACACCTCTGGCCTTCTACCTCCTCCTCCAATCAGTTTCCTTCCCCAGCAACTTTATGCCCCTGTATCACCGGGTCTCAAGCCTCCCCGGATCCCCCCTGGTGTCCAGCCCCCTCTACCCCACCTTGGACCCCCCCTCTCTCAGCCCCCCCTCTCCAAGGAACATTGCTTCAGACAAAGGCACCGACAGGAGAAGTGAGTAGTTTCTCTTTGAGTCGTCCTACAGCTACACTTGCTAATCATTTTGGGATTGACAAACATTTACATTACTTGGCGGGATTATGATACATTCAGTATGATTAAGTAATTTTGAAAGTTTGACTGTTCTTGTCTTTGTATTCACAGAACCACATCCACTGACTATAGATCACGATCCAGGATCCAGAGTCGATCCCGCTCACGTTCACCCTCCCATGGGCGGCCCTATCGACGCTCCCCTGATTCCAGGCACAATGGACGCACTTACGAACGTTCACAGTCAAGGTCCCACTCACTCTTGTTGTCTCCTCCTCCCTTCCGGGCCGGACCCTGGGAGGGAGCAGAAGGACCAGCACGCTTCAGGTCCCGGTCTCGCTCCCCTGGTGGACGGAAGCCACCTCCTCGTGAGCTTCCATCGGATGAACTCAAGGGACCAAGTCCTGGAGGCCATGATCGCTGGGAGAGAGAAAGGTATCGACAATGGGAAAATGAGTACACAGACAGGGACAACAAACACTACAAAGACTACGACAACCCACATCCTTCACTATATCACAGTGGTCGCGGCAGCAGAGACAGGCAGAGGGACAGAATGTCTCCGTTACCCAGAGATTACTCCCCTCAGAGGAGAGGAAGGGAAGAGAGAGGTGCTCCCCCTCAGGCTCAGAAAGTAAAGCCTAAAGTGAAGACGGAGGCTGTGAAGAAAGAGGCCATCAAAAGGAAAGAATCAAACACGGTTGAGACCAGTACAGCAAATCCAGAAGATCATATCAATCAACTTTCCCCCAAAAGGAAAAGAGTTAAGCTCTACAGTGAGGCCTCTCCTGCTCAAGACCCCTCCACTGTCCTCCCAGACCCTAACCTACCATCACTGCTCCCTCATGCTGCCCATGCGGGGAATGATGGTGAAGGGTCAGTTGTGAAGAAAAAACCCAGGATCAGTCGAAAGGTCAACATATCACCTGTTGTGTTCATGTAGAAAAGTGTGTTTTCACCTAAAGTGAAGACTGTGGCTGTGAAGGCAAAGAACGACAAGATGTGTTTTATATAGCTCATCTATGTAAGATTGTGAATGTAAATATTTTGTGAAGAAGTTGTGTGCATCGATTTAACTTGCACACGTGACTGCATCCATGTGAATTGTTACTACAATAAAGGCAAAGTCGCCAACTTGAAATACAGATTTGATTGATTGTGGTTTATTCCATGTGCAGATAATTGCTTCATTCTATCCACAGTGTGACATTTGAACGTGTCTTCGTTGTTTCTGTTTGGGGGATGTACTGTAGCTCCAGTAACACAAAGAGGGGGCGTTTTATTGATCCGTTCATTCTTTAGAGTTCCTTATCAGTGTTGGGACATGGTTTTTTTGTCAAACCAAAGGCCATCTCTTCAGCCTTCACGGGTAGTCAAAGCTTGAAACCACATGGTCTTTGTTCAGGAGCAAGCCTCCCGAACTCAATCTCCAAGGATGCCACAGGTTCCATCGTTCTGGAAAAAGCCAGAGCACAGGGAACTCAGTCTCCCAGGGAGCATATGAGCACGGACTACCAGACTCAAAAACAGCTTTTAACCCCAGGCCATCAAGCTTCTGAACAATCAACACTGACCCCATTAACAGTCACCATGTACATTCTGCTCCCACACTCATACAAATACATTTACTCCACATATATTCATTTTATTTAATATTCCCCACTTCTTCACCCTGTAAACTGCTGCCTCATTTAACTTTGACTTTAATTTGACTATGTTATATGTTATACATATATTCATATTACTTAATGTAATATTCACTTGACTGTGTTATATGTTATATGTTACAATGTTATGTTATATGTTATGTTACATAGTATGTGTTTTTTTTTCATTTTGTAAAGTCGCCTACTGCGTAGTGTTTGCCTGCCATGTCATAAGAATTTCACTGCTCCGATGACGCTGTCATTGGTGCATGTGACAATAAACTTTGTCTGATTTGATCTTCCACCAGTCCATCAGCTCCTCCCTCTCCTCCTCCTTCCTCTCCGTCAGAGACTCCAGCTCAAAGTCCACCTGACACACAAGCAGTCAAAACATTATACTGTGGTCTCAGTGGGCTTTATCCCCGTAAATAATATAATACAAATAAACACATAAAAAATATTTATAAATATATAAATAAATACAGAAATAAATAAATCAAACAAATGTATAATTCACAGACCAATTTATATAAGGATTATTACTGCTAGAAACTGCTAGTCTGATGAAACACTAACAAAAAAACTAACACGTTTGAGAACTCAAAATTTAAGTAATTCTTCAAACAAACATTTGCACTTTCCAGCTTTTCCCTTTTAAAAATGTGCTGTTTTAATATGTCTCAGTAATTTGATGCATTAACTTAGGATCAGGGACATTTTAACCAGCATTTTCCCTTCATACAGTCATTACTTCTGTCTCGGAGGCTATGTTTGCATTGCTCTTTGTCTTTTAGCAGGATTATGCAAAAACTACTGAAAAGATTTTATTAAAAACGTTCTCACTTTCTTTAACATTGTCAGATTTTGTGTTTTTCAGCATTGAGTGAATTTGTGATAATGCCGAGATCTTGATGTAAAAAAATCAGGCTCATTAAACACACTCAGAATCACCAGGGGACTGTTATTAATGAGTGTGTTAATGCTTTTAAAGATTTATTAGAAAACAGTAATAAAATGTACCCAGAATACAGAAGACAACCCTGTATGAAAAGTATGAATGAGACTTGATATGAAGTGGTGTGTGGTGGAGATACACCAACAAAGTCACGTTTCTTAACTAAGGTGAACAGCTGCTCAGTTGTGTATTTGTTGTTAACTGCTGAGGATGTGCACAAAGAAGCTAAAACGAGTTAATGAGATATAAAGTTTAAGTCTGTTGGGGACAGAACCTCCAGCTCGTCTGCGAACTGGTCCTCGAACTCATCCTGGATCTCGAACAGTTCGTCATATTCGTCCATGTTAAACCCACGTTGAGAGACACTGTGGTTCTACACAAGTCTCAAGACAAACACACTATTTACTACCATGAAATAAAAAGTCCATTGGCTGCCTGAGATGGTTTCACGGAGCAGATTTCCCGGCAATTTTGTTGTTGTGAAGTTTAACTTCCGGGTTACAGATTCAATTTCTTCTTCTTCTAATAAAACAAAAATCGAACAACGTACATTATCGCCCCCAGCGGGTATAGAGGGGTACTGCAGATTTCGTGACAGCAAAGGCACTGCCTTTAATCTGTGTAGCAACAAAGTCACTTGACCTAAAGCTGTGTGACAACTAAGGAAGTTTACTTAGAAGTGTGGCAGCATGTCAGCAGCAGTTTCTGTCTTTTCATGTCAATCTGCCCTGGTTTGGCTCCAGTTCCATCCTGTGCAGTTTGTTGAAACAGCGAAGAGGATTTTGTGGATTTAACTTGAATTAACTGAATACCTAACACACTGTTTTCAGTTAATTCAGTGTGTTTTAACTTACCACACTGTGCCCCACTCCCCGCCCCCGTGGTTGATTGACCATTGAAAATGTCGTTAGTTGACTATAGGTTTTTTTCAATACCCGAATACAGCACAGTCACTTTCAATGGGCTGTATATCACCCTCAAGGAGCTCAAAAAGCTGATTATGGTGCGGGAGCACCTCAGGGCCACAGACTGTGACCTACAGATCACAAATGCGCAGACTCGTGAAGGTAAGTTGTCAGCTGATGCCTTCACGCATGTGTGACACATCTGTCAGACATTATATTTAGAGGCTTACTGTAAATGATGGACGGGCATTTTTTATGGACATTGATTATATGGATTTTCTCAACCGACTAACAGTGAAATAATCAGCAGCTCATAGAACAACAGTTTATTTACCTTTTCGAGCAAACAGTTTCACAACGTGCCAATTAACAACAGATTCTAGCCTCTCAAATTATACTTTCTCTGCTTTGACATCTATAGTTAGTAAATTCAATATTATCAGGTAGAATAATATTGTATTGGGTCTCGAAAAAAAAACCTTAGATTGTTTAATTCTTTGAATCTTTGTAATTTCCCTGGAGCCAATAATTATGAATTCAATTTATTGAGAGAATTGGGGAGTCTTTGTTTGATTGTTGTGTTTTTGTTTTCTAATGATTTGTTGCTTGTGTTTTGTAGAATATACCGATGATGAAGCCAAGATCCCGGGACTCTCCTCCGTGATTGTGCATCGTGTTCCAGTTGGTGGAGTAGCGCCCCCTGGCAATACGTTCAATATGTATGTATTAAGTTATTACTGGTTGTATGATGAATCAGTAAAGTCCCTGATGATTTTAAGTCACTGGTTTGTTGATCTTAGATTTCCTGGTTATATCATAAATTGATCCTGTCGTCGGTCACAATGTTGGTAACTGATGGTTTCTTTTTGTCCTGTGTGTTTTTGCAGACATCGTTCTCTCGCAGCTATGATTAGATCATCTACACCGGTATGTAAAAACAACACTCTGTCGTCCTCCTCCTCTCACCTCTCACTCTCTTCTCCTCTTTCTGGCTTTAGTTACATGTCTCAAAAACATTCTGTCAACAATGATCGAGCTCTGTGTATCTTCTGTTGACCGTGTGTTGGCTGCATTTGTGTTGAGATCTCAACCTCTATGTGTTTTATGATGTCTTTTTGGGGAGGGTTTCCTGGACATTAAATCTTGCAACTTATTGTGCTAAAATTGCCTTTTGTATACTAGCTGTAAATGATTTTAAAGGGATTTGACTTCAGCATAAATATATAATTAAATAGTAGTTGTTTAATGGATCTTTAAAATAACTTTTAAATTATGTGTTTTTAGACGGCTAATGCATCAGAGGATGACGAGATCGAAGTCTTGATGTCACAGTCAAACTATGGATATGCATCGACAAAGTTAGTACACAAACATTTGTCTCTTTTATTTGCCTGAAGTCGTTTACTTTGAATATGAACAACATTCACTTGTAGTTAGAAAAATAAGATGTGCTTGTCTCTCTAGTCATTCCAAGAAAGCAGTTGGATCTCCACCCGCTAACTGTGTCTGCTGTCATTGTGGAAAGGCTGGTCATCACATTCTAGAGTGCCCCTTGATGTTTGTAAGGATCCTGTAAACTTTCATTTCATTCTCTGTGAAGTTAAATGTTACTACATCGCTGTCGTGATGTAAGACTTTAAATGAGTATGATGATATTCTCTTAGGACAAAAGTGTGGAGGGTCCACTTGTTCCACATGACCAGTCATCATCTGAGGACGATTCAGACCCAATCCCTGACGAACGCATGTGTCCAATCTGCAATGACCTGATGACGGACGCAGAAGTTACACCCTGCTGCGGAAACAGTTACTGCGATAATTGTAAGTTCTTTCTTGTGACATGGATTAGTAATAAAAATCCGTCCTGGGCTATGTTTCATTGGTTCAGTGTAATAATTTGTTGGGTAAATGGATCATAGCTATGAACTGAGGACTGTTTGTTTCCAGGTATCCGGCTGCTCTTACTGTACCCATGCCAATATTCAGTTGATTCTTCTGATGATCTCATCGCCAACAACTTTCTTCGACAGGTAACCCATTTCCAAAACACATGCTCTGTAATGTATGTCATTTGTTTGATCAGAGACCCACTGCTGGCCAATGTCACTCACTCACCCCCTTCAATCGTACCCACTGCTGCACCTCAATCCCAGGTTCAGACCCCTGCTCCCTCTCCTCCTGCTCCTGTCGCTGACCATATGCACTCTACCTGCCAGGGCGAGCCACCCTCACCTGGGTAAGTTTAGTCCCCTGTAGTTTGTACAATTACATGGAATCACACACTCAACATGTGATGTCTGGGCTGTTGGTGAGACCCCGTCTATGGAACTATTAAATGTTTGTATTCTAATATTTCGGCCTGTCATTGAATGTTTCTCTCCCTTGAACCAGATCCTTCACAGGTATAAAAGATCCCCCACCTGCCCACGGCTATATAGCTCCACCTCCTGGACCACCTCCTCCAGTGTACCCTTCTCCATACCCGTACCCACCCCCACCACAGCCCTACCCTTCTCCCTACACCTCTGGCTTTATAACTCCTTCTCCAATCAGTTACCCGCCCCAGCCGATTTATGCCCCTGTATCACCGGGGCTCAACCCTCCCTGGATCCCCCCTGGTGTTCAGCCCCCTCTACCCCACCTTGGACCCCCCCTCTCTCAGCCCCCCCTCTCTAAGGAAGAATGCTACATACAAAGGCACCGACAGGAGAAGTTAGTAGTTTCTTTTTGTTTTGAGTTGTTCTACAGCTGCACTAGCTAATAATTTTGGGATTGACACATTTACATTACTTATCGGGATTATGATGAATTCAGTATGATTAATTAATTAAGTAAGTTTGATTGTTATCGTCTTTGTATTCACAGAACTACATCCAAACTGGATGAATTTACTAACGACTTCCTCAGGGAGATGATGAGGTACAAAAATTCACCAAAAAGACAAAGACCGTCTTACTCCAGGTAACTTAATTAAGAGGACATTTCCCAATTGGTTTTAGTTCATCAGCATAATCCTTCAAGCCATTCAGTCAGTTTATTACATACGCTGATTTCTTTCTCTCTTGGTTTCCTGATTTTCTTCTCCATTGCTTCCTTTCCCAGGTACCGGTCACGCAGTCGATCTCCATTCAGCCGCTCTCCGTACACTCGATCTAGATCAAGATCTCGATCCAGGACTTACTCTTATTCCCCGAGTCGATCCCGATCCTGCTCCCGCTCCCATGGGCGATCTAATCGACGCTCTCCTGATTCCAGGCACAATGGACGCAGTGACAGGCGTTCACGGTCAAGGTCCCACTCACTCTTTCCTCCTCCTCCTCCCTTACGGGCCAGACCCTGGGAGGGAGCAGAAGGACCAGCACCTTTCAGGTCCCGGTCTCGCTCCCCTGGTGGCTTCCGGAACCGCAGCCCTGTTGGAAGGAAGCCACCTCCTCGGGAGCTTCCATCGTATGAACTAAAGTTGCCAAGTCCTGGAGGCCATGATCGCTGGGAGAGAGAAAGGTATCGACAATGGGAAAAGCAGTACACAGACTGGTACAACAAACACTACAAAGACTACGACAACCAACATCCCTCACATCAAAGAGGTCGTGGCAGCCGAGACAGGCAGAAGGACAGAATGTCTCCGTTACCCAGAGATTACTCCCCTCAGAGGAGAGGAAAAAGAGGTAGGGAAGAGAAAGGTGCTCCCCCTCACCAGCCTCCATCTAAGAAGTCCAGCACAAAAGTCCTTAAAACAGAGACAGTAAACAAGAAGAGGCCCAGGGAGGAGCCTGAGCCATCAAACTATTCAGAAGACAGTGATGATGCTACTCCTCTCAGAGATGAACCGATGCTAAAGAGAATGTATCCAGGACCCAGTCTCAGAAAGTAAAGCCTAAAGTGAGGACAGAGGCTGTGAAGCAAAGAACTGTCCTCCAAGACCCTTATTTACAATCACTGCTCCCTCATGTTGCCCCAGCGAGGAAAGATGGTGAAGGGTCAGTTGTGAAGAACAGACCTAGGATCAGTTGAAAGCTCGAAATATCACCTGTTGTGTACATGTAGAAAAGTGTGTTTTCACCTAAAGTGAAGACAGAGGCTGTGAAGGCAAAGAACGACCAGATGTGTTTTATGTAGTTTGTGAATGTTAATATTTTCTGAAGAAGTTGTCTGCATCGATTTTAACTTGCACATGTGACTGTATCCATGTGAATTGTTACTTCAATAAAGGCAACGAAACCAACTTGAAATACAGATTTGATTGTGGTTTATTCCATGTGCAGATAATTGATTCATTCAATCCACAGTGGGACATTTGAACGAATCTTTGTTGTTTCTGTTTGGGGGATGTACTGTAGCTCCTGTAAGAAAAGGCGATGACACGGGCTGACAACACAAAGAGCGTTTTATTGATCCGTTCATTCTTTACAGTTCTTTATCAGTTACTGTAGGTTTACATTCAATAAATTCTTCCCATGGTCTCAGACCAGGTGAACTGTGTCCGCACTGTGTCCACCCAGAAGATTATAGTGTCAATTTATGCTTGAAAAACACCTTCTGCCACACGTCCTTATTATTCCCTGTGTGGTGCACATACCAAGGGAAACTGAGGCGGACCGATTCATGGGTTTCATGGCCTTGTTTTTCTTTGATTGATTGATTTGGTACAAAAACCAGACAGTTTTTGCTACTTGCCTACTTAATAATACAGTATATAGATGTATATAATAACCATTCACCTTGTGCTAAAATCAATGCTGTGCTGTAGTCAGTTAAAAAAAATCTCAACATCAATAACATACAGGGGGATGAGCTTGCCTATGTAGTTTATAGTATAATGTTTACAGTGTTTTTACAGTGTTTTTAATGTCCCTGATTATCTCGAAACCATAGTTGCACTTTTTTGATATGTTACACAGAAAGAGTATTTGTCAGCGTTAGTGTGTGTTACTGTGGAAGTGGAAGCGTGCATTGTGTTTGTGTGGTTATATTTGCACTAAAGCCTGGAGAAACAGAGACATTTAAAACAGGAAATGTGATTATTTCTCATGAACAGATCCTCGTGGTGAAGATGTGAACGGCTCTTTAACACACATTATTACTCAGCCACTCGTTGGTTATATAGATGGGTGCTATGGTTTTCAATCACGTGTACGATAATGAACGAAACACCACAGAAATCCACACCAATCCCATTGCTGTCACACTGCCTGCAAATTCTCCTCCTGTGTGTGTCTGTGCAGGATATCTGAACAATCTGCAGGAGTGTGAGGCAATACGTTAACACATTAATAAACAACATAATCAATTAAAATGATGATTGAAAGAGAACAAAACAAATAAGAGACAATATATTCTTTCTTTTCCGTTTTTTTTGTTTCTTCTTCTCAAAGTGGACGGGCACACAGGACATTGAATATATTACATCGACGTGTGAACGGTCCAATCACAATGCAGATGAGTGCTTCAGAAGTTCAGTGTCTCTGACATCATCTTCCACCAGTCCATCAGCTCCTCCCGCTCCTCCTCCTTCCTCTCCGTCAGAGACTCCAGCTCAAAGTCCACCTGACACACAAGCAGTCAAAACATTATACTGTGTTCTCAGTGGGCTGTATCCAGTAAATAAATAAAATAATACCAATAATTAAATTCAGAAATGTATAGATAAACAAACGAACAAACAAACGGGTGAATAACTCTACATATACATTTATAAATAAAAAATATATTTATAAATATATAAATAAAAACAGAAATAAATGAATCAAACAAATGTATAAGTAAATAAATAACCCCTCTATTCCCTTTGTGCATAAAAGCACAAATATGGCATTTATAGTTAGTAGACTATATGTATACGCTTTGATTAGTCACTGTTGCCATGGGAAATATAGTGGAAATGTGTAGGAAGTATAAAGTTTCTTTCAACTGACTTTTCACAAATCTTTTACACATCTTTTACACTTCTGAATATAAACAAAGTTCTATGAATCCCATGCAAATACATAATCAGATCCTAGTGGGATGCTTTACTGTATATTGTTATAGGTATATAGGACAGGGGGCATTTATATCCCATTTCTGCACAAGTTAAACCCATGAGACAGTATGCAGGTCCTTCCTGTGGGGGACGTCTCATCTCGATGACCAACATACAATGCGTTGCCCTTCGGCCACATTCTGTCAGTGAGCCTTACCCTGGTTGCAGGGCTGTAGGCAACAGCCACCTTCTTGATGACAGTCAGGTATCCTGGAGCAGAGGCGGCCACTTTGAAGTTTCCTGGAGCCAGCAGACGCCAATAATCTCCATCTTTGGCTACAGAATACAGATCCTCTTATTAGTACATGTACTTAATATAACAACCGGAGCAGGCAACTGATGCTCAGCTAAATAAATAATCACATTCACAGCACTGAACACGTATTTCTATCACTCTGGAGCAGGCAGAAGTGACAATAGAAAAGGAGAAATAGGGCACTATATCCAGAGGGTGGCAGTATTGCAACAGCTTACACTCCAGGCCTATTGTCCTTACAGTTTGTGTGTGCGTGTGTGTATTACAACATAATTTGCACTCAATGCTGATACCTGTTGTGATGTCGTGGTCGATACCCTCCACAGAGATGGTGGCATTGGAGATGGGGTTACCCTGGTGGTCACGCACAAAGCCCTTGACACCACGATGAACCTACACACAAAGACACAAGTTACACACACACACACACACACAGTCACACAAAAATAAAATTTGACTAGGATATACATTTGTCTGTGGTTTTAAAATGGTTCAGATGAAACTTATTTTCTTCACTGAAGATGGAGCACTTTGTTTTTTTGGGGTCAGCTGCATCAAACCTTCAGAAACAGATGACAACGTTGGAGTCTATTTATAGAGCCGGTTTGCCGCCTACCTGCTCGATGTAGTTGACGAGCGAGTTGCGGTTCTGCTCCCAGTAGAGCTTCAGCGAGTCCTCGCTGGGGAACTTGTCACAGCTGAGCTCCAGAGTGATCTCGAAGCAGTTGCTGCTGAGGTAGTTGAAATCCTGCATTCCTGTGACGGGGCACAAGATGGAGGAGGAGAATGAATTTAATGAGTGGAAGTGACGGGAAGTCTGGTGTTGTAGGGATGACAGTAGAGAATGTACACTGTAGGGATGAATGCTGTATAAAAAAAATCTTATTTCAGAAGAACCCACTGAATGTTGATGTGGATCAGGGATTTATTTTCCTTTAACCTTGCAAAATAGTTCCCATGAACCAAATTCCCAGTAAATAATTCTTGGACCATGATGAAGAAAATCAGGCTCATTGAGAACACAAATATCTGAGTGCGAGAAATTTGGTGCAGCCTCTACTGAGGACAGTTATAGTTTTTACTTTTGTTTATTGTGTATTTATATAGCTTTGGTTTAACTCATATAGCAGCTTTGAAACTATAAAATGCAATTCAAAGTGCTTCACAAGTGAAAAAAACATTTAGAGTTAGAGACTAATGGAAACCAAAGCAATCAATAGTAGAGAAGACAACAATAAAATAAATTTAAGGTAGTAATAGATGTATAGTTGAGAGTAAATTAACAATAAAGCTAAATAGAATAAGAGAAATAATCAAGAGAAGTAAATATGAAACCATAAAATTATAAAACACTACATAAAAGTCAGGTAAGCAGTGTAAAATGGGTTTGATCAGAATTGATCTTTGTTCCTTACCTCCTGGCACACTGTACCAGGCCCCTCCATTGGTGATGCCCTCTTTGAAGCTGGTGTCGTCGTCGGTCTTGCGGCACGGGGCTCGGTGCGGGTCGGACATCACCGGGTTGTATATGGAGTAGGCTCTGGCTAGGGACTTGAACATCACATCATCTGGACTGGCGCTGTACTCGTGAGTGGAACCTGACACCACAAACCAGGAGGAAGGGAACAAAGCGTGTTCAGACAGTGGCTGCGATAAAGTATTAACTGAACACCTGCAGCTGCTGCACATTAAACCTGTGCTTACGCAAACACATGTTTTATTTACTCTGAGTAATGATGCACAGGAGGCAGCGGCAGGGGGAAAAAATCTGATTTGAATTAGAGTTACGACATTCTGAAGGAAAACGGATAAATGGTTTGTTGGTTCAGTTATAGGTCATTGTTCTCTCTCAATAGAACGGTGGAAACATTCTCATGAAGCGGAAAGGAACAGTTTCTACACGATGGAACAAACCAAACACAGAAACAAGGTGTGTGTGTGTGTGTGTGTGTGTGTGTGTGTGTGTGTGTGTGTGTGTGTGTGTGTGTGTGTGTGTGTGTGTGTGTGTGTGTGTGTGTGTGTGTGTGTGTGTGTGTGTGTGTGTGTGTGTGTGTGTGTGTGTGTGTGTGTGTGTGTGTGTTTGTGTGTCCATGTACCAGTGCGGGTCTCATCGTATGGGTAGTTGGCCACCACGTCTCCTCCGTGCAGGTTAGCCGACAGGACAAAGGGAATATCCATGATCCAGTGGATCACTGCCTTGGACTCTGGAGCCAGCTGCAAACACAACACATCCATTATGAATATGTAAAAACAAAAAAACATGTAAGAAGGTCAAAGGTATTCCTGCATCTACAACTAACAAAAAACAGCAGAAAATGCTAATAATGGGGATTTTTAAAATATTTTTGATCTATAGTTACCAGGAACTAATGAGGTCCACATATGTAATGATTGATATGTTCCTTCCCTAATAAAGATTCATATCAGACCTACAATAACTGATTAATGGGATTTATAGACAAAAACAATAAATATCAACCTTTTGCTTAAGTCATTTAAACAGCTGTTATCTGGGATATGTCTGAGGCTCGTCTCTATTATTATCAATAAAACTATAATCAGTATTATTATCATACTATATGATGGTGTTTTTGGTCTATTTAATCTATAAAACTTTAAGTTTATTGTTTTTTAATTGTAAATAGTGATTGTTTTCTTATAAATTCTGTATATATGCACTTTTATGGAAATGTATTGAAAAACAGTATGTATGAGCTTCATATTAGATTATTTTTGGATAGGGGTTTCTGAATAAAAGGTTTTTTCCCTCTTAAATTGATATTATTATTATTTCAGATTTGTTGTACCTTGGTGTTTTCGTCCACAGCCTTCTTCATGTTCTGCAGCAGGTGGTTGTTGGCTCCGCCCTCCCTCTCGTTGATGTAAATGATGCGGTCCAGATCGGGGAAGTTCCGGTTCAGATCCACTCCCTGGGCGTTGCTGCGGCCCACGAACCAGTCCTTGATCTCTCCGGGCTGAGCAGGAAGCAGTAGAGGAAGGTCAGATTGGGCCGGATTTTAATAATTACTATTCTTAAACACAGCGTACGTGTAATTTTAAGCCGGGAGCTGCAATTACTTGCTGATTTAGTCATTGTTTGTAGTCTTATAATCTAAATAGAATTCTGTTTGTCTGTGTTCACCGTGTCGTGCTGTGTCATCACCTGTGACGCGGCCTTCTCGAAGCCGTCGGGGTTCATGGAGGGCATGAGGTGGATCCGGGTGTTGTGGACCAGGTCGATGATGGTCTCGTTGCCCTGCTGGTACTGGTTGCACAGGTACTGAGCCAGGTAGATGATCAGCTCCCGGCCCACCGCCTCATTGCCGTGCATGTTGCCGATGTACTTGAACTCGGGCTCCCCTGCAGGGAACAAGGAGACACTCATTGTGTTACCACGTCACACAAGGAGCCGTAATTCGTCATTGTGTATTCAACCTTCGTCTGTGCAGCGGTTCGTGTGAGTGAGAGGCTGATGAGAATTTAAATGAGAGTGATGATGTTGAACAGACCACATGTAATCATCCCTGTGATGTCATACCCTTTGTAACTAAAGGTGGTTTTCATCAGTAGTCATGGAAACGTCTCCTTTGGACCAAGAGAACGTCACTGATAACGCTATCTGATTTGTAATGGATGTTACCCTGAATACACACACACACACATACACACAGACGCACACGCACACATTAGTATAACACTGGAGCTTCACACCTCAGCAGTGACAAACACACTGAGTCATCACATAAGGGATTAAACTGAATTGAACGCAGAGGCCCAGGACTCCATTTGGACAATAATGAGTGAGAGACGGTGGATTACTGGGAGACACTGTCACAGACTGTTGTCCCCGACTCGGGTTGGAGTGACAGGTCCCAGATCAGAGTCGACTTCACCACTGAGAGTTTAACTCCAGGACATTCTGCCACGACATTAGGGATCCTCAGGGACTGTGGCAGCCTATAAATCCAGCGTTTGTCTTGAAGAGCAGTTTATCAGTCACTCTCTCAGCCTCTATGTCTGTCAGGTCCTCACAAGAACAGACAGCCAACAGAAACCATGCTTTCACAAGGGGCTGGGCAATAAAACATTATCAATAATTGTCACGATATAATTTCCATCAATAGATATAACGTAAGGTGCAATATATATATTGATATAATGCTTACACATAGAGTTAGCACAGCGATGAGGTAAAATATATAAATTCTCTGCTCATAAAAACACAATCTTCGCTGAGTTTTTAAATCTTAAAATAATTGGACATTTATCATGATAATTGATATCGATTGATAGGAAATTTATCTTTTGATTATATCCCCCACCCCTAATTTCACAAGTTAATTGCTCTTCCAGAAGCGTTTACTATGTGGATTCTTTCTAGATAAAGGAGTACTATATGATTATAGTATAACAGGATTTCATTTAATATAAACAAGAAAAAAAGCCCATTTCATAAATGATATCAATCTTTTACTGTTGTGCAGAGGTTTTAAGTTTTGTTTATAATTTACCTCACATGCGTGTGATTAAGAGATTAACAGAGAGTAGAACATGGAAATGTATGATGTTCGGCTATTACTTAATCATGTCTTTCAGTATATGAGCCACTTTTTAAAAATCGAAATATAGATTTTTGGTGAGTCTGGCCCTGTTACTAATGGTTGTGGTGTTACCCATCACTAATGTACACTGGCCCAAGGAGGTGGTTTCCACCCCCGTCTGTTTGCTGGATGGTCGACTGATTGGTGAAAGGATGTGGGTTCGGAAAAAAATCAATAAATATTGGTGCAAGTTTGGAACTTTTCCCCCCTTTCTTTAACACTGAGAGATAAGTTGTTAAAAGTCAACACTTTCACAGATTTTTCAGGGAATGATTCATGGATCTTGAAAAATCTCGTATACTCAGAGGACTGATATCTATGAAACAGAGTTAGTTTATATTTAAAGGACTGTTGGATCGTCAATGGTCAATTTATTACAAAAGTAATCTCACTGTTTTGTGGAAAAACCTTTGTTCCCCATGTCAGTGAAGGGAAATAATAACTCTCCATTTCCTTCATCCTGTAAATTAACGTTATATATCTCAGATCTATTTATATCAGAATGTTTCACTCAGCTGTGTTTTAATGACTGAGGCTCCATCTGTGTCATATACTAATTAGCCTCGCTTCTCCTCTGTTCACTCGAACAGCACACGATGAAGACAAGTGATAATATGGAGCCGTGTAAAGTCTCAAAGAGCCTGTTCTTCTGAATAACTACAAACCGGAGATAAGTGACTTTGTGGCTGCACGACAATTCAGAAAGTCTCTCTGCACGGGGGGGAGAAAAAGCTTTTTTGTTCAGAGCAGTGTAGAGTTATGAAATGTAGATCAAGAGGGTGATCTTTTTTTAATCATTTTCTGCAGATTTGAGTATTTTGATGTATCCGTAAAAGAGTCCAGTGGTTTCATGAGTGAGTAACACATGTGCACACACACACGCACAAACACACACACACTGACAAGTCCACATCTGGCAGTCAGGTTATTTTTAAACGCTCAAATCTGGTTCCAAGACTACAATTAACTCTTTCTGTCTTTCCACTAGCGAATGGATTTTACAGGCTTCAGAGGCCTGACAGAGCTGTCACACACACATACACACACACACACACACACGCACACACACAGACACAAACACTTTGAAGCTGAACTTGGCCAAAACGAGTGACAATGATTCAAGCTGTAACACAGATGCTCAGCATCTAGAGACTTCTTGTTCTCCCTGAAGAAACATGTTTCTGTGTTGTTGAGGCTCATGTTCTTGTGGGACAGGAAACACAGCTGTACATGTTTCATACATGTAGAACAGTTGACAGACATAGAAACGATTAGAGTAAGTGTATAGGCCAATGCATGTAGGTATGGACAATGTGTTTAAGAAGAGCAGCCGAGGAGAAGACTGATGATAATTCTCAATCATGATCGACATTTAAATTTATGTAGCAATTCGTTTTACACACACACACTTTATTGATCAAACATATTGAATAAACATCAGACTGATAAGAACCTAAAATGACAGAAGCCCTCACAGAAATACAGAAAAATGTATTTGACGTGAACTTAGTTTGGTCAAGTCCACTTTCACTAACATGGAGGAGACAGAGGTTATGACCTGTATTGTCGCCAGCCACTAGGGGGCGAATTGAGACAGTTTGGCCTCACTTTGGAGGAGCCTTCATGTCGTCCATCTTTATAAACCATTTAAAAAGAATGTATTCAGACACCTTTTTATGTCTTTAATATCTCTGAGCAGCGGAGATCGTTTGTGTGTGTGATTGTGTGTGTGAGATCTTCTGAATGTGTGTGACAGGCTGATGAAGCTCCTCCCTTTTTAACCCCAGCTGATGTCTTCTCTCCACAGGTCAATAAAACACATCTGACGTCGGCTAAACTCACTGCATCATCCTCCACTTTGTCTGGAATGATCAAACCCGTGAGACGGGCGGTCAATACCGTCTCCGGGGCGACCAAGCAGTAATGACTGCAGCTACGACGTCATCAGGGAAGCACCACGTTATAGGGCCCTCTGTTGTCGTGGCAACCCTGACAGGAGCAGGTGCTCAGGGAGATGAATCCTCCGGGAAGCTGAGTAAACACACTCTCACTCTGTGTATAACTAGTGTGTTAGGCCCTAAAGGACTCCCAGCTTTGTCTTCTGACATTACACACACACACGTCAACAAAACACAACAAATAAAACATTTCAAAATGCTAATGCCACCGACAGGTGATGTTCGGGATCATAAAACTGCTGACACATGTATTATATGGAGCCCAAATGTAATTTAATACTTTAATCTAACCTTTAATTGAGTATATGTGGAATTATCTTTCATTGCCATGACCCACTGATATTTTTTATAATTCCTTAATGAGTGGGTCTGATGACAGAGAGGTTCCTGTGATTGTAAGCCAAAAAGTCAAATCCGGTCAATTTTATATTCATACCACATAATAGTAGTTCAAAATGTTTAACGTCATCTTAAAATGCAAATTATCAACATCATACATTTATCTAATAATGTATAAAGGAATAAATAGTTAAAATCAGGTGCTTAGCTGCACCCACTATTATGATCATGTTTACTTTAAAGGCTCTAAAACATATTTTTAATCAGCTTTTTACTATAAATGTCACAGACCTACATTAATACACCTATTCCTACTTAAGTTCAACCAATTTACGTCATTTCCCATCAGATATTTGTGTGTTTCTTGTTCTTTTTCTCAAAATCATTTGGCAAAAATCATTTATCGCACAGTCACACAGTGGAAAATGGCCACGGTGATCAAATTAAATGTTTCCTTTTGTCCATTACCTCTTGTGAGCGATGTTCCACTTGACTAATGAATTAATAGATCGATATTTCCAGCACTAATATTAACTGAGGAGTCCATTCGATGACCTGGTGCACGAGACAGGACAATTCTTAGTTTTACCAGATAAAAAAAACACACAAGTATGTGTTTGTTGTCATTTAACAAAAATGGGTAAACTGTCAAAAGCCTTGTGGGCAGATGTAGTTACACTGATTGTGAACACTGGAGTTACAGAGGCGGATGACAAAAGAAAAGACAGAAAATCAGATAAACATGTTTCAGCTTTTTCAGAAAAACTAATTAAAATGTGCACAGAACAGAAGCCATTGTATAAGAGGCTATGAAACGTAGGTGGGACATCTGCTGTCAACACACCACAGGACACGAAGAGACGTCTCCCCGTGTGTTGAGATGCAGAAGCTAACGGAGGATGCATGCGACGTGTGATGTATAATAAATGACTTCTGGCTGATGCCGCGGCCTTTCTCTCATCCTCTTTCCGTCTCTCCCTCATTCCCTCTACATTCTTTCCCCCACCCCTCTCTCTCTCTCTCTCTCTCATCACCCTCACGCTACCAAAGATTTCCCTGTTTTTTCAATCATCATTCCTTTCTTTTCTGTTTCTCCTTGTCTTTCAGCTCCTGCTTCCTCCTGCAGAATGGAATTCTCCCAGGAGAAACTATCCCTCCAGTGGGTTTACAATCTATTCTCAGTCTATTAGGAACATGTTTCTTTTTCAAGCCACTTTATATTCGATGGACCATATGTCTTTTAAAATGTCATGACCGGTGGCTGCTATTCCCTTTAACCGGGCATCTGTGTGCGTGCTCACTGGGGATTACATACTTCCTCTGTCGTCTGATAAAACAGTTCAGTGTGGAGTCGTATGACCTCATGACATAGTGTGCACCATATTGGATGGAGCAGTGCCTCATATCTTTTTTTTAAACCTTCAGACAAAGTCAAACCCATTACTAGAGGTAGGGTTTCTCCTCCTATCAGGAATTCTGTAAATAGTTCCAGGCACCAGAGTCACAATAGTTTAGCCGGACCTCATTTCACAGAGAAAACCCCTTTTCTTTAGCTCCTGGACCCTCAGATCTGATCCAGCTGTGAGATGCAAACACCTCGTGTCACGGAGAAAAGTGTCATCTATGGTGGATGAAGTTTTCACGTCTTTTTCTGTAGTCAAAAGCTAAATTAAGTAACATTCATGTGATGGCTATTATCTTCAAAATGCAGCCTGAATAAAGTCCCAAAAGAAAAAATACTTATTGAATAATGTGTGATAATAATGTGTAAGATGCATTTAAATCTGAAATGGAAAGGGGAGAGGTTTAATTACATACTGCTGTTTGATTTTAATTAGCTTCATATGTGTTTTGTACGGTTAAAGAGAGAGAGCTCAACGCACTGCAAATTAAGAACACATGTAAATAGAAAAAACATGTGCAAACAACATAAATTTGATGACACGTGTGCTGCAAAAAGTCACAACACACGCAAATACAGAAACGTGCATCAAATAGCGACAAAACGAGAAAGGACATGTTTCCAGGGGACACAAGCAATTCTCAGGGGCCCCCCAGAAGTTATTGACGTCTGCCACTTGTCATTAGTGATGGAACTAGATGGGGTCTATTAGGCGCTGAGGAATAAGAAGCCGAGTCATTAAAGCAGTTCTAGTCTGCATCGTTCTTGTTGTCCACTTGGGATAAATCTGTGGCAATATGGCTGCCAAGTCTCCACTGGGAGTTGTGTCGAAATAAAATAAAATATTAAGACAATTATGATGACTTTAAATCATTTAAGCAACGATGTATACTGCTTCACGTGTCATAGCAGGAATTTCTCAATATCTACTCTCTTTACAGCTCTGCTTGGATCTGAATCTTCCATTTTCCTCACATGCGAGTCACCTACTTTCTCTCTCGTTTATTTCTGCTAAAACCAACAAGCTTTTTCACTATGAAAGTTTGCCATCTGCATTATTTGAGGAAATGCCCTCGGTTACTTTGCAGCAGTCGTCCTGCACCGTGAATTAAAATGTGACCAGTGTGTTTACACTCTTGGCTCTAGGCGTTTCCTGTGCCGCAGCATATACGACAGATGGCTGCTTACTGACAGATGCATGAGCTCAAGATCCGTGGTCCTCGGGAGCCGGCCGGCCGACCGACCAGCCAACCACGAGCCGCCAGTCAGCTCAGTGCACTAAGCCGATCTGTTGCCCCGGCAACCACTATTTTAGCTCCACCTTAAGAGTTTCAACACATTTGCAGGGTCGGATCAAATATTAGGTCGGGAAGCTTCGAGATGTCTGGGGCAGATTTGATTCCTCCTGTCTCACACGCTCTCATCCATCACTTCTACTCCTTGCACTTAGAAGCATCACCTCTTCTTTCCTCCCCTGGCCTTTGCCCTGTCTTTTCATCCCCCTCCTCATCCTCCTCCTCCTTACCGTGGATGTTTTGCTCAGCAGGGATGAAGGGAGACGAGGGGAGGGAGGGAGGGGTGCTACCCCTGTCGGTGAAGCAGCGGCCTGGAAACTCATCTGGTAGTAATAAGGCCGCTTCACATCGCTACCGTGACTCATGCCTGCGCACGCCCACCACACTATATACTATAGAGTTGTGACCCTACAAACTACATCGTGAACTACAGTAATTAGAGTCGAAGTTTCCTCCTCCATGTTGAGGCCTCGGGGTTTCACTGTGATGAAGTGAATCACTTCCTGCAGCGACTTGGACACAAATCAATGACCCGCGCCTTCATCGGAAAGGTTACATGTCCAGCAGGTCAATCCATTTACTGTTCCTCTCACTAACAGGAGTCTGGGTCGTGCTCCGATTCTGTATTGGTTTTCAGATTGATTTGAGGCGTTATGATGAAGGGGCTTAAAACCTGGAGAGCTGGTTCTGGTTTGAGGACATTTGAATATATTAATACACAATGTATATAAGGCTTTGTGAGAGATTGGATGGAGAAGCTCTAGTCTTATTCTCCTCCTTGTCCGTGGTGTTTTATCACAGTCTGCTGTTACCACCTTAGGGAGAGGTATTGAATATCAGATAGTGAGAAGCAGATACGCCTGAGAGGAAAGATTCTGAAGAAATCCAACCATAAAACACAAAAGGAGAAGAGGTGAAGGTCCCATCCTTCTAAAAAATGTGTATTGCCTTTTTTCTTACGTCTCCAGCTGTTGTGACATTTTGAATATATCTCAGACGTCTCTCTCCTAGAGCAAATGTTGTATGTGTTCATAAAGTGTGAATTTATAAAAAGAAGAAGAAGAAGGTGCTACATCTAATGAAAAACAGAAGTGGTGGTTTACCCACACATTTGCATTCACTGTCCCTCAAACTAGAAGGCCTCACATTTTCTGCTTCTTCTCCCCGGGGGGTTAGATCCAGTCTGCAGTCCAGTCCTGTCAGTGGGATGGAGACAGGGACAGACCCCATCCACATTCTAATCATGTCCCAAATTGGGATAAAAGAAGTAGATCTATCTATAAACATAAAACTGACCAACACCAAGAGGTTAATTTAATATTCATCCCTTCATGTGTTTCCCTCTGCTCGTGTTGCAGCCCAACACTGCGGATGCATCTGCTTCTGCCTGTAAATGATCTTTACTTAAAAAATGAAGAAAAGGAACCTTGCGTCCACTGAGCTGTGCCCGTGACGAGGCCACCGCCTTCGGGCTGTTTTCGCACCATCACGATTCGAGATAAGCACGTAGAGATTCTTATCAACCAGCAAAATGGCGGCTTTGCTTGGCTGATCCCCACAATCTATCATCTCGCACTGCTCTGGAGAAATGCAGCAGGCCCCCTGCTTGCACTGAGCAGGGGTTTTTTTTATTTTTACGCACGGCACGACACACCTGCGCTCCTTCACCTCCAGCCACCCGAGCGTCCCCACCCCGGTTTCTCTTATAATAACCCTTAGAATAAAAGCATCACCACCCAAGCTGCTATGCGCCAAAAGTGCGTGATGCGTTTGTGTTATCACAGAGTGTGGTGATGGAGAGGAAAACCAGTGGGGATGGGATGGGGAGGAGGGGGGGTGCACGCACAACCGCCGCATTATGGAGCGGACTTTTTTATTGTGTGCGTAAAAACTGACCAGGTTCGTGCGTCCCGGGGTTGTCGGTCATCTCCAGCACCAGCATCTCGCGGCCCTCGAAGCTCTCCCCGATGGTGTAGATGCGGGTGATGGTGGGACACTGCAGCCACACGGACACCAGCGCCTTCCGCAGCTCCTCGTAGCGGTGGTACTCGAAGGAGATCTCACCGTCGGTACCGGCCGCGCGGACCAGGGCGACCGCCGCGAGCCCGAGGAAAACCACCGACAGGAACAGTTTCATTTTGACTCTTCTCTCTCCGAAGCCCTCAGAGTGTGTGAGTGTGAGTGTGTGAGTGTGTGTCTGCGGCTCGGTCCCAAGCCTTATCTGTGCTGCAGCTTCAGGCTATAAATATCTCTCCTTCTGCTCCCTCTCTCCTCTCTCCTCCTCCTCCTGTGTGATGCGCTGCTCCACCTGAGCCCGAGCTGCCGTCACCCTCCGCCGGGAAGTCAGCGAGAAGGAGGACGCACTTCCGGCCAGGCTTTTCAAAGTTGAGCGAGCGAGTTGATCTTTATTTTATAGAGAACGTTTCATTCCAGGTGTGGATCATGTGGATGGAATAGTAAGACATAAAATAATAGGAGGGTTGGGTTAAAAATATAAATGAAATAAAAACAATTAAAAGAAGTTTCAATAAAAGATAAAATACTATTTCGACCAGCCGAGTGAAAAGCAAAGCTAAAGAGGAAAGTTTCTAGTTTAGGTTTAAAATATGGTGAGCTCATACAAATAAATACATTAACTGCAACAAGCTGTTTATTTAATATTTCTAAAGTCAAAGACAATAAGTTATTTTGAAGATAATATAATTGGAAAGACCAATATAGAATAATACAAATGACTGAATTGCATATACAATACACAGATAGTACCTTCAAATATGATAACCACATAAAATGTTGTTTCATTCTGCTTATTGTCACATAAATGTGTTTTTTTGGAAGTGTGTTTTAGTTCATCCAAGCTCTTTCATAAGAAAAATCTTTGTTAATATTCAACTGCAGAAATTAAATAAAAAAACGACCTGGACTAAACTCTGTCATCATGAAAGGAATCAAACATCTGGGGCTATTCTACAGGTTGTGTATTTCATATGATTAATTAATATATTGTGCCTTATTTGGTTGTTTATTTCTTATTAGTAGAGTCTTTCAATTCAAATAGGCTCTTGTTGTGAGGCCACTTCCTGTTTGGGTGTGGGCTGCTGCTGGTTCAGTTGATGCTGCTGCGTGCTGGATGGGGCTGGAGGGGTGTGACCACAGTGCAGCAGAGACACAGGGAACTTTGACTGAACACAGGAGCTCACCGAGAGGATTGAATGATGACGATGAAGAACAATATCTCCTTAAAACGATGGAACAGACATCTTATCTTATCAAATACAACTGCTCAACACAAGCAAACACAACCTGTTCACTTTAGTTCAAATGTTTTATTGTAATGTGACAGAAACACCAAAACAAAACATGCTCAAGATTTCCTTTTGTAAAAATTAGAACAGTTTTATTATTGTTACAGTCTTAAACAAAATAGGCTTTATTATCCTTGAAGCTCCACGCGGACAAACCCCCCCTCCCCCCTTTTTTAATTTGTATGTATTTTTTTCATCTTTTTCTTAAGAAACGCTGAGTTTAGTCAGTTCCTGTTAAACTGAAGCTTTAAAGAGTTCAAACTGTGTCACCATGACTCAGTTCAACTCCCAGAGGAAGTGTTTAAAGTGCTGAAACATTCAGAGGTATACAGAGCGGGGTCGTGCTCAACGACAAAGCAAAAAAATCAAAAAATGAGGATGTTGATGGTTTTTATTCAGCGAGCAGCACACAACAACAACAACAGCTGTTTTTCACAGAGAGGCACAGAGGGTGGACTGAAGACAACAGGCAGGCTGACTCAGAATCCAAATCACAGCAGAGACTATTCATTAAAAGTACACCTTTAGTGTGTTTGTTTGTGTGTGTGTTTGATTGTGTGTTTGATTGTGCACTGACACAACCTGTGTGTGTGTGCTCACTGTGACACTCACTCCCCCCTCCCCACACACAAGGAGTGTGAACACAGGTGTGAGCGGTTTACTCCTCCTTCTTGATTCCCTGTTTCATCAGGTGTTTGTTGTACTGGTTGTCGGTGTTCAGCACCTTGTCCCACCACGTGAAGGTGGAGGCGTAGTTCCCGGTGAAGTTCATGTGGTGGAAGTCGTGGAAACGGGTGCCGGCGTAGAATGGGATGAGGTGGAGAGGGTTCCAGGGGATGTCGTAGCCGCTGAGAGAAAAAGACGGGAAGTGCAGGGTGAGTCACATTTTCAATTAAAAATAATATGAAAAACAAAAGCTAAAATGACTAGGAAAATAGTCAGGAATGTTGTATTTAAATGACAATTTTGATGATATGAAATTAAGAACCAGTTGCTTATTTAACATGAACTAAGATATTAATGTTACATTTCATACTTCAGTGATGAAGTACAGAAAGACAAGTAGTTTAAGAATAGATAAATCCAAAATAATATTTTGAATATACACATACTCAAATATCTAAAGTCTGATATTTGTATATAAACAGAATCTGTGAACTTGGCCCATGTCTTGTAGGATTTTATAAAATGTTAATATTTATTCTTCAATCAAATTTAATTCTCCAATATATATTTGTGGTTTATTTATCAAAAAATACACTTAAATATAATAACAATTATAAAATGCCCACATTATAATAAAGTGGATCAATGTCCACTGATGGTACAACATGATAGCAACATCTGGTGTTCTCTGGGGCCCTCTAGTGGTTGATATCACAAGCTACTGGCATGAGCTAACAGAAACATGTTGCATGCTCCTCTGTTTCTCGAGTGCTTTAAGTAACCTTGTGTGACTATTTTGTTCAACAGGGCAAATTCTATATTTTGTTGATCTTTTAAGAGGAAATGTAAATACAAAACTTTCAGCAATCAGCCATTAAAAGGTTCAGACACTTCCTTCACAGAGGAACAGCAGCAGACACAAAGACCCTGTGTGCACATGTGAGTGGAAGAAGTTTTTGGAACGTACCTGTGGACGTCGATGGTCTCCAGCAGGCGGAAAGACACCCAGGCCCAGAGGAAGAACACGTGGTTGCAGAAGAGCATGATGCCGATGAAGAACCCAGCTCCCAGGATGAGGGTCTCAGCTGGATGGGCGTATTCGGCCTGCATGCCGAACGGAGCCTGGACGACAGAGGAGAGACGGTTAGGTACCATGATGTGTTTGTACTCACTGGTTGAAGCTGCGACATGTTTAATAACTAACTGGTTGAGAGCTAAACCAGAAAAGGTGTGTGGGTCTGTGTATTCATCTTATCACTTGTGCATTCCACTCACGGTGAACTCGTGGTGGACCTTGTGGATGTACTTGTAGACCCTGCGGTGATGCAGCAGGCGATGGAGGAAGTAGTGCCAGGTGTCTTCAACCACGGCGCAACCGAAGCACTGAAGCAGGACGTACGGCCTGGAGACAGACAGAGGGACGGAGAAAGACTCAGTGAAATATTCTGACCAGCAAAACAAAGACACACCATAAAACGATTAGTTCAGTTCAAACATGTTTTTCACATCCTGCCTCCAGGAGCATTTTAATAATAGAGATCACAGAATCAAGTAAGAAAATATACACTATGATTCAAACAAGACCATTTTAAGAAATATATGTCTAAGCTTAAATAAATTCTATATATCATAAATAAGTGCATTATGAAGCGTCCACAGAACACAAAACATAATGGAGAACATGTGTAGGTTCACTGTTAATAGTATTTATTATTTTTAATAATGTTCTGTGCCTCTGTGTTATTTATAAATATCTAGACTTTCCCATTGCTGTCTGAAAGAAATCGTCCTAAACTTCTTGTAAAGGGAAAATCTCACTGTGCTTCATTCATCAGTACTCTTCATTGATAAAAACCTGTTGTTTGCTGTGTAAATATTTAACCTTATATCTAATCAAGTTCAATACTTTACAACATTCATTATTTTACCTCTGATATCGCAAAATGGACAACACCATTTAATTAAGATTCTATCACTGCCTGTGACTCTTTGGTAGGAATTCACAACACATATTTTAAGTTATATTAATTTATTAAGTATTTTACTTTTGTTTTCCAAGATTTTATTTTGTTTTCCTGGTTTTGTTAAATTGTTCCTGCTCTTTTTGTACACAGTATTCTATATTTGAATTTGGTTATATATATGTATATATATATATAAACACTGACCAGCGTGGCATGGAGGCCCAGTCGTAGGGGATGTTGAAGAACTCAGTGAAGTAGTACGTCCCACAGATCAGTGGCAGCTGGATGCAGAAATGGTTGAACAGCAACATCTTGAAACATCTCCACTGTTTCTCCCAGGTCTCTGGTTTGTCCTGTACACGCAGTTGAGAAGCTTAGTCAGACCAACCTCACACTTAAAATGACCTCCAACAACCACAAACAACACAAAACACACACGAACCTGCTGGATCTTGTATCTCTGCATGAAGGGCAGGAACTGGAAGATGAAACCAGGCAGACAGAAGAAGAAGTAGATGAACTCGTGGACGATGAGCGACCCCCAGGTGGCAATCTGGAACTTGGTGTAGTTGTCCATCATGTAGCCCCACGCATGTTCCAGGGACGGCTGGAGGGGGTTCTCGGGTAACACCGCGTCGACATACTCCACTGCAAGGTAGGCCGAGCTCAAGATGTCTACCGAGCCGTTCGCCATCATGATGGATAGAGGAAGGAGGCTGCAGGTCTGGAGAGAAGACTGGAAAACAACAGAAGAAGAAGTGTTACATACATGGAGGGAAACTGTGTTTTTTTCTATAAACCCTCACAGAAACAATCCAGCTTTATATCTTTATCATATTAAGGCTTAAATAAGAGCAACATTTAAAACACTGTAAACATGTACAACAGTTAAAAATGAGGGTATTACGGTAAAATTATCTCAAAATAAAATAATTATAATGGATATATTTGCTGATTAAATCATTTAAAGTCATAATAACAACATCAAATAAATATAAAAATAAATGAATCATCACTTCAACAGAAGAAAGAAATAAGTAATTAAATATTTTGTCTTTAAAACGCATGTCAGGGATAATCTTCTGAAATACATAAATGATCTAAAAATGGAACCACTGCAATTCACTTCAGATGGATATAAACATTGGGAGGTCACAGTTCAATCGTGTGTGGTAATCTAGAGGTAGGCGATAAAATAACTCAATAATTACTGCAGCGACAAAATATTTATTGATTAAATGCTTTTACATTGTGCAAACACAGAGAGGAGGAACAACACATGATCTACCTCGGGTGACTATATCTTGAAATTTTAAATAAACAATACAGAGACGTGTGTCGTAGTAATCATAAAAATTTACAGATGTTGATTTTTATGATTATTTTTTTATCGCTCGGCCCAAAAATGATTCATGCAGAACTATACCTCACCATTTTTATCTATTTGTGTCACATTAGAGCTTGTTACCACATCTCAAACATCATTATTTATACTTTATCTTATTTTTTCACCATTAATTTAAAGCCGGATCAACCTGCATCAATTTTCTACAACAAAATGTTGCTTAGAATATCAAATACACAATTAATAAACCACATTTAATTCACAAGCATGTACAATAACACTCATAACAGTCTATTGGTGTAACTACTTAAACGCGGTGATAAAACAGTTTGTTCTAGTCCCAGACAAAAGAGACAACAGACTTCCGCAGATGAAACATCCCATAATCTCTCTGTGTCTCACTCATGTTTCATTTAAATAATTAACAACGGTCCCTGCGTCACTCCCTCGTGCACTTTTCTTTAATTGAGTGTTTATTAATTAAAACCCCATCGTGTGTCCTCTCAGTGCTGAAGCTCTATCACACACAACTACACACCAGCGTCCCGCCTCCATTACGGCTCCACAACAACTTAGCTTCAGCCTTCACATTAACCTTTAGTGAATTAAGAAATAAGACATTATTAAATCGCTCTAAATGTTTAAACTGTGTCTGAGGAGGTTGTTATTCTCTCACCTTCCCGAGGAACCGTCCCGTGCACCTGAGACAGAGGCGGAAGACCGAGGGGTAATGTACAGGGAGATCCGACGCCCTGATTGGCCGGGCGGAGAGGAGAGTGACGTCGCGGGGGCCGTGCAGCCCTCCCTGATTGGCCTGCGGTGTGGAGCGATGATAGTGAGACTGCAGGTCGCCCCAGCAACAGCCAATCAGCGGGCGAGCTCCGCGTTTCATAACCTCCGCGGGTTGTTACATGGAGCGAAGGAGATGAGGTGGTTCCACAAAGTTTGACTCATGTTTCTTTACTTTACTGTCGACTCACTTAACTTTAAATACATTTAAATGATCAGACTGTTCTGTAGGAGCATAAGGAAGATAGAAAGTAAATACATCACTGTGTGTTATAACTTTTTACACAGTCATTTGTAATTTGGCAATAATAGCATGTTTTTGTGTATTTTTTTTTACTGTAAATGCTTCTATCATACTGCTGCTATCTTCACTTCTATTTTCTACATACTGTGGATGTACATTACACAATTAGTATGAGTGTATGCATGCTTATATATTGAGCATATTTCTTTTAAAAGCATATTCATTTTGGGATTTAATTCTTTTCAATCACTTTTCCAGGCCTTGAAATAAACATTTAACAATTCCATGACCTTTCCAGGTTTTTCATGACCATAGGTACCCTGATTATAATAAAATGGTTATGGTTAAAATTATTAAAATATCACACACACAGGTTCCATTTCAATGTTTTTACTGATTTGGCAAAGTTTTAAAAACAGCTTATATCATTTCACAGCTTTAAATACAAGAAGCATATTTATTAATGATAATAGAAAAACAAGTAATGAAACGTTTTTCAAAGTCATTAGCCTACATGACATTCCTCAATACACTGACAAGAAACAGCGATACCAGTTACTATTATAGCAAGTTTTCAATAGTAGGAGGAAGAAGAAAGAGACTGAAGAGAAAAAACAAAATCAAGAGTAGGTTTGGTCACTTTCCAGAAAGAGAGAACAGATCAGTCGAGTAATCAAGAGAGACGGAAAACAGAAGAAACATTGAAATTGGCACATTCATAGTACGTCAGGGTGTGCAGTCGTTTATAGGGTTGCTACACCGAAAGGAGAAGAGAGTTCTGTTCAGAGACGGGGACCATGCAGTGAGTTCAGGCTGTCCTTCCATCAGTGGGTAGAACCACGGTAAAGACGGCTGCCAGGTGACGGCAAAGCACTCGTACATCCAACTGTGTGTCAGCTCCTCCCTCTGTCTGTCACTGCGAAAAACTCAAAACAAGGCTTCTCCCTCTTCAGAAGGGTTCCAGTGAAAGTCTTGGGTTTCTCTCTCCTTTTTTTTTGCTTTAGAAGAAAAATAAATGTACATTTTCTGCAGCTGCCTCTCGCTCGGCTGTTCTGAATTCATGCTTCTCTGTCGCAGGGCAGCGGCCGGGTCCAGCCGTGCTCTGTCCGGTAAAAACGCTCGAGGCTAAACAGCGGAGAAGAGAGGGGACGGGGACGGGGGGGCGTAACTTGACATTCAGGCACTCTTGAACAGCAACACTGCAAAAACTGTAAAAGGTCAGAGGTCAGACGGAGTGCGCTCATGCGGCGTCACCACACAGATGCACACAAACACACACATGCTCACATGTGCAAGCAGTGGAGCACCGTTAAATGCAAGCACGCACACACACACACACACACACTCAAGCACACGTCTCAGGAGGATACAAAAAGGAGACACAAAGATTTTAGACCCAAATGTTCGTTCTCGACCTTCCTCTCCCACGGAGCAGAACAGTGGTCTTCCTCAGTGCTGGTTCTGGTTAACATGAGTCATGTTAAAGTCCCTTTGCATTGTAGCAGCTTGATTTCAGTAGCGTTTCAATGGCACTGCACCGGTACAGTGGTGCTTCAAACTGCTGAGTCCAGTCGCTGCTGCAGTCCCGCCGGGGTGGGGGGGGATTAAAACACGGGTTCCATCCCCCCCTTTAGTTACAGCTCCCTCCCTGTTCAGGTAAGTGCAAAGATCTTCATCATCTTCTTCTTCTTCATCATCTTCAACAACAACACTCTTGTCATTTTCCTTCATCTGCGTCAGTGCCTGTGCGAATGCTGCCCAAATAGCCAAGCATTGGCGTCACAAACAGATCCAAGATCAGAATTCAGCAGGAGAACACATTCTGCTCCGAGTCAGCGGCAGGTGTCAAGAGCAGTCATAAGGGCTTGTCAATCACTGTCACACCTGCAGGGTTAAAAACATGTATATTTATTATGATGGTGCATCACTGGTGCCACACATAATGACGTTTCCATACACACCACACGTGTAAAGTGTGTGTTCACACCTGCATAACTGCGCCCGGTGCTCATGCAGGTCGGCAGCAGCGTCCACTTGTCCGAGTTCGAATTGTAGAACTCCACGGAGGCCAAGTTGCAGCTGCCGTCGTCGCCCCCCACCACATACAGCACGTTGTTCACAGCACACACACCTGGAAGACACACACATACACAGGATGAAGGAGGGGAGGGGAGGGGGGGACGCCTCACACCTCAGGGCCGTCGTACTGACCTGCGTTACGTCGACACATGTTCATGTCCGCTACCTGCCGCCAGCTGTTGGAGGTCGGATCGTACACCTCACAGCTCTTTCTCACCAGTGGCCCGTCGTGTCCGCCCACAGCATAGAGTAACCCTTTTAACACACCTACACCTGAGGACGCATAGGAAACGTGGTCAACGTCACAATATACATCTCCTTACCCTGTTTCCTTAATGTTGTTTTAATATATAACCATCACAGTATTTTTTGTGATCTTTGAGGGTAGATCAAAATATTTTTTTACAACCCACCTGCTCCACTGCGTCTTGTGCCCATTTCAGCGATGTAGTTCCATGCGTTGCTTTTTGGATTATAAGCTTCTACTGTACTCAGACACTGTCTGGTCGCTCCGTCATAACCTCCGACTGCGTAGAGGACCCCTGAAAAACACACAAAGAAGAAATGTAACATGTGGCTCAGAGAGAAAGAGGCGGTGAACTTAATACCAGTAAAAATGTTAGTACAGTGGCCATGAGTGGATTAAAACCTTGTGAAACCAAGTAGCCCTAAAAGTATTTTGGTATTTAAGTTTTTCTTAATTACTACTTCATAGATTATACATTTATTTCTCCTCATCTTATATTATATTGTCCCTCTCTGATGCTTCTCTAAGTTATTTTTTCTTCTTTAAAACACCTCTATAAACATCTATTTGGAACAAAGCTAAATAGATTTAAAAAGTGGGTTTGTTAATTAAGTGATTTCGTTCTGTGTACATGAACGTCCATTTATGGATTTTCATACTGTATTACCGCTATTTTAAGTATTTGTGGAAAAATAAACCTGCAATTAAGACAAAAGAAACACAATAATGACTTAAAACAATGATCACACGCACAACTTCCCCAACATGAATAATGAACTGTAGTATTTGGGATAAACTACTAAAGAACAAAGAAATCCAATAAAAAAATTAAATATTTGTATACTTTAAGTGTATAAATTATAAAAAAATTGATATCCAATCACAATATTAGCAGAATTCCATCAACATCTCTGTATCAAAACAAAAAGACATGAGCTTTACACTTTAAACTGTATTTATAAAAGGGCTACAGTCTTATATTGTCGGGTACGTCTATTATTTGTTCCGAATATCTTTGTATAAATACTGACTGTAAAACCAAACCAGGAATTGTATTCACCATTTACAACTCCCACTCCCACACTGCTGCGCCGGGTGCTCATGGGCAGCACATGGAACCACTCGTCTGTCTTAGCGTTGTACGCCTCGATGGTGGACAAACCTGCAAAACAACAGAAACAACCACATCATTTAATGATTCTCTGAAGTCACACACCTCGATTTATCATCATGTTTCAACATCACAGCCTCACACTGACACAATCCTACCTGTGCTGCCATCGAAGCCTCCCACCGCGTACAGGAGTCCGTTGAGCACGGCAGCCCCGAGCGTGGATCTCCGGTCCTGCATGCTGCTCACGCTGGTCCAGCGGTCCATCATCGGGTCGTAACAGTCCACGGTGCGAACACGCAAAGAACCGTTGAACCCGCCGACCGCGTAAACACATCCGCCCACATACACCACACCTGAGGACACAAGACAGAAGAGCGTTAACACAAACATCTACAGAGACGCACATAAACAGCCGGATACAATAAAAGCAGAAGGAGCCTTGGTTGCACAACTCATTTATTAATGTCACCAGGTTGAAAAGACTGAAGTGGACAGTTTGTAGATTCTTCAAGTTAAATACACATTTCTTAACTGGAAAAATCGAAAGGCCGACAAGCTGTTTTCATAAACTGCTGAGAAACACAGCCATCTTTTATTTTTACCTAAATTGAAGGACATAACAGGTGAGGCTTATCATGATGAGGTATTTGGGTTGATGTGGATATCGATCACTGGTAAATGTGAACCAGTGCAGAACAGGAGACGGACTCCATGGTTAATTCTAGTCAGTTAACTGGTGTTTACTTTATTTGCTCTTTAATGGAGACGGTCTGCGGTGGTCACCTCACAGCGAGATGGTTCCTTGTTTAAATCTGGGGACTTTCCATGAAGAGTTTGAATGTTCTATGTGTTTCTGTTTGGGTTTTCTCCAGTTTCCTCCCACAGTCCTATCACGTGCAGATTGGAGTTAGGTGAATTGGAGACTAAACTTTCTGAAGGTGTTAATGTGAATAGTTGCTCGTCTCTGAATGTTGGCCCTGTGATACACTGGTGATCTGTCAGAGTCAGAGCCAGAGTGAATTGTTTGGAAGAAGGTAGCTAAAGCTTGAAGATCTTCTGATGGACCCACGTTCCTCTATCGTTCCTCAGGCGTCTATCTGTGATGTAACTTATGTTATCCTACCTGCTCTGCACCTCCTGGTGGGGAGTTCAGCCACCTGGTACCATCGCTGCTCCTCAAAATCGTAACATTCGACACTGCGGATCGCTTTGGGAGCCTGGCCTCCGACCACCACCATCACCTGAAAGCAACCAGTGACAGTAACATGATGGGCTGTGGATCAATTAGGGGCCTTGGCTGGTTTTAGGTCCTCTTCTCAGTGACTCCTAGGAGGGGACAGTGTCTTTACCTTCGGGCAGCAGGCTGGAGTCCTCATGCGTGTGCGTGCCGTCTTCATCAGAGCTCTCTGGTCGGCCGGCAGCAGGTGATACTTCATGGCCTCAATCAGGTAATCTTTACAGGCACTGCTGTTCTTAATCAGGCACTCCTCCTCCACCCGCTGACACACCCACACAGGGAGACAGGAACCAATCAGACAGCAGCGTCTACACAGATATTCTGATATATTGGTAATATAGATATATTATGACATATTTAAACTGTAAATGAAACACAGGCTTACATGATAGAAATAAAGATCACTGAACCATTTAAAATCATTTTCCTATTGGACTCACTCTACAGACTAACAAACAACTATTTAGTTTTTTTACGTGTTGTTGGTGCAGCTAAAAAAAAACTCAATTCCCCTAAAAGTGGTGAAGGCACAACTGTCAAAAACACACACACACACACACACAGAGAATTCTCATCACAACAACCTGTCGTCTATGAGAGGGAAGCAACTGCAAAAGTCACTCTGTGTCCACATGATGGACCAAAAAAAGCTGATTCTGATAGAATATAAAGTTTTTTAACAATGCCTCAATATGGATGCTGCTGCAAAAAAGTTACAAATACTAAAGCACGGAGGCTTCACACACATTTTCAACCAGGGAACACAGATTCTTTATAGTTACAGTTCAGTTTTTAGTGTCAGCAAATCAGGGTCAAACCAAATATATGGTGATAATCTGCCTGAAATATGACCTTCACCAGAATGGGACAGACAGACATAAAAACCATAATGTCTGACATGAGTTAGTTTAAGAGCTTCGACAAGATCAGACGTAGCCTCTCGTACCTGCACCAGGTATTCTCTGGAGAGGAGCGGCAGGCGGACGTGCTCCATCAGGTGAGCCAAGTGCTCCTGGCGGACATCTTTGTCATGGTTGACCCAGGCTATGACTGCTTCAAAAACCTGCACAAGAAAGAACACCCGCTCACATTTAGCACATCAGCCACAGAAACAAAAATGCAGGTCCATGGTGGTTAGGACACGCTGAGCAGGGTGGGTGTGCGTGTGCGTGCGTGTGTGCGTGTGTGCGTGTGTGCGTGTGTGTGTGTGTGTGTGTGTGTGTGTGTGTGTGCCTTCTCTTCCGTGGGGATGGTGAGCTTGTCGCTGGCGATCAGGCTGGACACTTGCTCCATGCCCAAATTAAGGAACTCCTCACTCCCGACCACCTCAGCGAAATGTTGCTCTGTCAGCAAAAAACAAGAGTTTTAGAGATTTGCGCTTTTCTTGTTCTGTCCCACATCCTCACGGACACACACACACGTAGCTCTTTCAGTGCTACACACATACCTGCGTAGCTGTTGGCCTGTGCGAGCAGCTGGGAGCAGGCGTGCAGGTCAGCGAAGGCTCGTATTCCCAGACAGTTGGACGGATGAAGCTGAGAGCTCAGAAACTCACAACAGGCCTTCTTCACCTCGTTCAGCTGGAGCAGGCCCGCCGCAGGCAGCAACGCCTGTCACACACACACAGACACACACATTAAGTGGTAGTTATGGTACCGAATAGAGCAGAGGTTCGATCGGGCAAAATGTCCTTTACAGATTTCCTAAGCAAGACACAGAGGTGTTTAATTTGAGGCTGCTGCTGTTGTGAGACCTGTTTGATAACATACATGTGGGGATTAGAGCATGGCTGTGTCATACACTGTATAATAAATAACAAGAGTAAAACTCAGAAATTACTTTTCAGTTTGGTTTTCATCTTTTTAACTTTCCAAAAAGACAAAAGTTCAACAAGTAGAAGAGATGTGCGTCAATCATCATCACCATTTATCATGTGAAATAACTGTTTGTTCAGTCCTACCAACGCTACACAACAATTGGTTGTGATGGAATGAAATTAAACTATATTCCAATACTTCTTTATTTAATGTGACATAGTTTGTCCAGGCTGTACCTGGATGTACTATGGCTCTTGGCCAATGTCAGCAGGGAGGTGGTGATGCAGATGAGAAGGATAGTTTCACTTTAATACATATAATAGTGAGGTATGAAGACATGTGTAAACCAGTGGGTTTAGCACGTCTGGAGAATTGAGTTAGTTTAGTTATCATTTAGTGGAGTTACTTGTTAAACCTACTTATATTGTTCGAGGTCAACACTCACGAAGCACCCACTGCTTTTCAGGAAGTTTAATAACCCGTTTATTTTCTCATAACTAATCAGCAACAGGTCAACAATCGAAGGTTTTAGCATCATGTCAGGTAAACATGTTTACAACTTTAGACCTTAACCACATGACCTAACATTCTATTTATCTATAAACACAGGCCGTCATATGACAACATTAATTATAGGAAACTAAAAAGGTATAACAGCAATTTAGACCCTCGCAGTTTGTAAGTGAAATTATTATTCCAATATTTATGTGAAAATAAATCACTGTGTCAATTGAGAAAGACAGTGTGTCCGTGTGTGTGTGTGTCCGTGTGTGTGTGTGTTTACCTGCACGTTGTCCTCTGTGACCTGTATCTCTGCTGTGTAGATGTAGTCCACCAGCAGGCCCAGAGTCCAACCATCCATCTCCTTTATCCTCACTCGCTTCGCCCTGCTCTCCGCCATCTCCCCTGTTAGTACACAGGCAGACACACATAATAACTGTGTACTGTGCTTATCAGTGTTAAAGGATCTTAAAATCATATGTCTTGCGGCGAGGAGAGAAGATCGTCCTTACCCGTGAACATAGCGTGGAAGTAGGGACTCCCGGCGGCCAGGACCACTCTGTGAGCAGCGATCTCCACGTCCTCCGCCACTATGGTCACATCACACAACAGACTCTGGCTGTATTCACATGCAGGAGATGGAGACAGAGGGAGGACACGTGTCCAGTTAAATGTCAGACGGAGGGACACAAAGGATCTGAGGACGACGAGACAAGAGACAGAATCAAAGATGGAGTCTGTCTCACCTGCGCAGCTCGTGCATGACTTTGAACGCCTTCCTCATGTGCCGGTGGTTGAAAGTGACGGGACCTTGCCTCTCGACTCCATCTTCTTTGTCCAGACCCTCTGGACAAAGTCGAGAGCACCTGAGAGGGGACAGTGCAGACATGAAGCAAACACACAAACACGCACCAGGAGAGAGGCAGTGCACACAGTGATGATTGTGTTGCTACAGGGAAAATAATAGAACGCTGCTGAGCAAGCACGGGTCACTGGAGGTCTCCTGATACAAGGACATCAGAATGAGGACATCTCAGATTGTGTTGTGGTTTTTACTCCAGAGATTGTGTTAAGATTGTCGTCTGTCAGCAACTGCAGCTCTGGATTCCTACAGTTCAATATTTGCTGTCTCTGATTTACAACAGTGGCTAAAGGGGGTTTCTTTCCCCAAATGATATTAAAGAAACATGCGCTCAGTGGCCACTTCATGGATTATCAATCAGACAGAGCCAGGAAGCTGCCCGGGTAACACAGACCCTCAGGTTCACTGGGTTTCAACTGGATTCTGTCCTTTGATTAGTTATGGATCTAAAATACAAAATCAACTATGTCCCGACCAGAATGATCATCTGATGCTGTGGAGTTGTCCTGTGAAGGGTCCCTGTGTCTAAATCCCACTTTAATTATTAGTTTGTATTTTGCTCAACAGGTGTATTTATCCCCTAAAGTGTTGATTAATCAAATTATCCCCAACTCATTGAAGAAAAAGCCTGACAGACTTTTGGAGCCTTTCACAGACATATCGGTATCAGCGTTTATGTTTGGCAACATGAAACCTTTCATTTTACAGAATAAAAAATGTATAGGATGCTTAATTTCTACATATTTGGTTGTACTTAAATTTAGATTGATTCTAGATATTTTTAATAAAGTATTTTGTTGAACTGTCAAATTTAAAATGCCTCAATTACACTTAAATTCATATATCAGGCAATATAATTTTTTTTACTTTCCAATATCGGCATCAGCCCCAAATGCCCATATTGGCCAGGCTGTAATTTAACAACATTTCACATTTAATTTAGAAATGCCTGAAAATATGAAAACTGTCCATCCCTCTTCCCAAGAGACCAAGTTTACATTTTTCAAAAAATTAAACTTTTCTGTCCAACAACCCCAGACCCAAATATATTGATTTTACAGTGAAAAAATAAAAGTAGAAAAACGGTAAATCCGAGGGGCTGAAAAACGATATTTGTGATCATTTCAGGTTGGATGATGATGCAAATGGTTACAGATAATGTTGTGATTAATCAAACAACTGTTGCATCTCTTCACTGGATGATTTCAGCATCATGAACACAGAGTTTAAATCTTTGACCTTTTTAAAATACACCTCAGCACCTCATGGGACACTCTGTCTCTCAGTGGGTTTCGGTCTGAACTGACTCAGTCTGCAGAACAACCTTGACCTATTACACACAGGTTGAAAGCTTTTCTCCCAATTTTCCATCTGTGAAACTCGTGAATCCTCACAGCAGCTGTTGAATCAGAAGTGGATCAAATCTTTTGCCGTGAAGTCTCTTCAGTGTTTTACCTTCCGAACAGACAAGTGACACATTCATCACATTTAAAAAACTTTATATTTTGAATGGGCGTGATTGTGATGTGATCTGCTCTTGGATTGACTGCAGGCTAATGCTTATCCTGATTGACTCATTCAATGTGTGATTGTTGTTTGATGTGGGCGATGTGGGTATCTCCCACATTAACTACAAAGATAGAAAAAAGAGGGCTTATATATGAGATTAAATTGTTTTTATCTTCTTCCTTATCGAGCAAGGATTTCCTTATTTTGATATCTGTCACTGGGATTAGATTTTTAGTTGTTTTCTTATGTATATACTTCTAAAAACCTTATATACCCTTTTGTATTACCCACAAAACTAAGTGAGGCAAAACATAAAAACTTACATTTCTACTATGTTTGTGCCTCTCAGTGTATTCTGTCTACCAGGTTGAACAAAAGAGTTCCCTTTTACCTTGTGCACTAAAATAAATGATAATTTTAAATACGCGTTCTACGTGAAGTTTAAATCTGAAAACAACTAAACAATATCTGTAATTATCGCAACTTCATTTTCATCAATAGCAATGTAACACAAGCACAAAATCTATCAACAAACATGGTGTAACATGGAAATACTCAAGTAAAGTAACAAGTACCTCAATCGTGTAAATGTTCAATACACACACACACACACACATACACTAACACAGACACACACACACACACACACCATTCATAATAAAATAATCCATTTAATTATGTTGTTAATGTCAAAATCACGTGGCCCTCATGTCCTGCCAGAAGCACACCCACACTCATACACACAAACACACACCTACAAACACACACATGCTAGGGCTTCCTAACTGTTTAACACACATCCCTCTCTACCGCAAACCAAACACCTCCAATGTCCCCAACCAACAGGCAGACACCTTCCAGCCTGCTGCAGCCTCCCGGAGCCCGGAGCCTGGATCCCCGGTCCCCGGTCCCTGGTCCCCACCCCCGGGCAGGGAGCACACACACCGGCTGTCCGCTGTCTCTGTCAATGCGGCACCATCAGTCACAAGCAGCGACTGGGAAACGTCAACACACAACCAACACACACACACTTACAGCGGATGACTGTCCATGATTCCGGTGTTGTTCAGAGGCTGCACACTTGGCCCAGCGGCATGCACCATTCCATATCCACCGTGTCGTCAGTGGCCGGATCCGAGGTTCAGGCGTGGATCGCAGGGACCATCTGTCCAGAGGCGGCGGCGGTGAGACGGGCTGACGGCAGCCGCGATCACAGCGCTGCAGCCCGGCTCCGAGCAACACACAGCCCGGTGAGGACTGCGGTGACTCTCCGCACCAACACGTTGCGATCCAGCCCGGCTGCTGTACCCGGAGGACTGCTGCCTCTGCCCCGCCACACACACACACCCGCCACCCGCTGCTGCGTGGACGGAACCAGCCGCCGAGAGACACCGGGTTTATTTTGATTCTGCTGCGGCACCCCCACCTCTGTCCTCCCGGGCGCGTGGCTGTGTGTGTGCGCGCGAGGCGGACAGACGAGGATACCTGTTATTTTCCAATCGCTGATTAAAACGCACAAACAAGGACATGACGGCGAAGACAAGAGCGGACAAGGTGTCCCACAAGAAACACTGTCTCCCTCTAGCTGTGGAAGACTGGCCGGAGAGGAGGCCAATAATAATACTAATACTACTTATAAGAAGAATACTAATGCCACTACTACGAATAATACTAAAACTGATACTACCACAATTAATATTCTCTTAAAATCTTACTGACTGACACAATTAAAAAGTGTAATACAATGTTGGAATACTTGGTTTTTATATATTGACGTAATATTCTATAATTTAGTTGCTTTCTCAAATTTTCTTTACTGATTATCATTGAATCGTTTTTTACTCTTCTCGTAATTCTGACTATCTTATAGCTTCTAATATACATTTATATTATATATATTATTTTTTATATAAAGTTGACTAGATACCTAGTGGCGTCAATGTTATACATTCTCACTTCAACTATCTTGTAATTAATTTGTTTTAAATCTTTGACTCTATAAGTTTGAAGTCAATTGTCACACTTTTGACTTTTCATCTCATAATTGTGTCAAAATTCCCATAACTTATACGATAGTGATAATTTTGAGTTAGTGAAACAAACTCTGCATGTATATTGTAAATCAATGATTCCATTTTTACTTTATATCTAATAATCTTATCCCATTGAATCAAGATTTAAGATATTTCATGACATTATTTTGATCTCTCTAATAATTCAGGCTTTTATCATAACTCTTCCTCCAGAACATAATACTTCGGGGTCTGCTAACAAAAGTGGTAATCTGTCAATTCCCAGTTGGTTTCATGTGTGGAGCATCATTGTGTAGAAGACTTTGTCCGCAGAGTCCGTCTGTTGTGATTTGTGTGTGTCTGTACTGTCGGCGTGGACAGGCGAGAGCTGTGAAGCTGGAGGAACAAGTCTGTCATGGTGTGAGGACACTGACTGTATTAGAGACACCAGGCTGTCAGAGGCCTCAGTCATGGCTTCACTCAAGTCAAACATCCGTCATGATAGGAAACAAGTCACATGGAATCGAAGCTGAACGCATGTGGTTGTTTCTACCCACATAATAATTTTGCTATGATGTTGTGCAAATAAAGTTATCATTAAAAATGAGACATCTTAGTTATAAGTGATACTTTTGCAGATATTTAAGGAGGGACAACCTTTGGTGATTAGACGGAGTATTTCAGAGAAGTTGCTCATATTTGTTAAACTCCAAATACACAGATTATACATAAATAAAGTGTTGTCAAAGTCCACTTCCCATAATTCACTTTGATAGCATCTACTTCACTCTAAGTGGCCCATTTCTGATATCATCAGGATTTATAACAAAGGACTTCCAGGCTGTTTTCACAGTCTGGTAAACTGCCCTTCATGTGTGAAATTGTTGGAATGTCCCTTTAAAATTCTACAGCCAGAGATAAATCCTGTATTCAATGATGAAACTGTCAAAGAGTAGAAGCAAAGAAACTTCATTAAAGCCTCAGACAAGATTCAAAATACTCACAATTTGTATTTTATTTTTTACAATATAAAAAAAGAAATGTTGACAGCAGAAATATTTACATGGATCAAAATACTGAAGAACATTGAGGTTTGTGAATGTGTGTGTGATCAATGAATGAATGAGTTCCCTGCACAGTAAACACCTGTCTTCAGTTTCCTCACAGGTTGACAGAGGGCATCACCACCACCTTCATGGTGCTGTGTTCTTTCCTTGAGTTTGTATTAGTTTGGCTTCAGAGGGGCGGGGGGCAGACTGGCAGAGGCCTGCTCCAGGAAGGCCAGCGGTCCGGGGGGAGGAAGGTCCGAGGGTTTGCGGTGTTGAACGCTCACATCCTCCAGCACCTGTTGCCAGTGGTGCAGTTTGGACAAGTGCTTCTGAACCAGCAGCTCTTTCCTCTGTAGCTCGTTACGCAACTCTGACACATCCTGAGGTGATAAAACAAAAATGGACATGTGAAGAGACGGATGATAATTTAGAAACACTGAGATAAAATCCATTAAAATCTGGATTTGACGCAGGTTGTGGACGTCAGTGAGGATTTTGTGATATCCCAGAGTTTGTTTTTGTGTTTCAGGAAATAGTTTGGCAATCTTTTTTAAACCCAGGAGGTTGTGTAAAGGACCAAATCAAAACGATGAGAAGGAAAGTCAGTCCAATACTGTACCTCTTTCACCACCTGCTCTGGCTTCTGCACAGATAACTGGAGTCTTTTCTGTAGGAAGAAGCACTCGGTCTGTCGAGCCACGTCCAGAAACTTCTGTATGCACTGATCAACACCTGCAACCAACAGATACATAAACAGTATTCAACTAAATTAAGTACAACACTCGATTGAATACAGAGAGTTTTTCTTCCAATCTTGCTATTTAATTTAAGTTCAGGGTATTTGATCTTGTGCATAATTTGAAAAATGAACATAACCTGCAATCTGGCCTTAGAAAATAGAGAGAACTGGGTTTATTTCAGTTGGTTCTAATATAGTTCTTTTACTCTGGTTTTCCTAAATACGTCTTCTTATTGAAATGTATTAAATGGATGGGATTTTGTGATCACACTTATGTAATTATAAGTAACAAATACAGATATACTGAGCAAGGGTGTAGTCATTTTTTTAGACATTGTAAACAAATACTAAATCTATAATATGACCTGAAGTTCAACGAATAAAACCTTCAGGACTTCGCTCACCAGTTCGAATCTCCTCCTGGTCTGTTCCATTAACGTAGTCCTGACTCACCAGGGATGCAAAACATGCCTGCAGGAAAAAAAGACAGAGAGCACCGTTACTAAATCAGCCTTTTTCCTATACGAGTGTCTCAGTCCTCTAGTTAACTGACTGGAGGAATTTGAGGACAGATGTCAAAAGATGTTTAGCCATTAGAATCTTTTCCCCCTTGAATAACACCAACTTTCAAATAATCATTACAGCATCGAGAGAGAAACCGAGATATTAATCTGCTGCTATAACAGGCCTCACTCTAATGGAGGAGGTTTTCCAAAAGACTTTAACAGGGGGCTAGAGTAATCTACTCCTACAAGAGTATACGTGATACTGGGCACTGATGATGGGTGATTAGTTCTTGCTCAGTCTGCATTACATACATCTACAGACCCACAGCTGCTTGTGGGGAACCAGCGTCTGTGACCTTGTCTGGCTACAGTCTGGCTGTTGTTCCCTTCTGTCTTTTGTTCTGCATTAATCACAAACAGGCAGGGGACACATATATTTGTTTCATTCCATTAGTTAAGGTCAGGGCTCTGAGGATCTTCTACACCAGGAGTGCAGCTGACAATTAATGATGGAACATCTGTTTGATTTATCATCTGGTCAATAAACATTTTAAAAGAGTTAAACATTACATCGTTCAAGATGATTTAAAACAAATATTTGTAACTGTCTTGTTACGAGTCATAAATCCAGATTCTAACTCACAGAGGTCAATCGCTGCAGATCTAATTTGCACAGAAAATAGGAAGGAAGATTCCTTTGAATTCAACTTTCAATTCAATAAAAAGTTATATGTAAAGCGTCAAATCATAACGTACCTCATCTTAAAGACACTTTGCATGCTAAGGCCGAGAACTTAACATTTATAGAGAAACCCAAGATGGACACAAGATGAGTTATGAGTATATATATAATATATATAAAATTGATTTTCATACAAATAATTATGTGTGTTGACTTTTCAAGTGGGAGAGATCTTGAAGAAACTTTCAAATGTCTAGAAGTCTTGTCTAAACAGTAAAAAAGAAAAACAAAGCACCTGGACAAAAGTAAGTGGACAGAACCATAACGTGTGAATGCTATTGTGCAAAGTGTTAGAAACCAGATGTGTTGCTGTATTATATATTTCTCTGTGTCATAAAAACAATCATGTCTCTCTACCTATATCTCCCTATACATCTCTATCTGTCTTTCTATAGATACCTATCTTTCTGTATCTCTGTACCTCTCTATATACACCTCTCTTTCTGTCTGTCTACCTTTCTCTATGTAACTGAATATCTGTCTCTCTATATACCTCTATCTGTATCTCTCTCTATACCTCCCTATCTATCTTTCTGACTAAACCTCTCTGTCTGTCTGTCTGTCTGTATACCTCTCTATCTTTCTATATACACCTGTCTATCTATCTATCTATTGATATCTCCCTATCTATCTATATCTCTCTCTATGTCTCTCTATCTATCTATATATATTTCTCTGTATACCTGTCTTTCTGTCTCTTTATCTATCTATATATCTCTCTCTATACCTCTCTATCGATCTACAACCTGTGTGAGAGTCGCTGTGTTCTAAGCTAGCAGCGTTAAAGGAGGGATACAATGTTTTGGTAGCTGTAAATAAACCTGCTAAAGCCTGTTTCGACAGTGACTCCGCATTAACGCTGACAAACACTTAACATCTAGTTTTTATCTGAGTTGAGTCTCTGTGAAATAAAGTAAAATGTGTCTCAGCCCTGCATCAACACCCGGGAATCATCTATCGACAGTTAGCACACGTAGCTAACTGAAGCTAACACACAACTTCCTCCCACCTCGAACGAAGCCTCCAGTTCGTCCACCAGCGTGTTGTTGCCCGGAGCCCGGGCGGCGGGAGCGGGGAAGCCCGGTTGTCCCGGTCCACCCGGACCCCCGACGGGATGAGCACCGGGCGGCTGCTGACCGGGAAACATCCCACCCATGGACGACGCCATCTTGATCTGAGAGGGACGCTTGTTGCTGCCCGGTGTGCGCATGCGCACTGGTGTGTACGATCCTTCTGGACAAAAGTATGTGGACAGACCACTGTCAGGAAATATGTCATAAATGTATAGTTTCTAATCTTTAGGTTATTTTGGCTTAAAAAGTGTCTGGAAGTTGCATATTGTGTTGCTTTTGAATTGTTGTTTGTGTTGTTAAACTAACCAATCACTCAATTACCAATCAATCAATCAATCATCAATGTGACTTGACTTCATTCAGATAAAAAAAAACATATTTAAAAAAAATGTATGTAGGAAAAGGGTCGATATATGGGATACAACATTTAATAATGATATTAACAGGTAAAATAAGAATACAAGATTTTGCATTTAAAGATTTCAACCCTTCCGACCTTTCAGTTGAATCATCATTCTCACCCTAACCCTAACTCTAACCCCATTGCTGCATTTCTGTATTCATGTTGTTTTGGGGTTGTGTTACACACTTTTGATTTTGTCTGCCAATTTGAGCACTTTCCCACAAGAGCAGAGCTGCTAGAGCAACATGTCAACACCTGTTTGTTTTGGAATGAGATGATAAAATACTGTTTGAGAGTCCAGGTACTTCTGACCATTGAAAAACAATTGTGAGCCAAAGACACACAGGGTCATAATAATTAAAGACATACAGAGTTTATTTAAACAACATATAAATTATCTGAACCATTATTAAGTTAATACAGATCTTTAAAGTTTTTTCAGCTGAAGTAACAAGAAAATGAAGAAAATGGACATTACACAAAGCGTTAAAAATATATTGTACAACTGAATCTGCTGGATGTAGAAATTCAAAGATCCATCAACCCTTTAGAAAATATTAGTCTTTTAAATTTCTATAATTACTTCCAGCAGCAAAATTATACAGTATGATTCTGTGTGAACTTTGACCCTTTGCATTTAAGCTCTCTGTCTCTGTTGAATCCAGCCAGAGCCTCTCAGCCCTGATGTGCCAGCCCGGCAGCAAACTCCACCAGGGTACGTGTTGGTCTCCCGGACATGCCTTTCCTCAGGTAGGGAACTTCATCTTTGTTACTCATCACACCAGCGATGTCCAGATGAGCCCAATGTGGAGCTGTGACAAACTCTCTCAGGAATGCAGCCGCTGTGCATGCGCCGCCAGAACTAGAAAATAAAACAGATAATAATGAAATTCTGTTAAATAAAGCCATGGATCCACTCCTCTGATCCTCTGATGCCTCCAGCAGGAGCTGCAGGCGCTTACTGAGTGTCATGAGATACGTACCGGCTGTACTTGCCGACGTTGTTGACGTCTGCCAGCTGGCAGTCAGTCACCTGTCTGGTGTAGTGCTGGAACAGGGGCATTCGCCACACTCTGTCACCCGTCACAACACTGGCCTGCAACACACCATTAGTCAACACTGGAGCTGAGAGACAAAGACGGGCATGTGTCTATTGTGTTTAGTTTCCATACGCTTGCTGTACCTTCTGCAGCTGCTCCCAGAGCCAGTCAGAGTTTGTGAATACTCCAGTTGCCGCTGAGCCGAGCGCTACATCCATCGCACCTTGAAAACACAAGACGACACAACTCAAGAGTCAGACAAGAACCAGACCGAGACCCACAGTTTTCAAGTGTTTCAAACCAGTCGTTTGTCTGCATTTGCCTGTAACACCAACTAAAACCAACACCCCAAATAGTTTTTAATGTGTGAAAATCCAACCTGTTAATGTAGCAACATTGACGATGGCCCTGGGGTTGAAGGTGTGTCCATAACAGAGTGCGTCGGCCAGAACCAGTCGGCCCTCTGCATCTGTGTTATCTACCTGTATGTGGAGAGAACAGTCATCTCATCTGTACACACACAAATACACACAGATGACTGCTTCTAACTTCTCATCAGGGCCTCACCTGGATTGTTTTTCCATTCTTGGCTGTGACTACATCACCTGGTTTAGTCGCCTTCCCACTGGGCATGTTCTCACACAGAGGAGCCAGACCTGATTTAATAATATGAAACAGAGAGGCATGGGGAAGCTATTCATTTTCACCTCAACAATGACAGTATTTCCTTTTAGGGTTAAAGGTATAAATAAATTATCTTCAGTGATTCAGAAAATCCATCTGGGTAGTGACTAGATCCTGGATGACATAGACCTTTGTGAGCTAGTGATGATACGGATATTAGGAGATAAATATGTCACAAAACTCACCAATAATGTTGACCGGCAGTTTCAGAGCTGCTGCTGTGACAATGGATGAACACACGGTGGCAGCACCGCCCATGTCAGCTCTCATTTCATCCATAGAAGCAGATGGCTTCAGAGAAATACCTCCACTACACACACACACAGAGACAAACACAGGTGAGCACAATGAGTGCACTGTATAGTTTAAATGAAGCAGTAAGTATGGAACATAGATATCCAATGAACTGGAGTGTGTAATATTATGGTTTACGTGTCAAAGGTGATGCCTTTGCCCACTAGGAGCAGTGGGGCCTCTGTGCTCTCAGGTGCACCATTGTAATGAATCTCCAGGAAGACAGGGGGCTCCTCTGAGCCTTTGGACACGCTGAGGAAGGCTCCCATCTGTTGCTCCTCAATCCAGTCCTGGGATCTGTATAGATATAAATTATGAGATAATTTCTCTTTCACCCCAGCCACTCTCCGGACATTGAAAGGGATAGTTTTTATTTTCTCAGCAAAATGTGTAACTGAAGTAGCCCAACATCTGTAAAAAGCTTCAAAAAGTTCCCATGTCTCAAATGTCCTTTTGAACGTGTTTCATATGTCTTAATTGAACATTGATGAATGTCTCACTAACCTCTTCTTTATCGTGACTCGTCCAGCATGTCCTGCTAGATTCTCTTCAATGATGCTGGCAAACACAGTCGGCGTTATGTGATTCGCTGGACCTTCCATTAGCAGCCGTGCCAGGTTTTGACCTTCAGCGTAAAGAACTCCTTTCTCCCACCCGACCGAGTCCGCACTGAGCGTAACAACACACGGACAAATACACAGTGATGTGAAACTGCAAGGATGTGAATGCAATAAAAAGTTCCAGTTTTAGCTTCCAGCTGGGGGTTCTACCTTCCATGGAGCTGCGTTGTCACTTTGTTCTTCTTCTTGGATTTGAGTTGATCATAGTGGAACAGACCCAGAGCAGCGCCTTCAGCTGCCGACTGAGCGTCACCGCAGCCGTCCACCTCCAAGTGGTTCACCTCCAGGTCCTGAAGTGACCGGCAGCCAGCTGAGCACGTGCAGAGAAACACACAGACATCAGCCAACTGCAGCCGATCCCCCGATGAGACGAGCTGAGATAACGTGCCTCACCTGACACTGCAGCTCTGATGTTCTCCTTGCCGGTGTCCCAGCTCTCTGCCCCACACACTCCTGCATTGCTCTTACCCAGTCCTACTACCGCTACACAGGGGAAGTCCTGGAGAAGACGCAGAACAGATACTCAGACACTGTCATGTTTTTTATTTTATTTAAATCTGATGTCACACTTCGTTACCGTGTGGACTCCATAGAATATTCTGCTACTGCCTTTCTTCAGCGCAGGTCCAGAGCTAGACAAGAAAAACAGAAATTAATGTAACACAACAACAGACAGAACAGACACAACTCTGGAACAAGTTTCTAATAATTAGTGTTTTATCACTGGTTGCATTAGAGGTGCACTATTTATTTGTCATGGTAACACTTAAGATCAGCTTTGGTGTTTATAAGTCTTCATAAAGCTGTATATGTATTTATTGAAGGGATGGACAATTTAAATATTAATATCATTGATACTGATAATATCCCAATGAATGTCACATTATTATTTATTTTAAATTTAAAGACAAAAAGCTAAACATTTTTACAAATCTGAGGTAGATAAGCTATGTGTTGTACCTCCTCACTGTGTCTGCACAATGTAATTAATCACTATATATATGACTCGTGTCAAACAACTATTTATGAAGATTATAATGCGATAACATTGGCTGTTGTGTTATTGCGGAGCCCTGGTGTGCAGATGAAGGAGACTCACATTGTCAGCAGCTCAGACAGTTTCCCTGACACTGTTTGGTCAAAGCCTGTCGCTGCCTCTGTGAGATGAAGACCAGCCTCCTCTCCCTCCTTCTCAAACACCCCCAACACCAGACCCTGCACATACACACAAACAGACACACACAATGAGAGAAACACAATCTCAATGACAAACACTGTTGCCCTGCATGAACACAACCAGTAACAAACACAGCTCCCACAGACAGAGACGCACAGATTGAAACCTCTGAGAGACACTGATGTAACTGTCTCTCTCTGCCAGATGCCAGATGTTTGACAGGGGACGTGGTGCAGATGTTTGACAGATGTTTGACAGGTGACGTAAGCCGGGCTCCTCACCTTCCTGTGGCTCAGGTGAGTGTGTGAAGCAGAAAACGACCTGCGGGGGTTCGTCCTCTGCACGACTCTCCTCACGAGAAGCATCGTGACCTGCTGCACAAACACAAACCGACAGAACTGGAGCCGCTTATCGTCTCATTCAAGAGAAGTAAAGGTCGCAAACATGTGCAGGACGAAGCCGGACAACAAGGTCGCGTTTTCTCTGACGTCAGTAGCAAGCGACGGAAACCGGCTGTTGTCGCCACCTGGCGGCAGATGTGGGTCAAAGCAGTAAATGTTTGACCTGACGCTGGTTTCTTCTCCAAACATTTTAATCATTAGTTTTGTGCTTGATAGAGAAAATATCGAAAGGAAAAAATTACAATTCTAATTTGAACCTATGTTAAAAAGATTAAGCGATGGTGAGTTCCTACAGAGAAAAGTTATTGTTATCTGAGAGGTCTTTAAAAGGTCATTAATAATTGACATTAGCTTTCCATGTGAAAAATGACTACAAAAGTAACTCATATGAGGAAATGTTAATTTACTGCAGCTTTTTAAACTACAAATATTAAAGAAATTGAAACTGACGTCAGAGTTGACCTCTCAGAATTCATCTTCATTTATGTCTTTTGTCTCCCAGCTGAGATCTTTTAAACATTTTTTATTATTTTTTAAAAGAAGAGACAATATTATGTATGCATAAACTAAAAATGAGCAAAAGGCCCCAGAGAGTCATACATCTAACCAAACACACAAATAGGAAGAAATGTGCTGTGTAAATAATTGTTAATTTTATTGTTAAACAGTTAATATGTGCTTGACAGAGATTTGTTCATTTCCAGCTCTTGTTTCCCTGAATATGAGAAAATCTTGCAGAAAATACACAAAGACAGCACAGCAGAGTGCATCAACTTCAGATTTTTTCATAGAAACAACAACATAAGTGATTTAAGATGTCTACTTGGACAGTTTTATTTAAATATGTATGTTAAGTATGTACAATCCTTCTGTCCCTATGAAATCATGCTCACAGAGTTGCAACCAACTATTTTAAAAGGAGTTCCTGTAAAGATCGTTACTGTAAAACACTGACTTCAGACTTTATTCTGAGAAATGTGACAAATCTGTTGCAGACATTTTGGACACATGATGAAAAACTAATCGTGTATTTACACATGCAGCTATAGACAGAATATACAGCACAGGACGTTCAGTGCTCAGTAGTTGACTTTGGATGCAAGACACTTTGAATCTGTCAATGCAGACGAGGATCATTCAGTTCAATCACAACTCCTGCAAAAAGAAAACCTGTTGTCGCTGCCGGCGGCTTCTGTAATGTTTTAGGCTTTATGATTGTAGCCATTTGTCTCTGGCACAGTGTTTGTTTCCACATGGAAGACCTCATAAGTGCTGACACGATGCTCCGTGTTTGGTTCTTCAGTAGAGCAGGTCCAGAGCAGAGATGGTGGGTTCCTCCGGTTTCTTGATCTCTGGTTTGGGCAGCTTTATCCGACTCATGGCGACCACTCCGCAGACAGCGAAGTGAGTAGCGATGCTCCCCACGCCCAGCCAGAAGGACCAGTCCAAGCCATCGTCCAGGACAACCAGGACGAACAGCTTCTCCTGGTGGTTAGCGACACGCTCGGTCAGACGGTGGTGTCTCAGGGCCGCCAGGAAACACAAAACACCCAGAGCACCGAAAAGAGCTGGAAAATACAGATCACATAGGAAGGAGATACAAAGAGAGAGGTAAACCAAGGGCCTGGATAAAACACTCAAGTGGAAAACATGAAATGCAAATTGAAAAGCAAACCAAGGTCTTGAGGAAAGACAGAGTCCGTTCACATACCAGCTATTAGGTTCCACAGGTAGAGTCCTTTGTGCCCCTTGATGCTCTGGTAGGGAACCTTGCGTGCGTTGTAAATACAGAAGGACAGACTGACCACAGCGAAGCCGATGGCCAGCAGCAGGAAGAGGATCACCATCATGTGGAGGCCGCTGTTCAATGTTCGCACCAGCTTTGGGAAAACTGGAGACCAGACAGAAACAGAGGAACAGACACGTAATCAGCCCAGTGAGCAGGTTTGTGTGAGAAAAGATGAGCAACACATTCTGCTGCCACCAGACGTTAGTCATGCTGTACTGAATATTCTGGATTTAACAGATGTTGGATGGTTTACATGCAGTCTTTGACTTTACTGAATATTCTGGATTAAACAGATGTTGGATGGTTTACATGCAGTCTCTGACTTTACTGAATATTCTGGATTAAACAGATGTTGGATGGTTTACATGCAGTCTCTGACTTTACTGAATATTCTGGATTAAACAGATGTTGGATGGTTTACATGCAGTCTCTGACTTTACTGAATATTCTGGATTAAACAGATGTTGGATGGTTTACATGCAGTCTCTAACTTTACTGGTTATTCTGGATTAAACAGATGTTGGATAGTTTACATGCAGTCTGTGAACTTTCTGAATATACTAGATTAATCAGATGTTGGATGGTTTACATGCAGCTTTTGATTTAACTGAATATTCTGGATTAAACAGATGTTGGATGGTTTACATGCAGCCTTTGACCTTACTGAATATTTTGGTTCGCCTCCTCCCGAGCCCGCACCTCTTGCTCTTCCCTCCCTGGAACAAACCGTAGTAAATGTCCCCGACGAACTGCTCCAGCTCCGGGCTGGACGCGTTCACTATGTCCACACCGGTTTTACACAGGATCCGGCCGGTGACCCAGCGCTCCGTGGCCAGGGCCACGACCAGGAGGACCACAGAGCCGACGCAGAGCACCGAGGCCACCGAGAATGTTATCCGTTTCCACAGAGAAGGCATCCTACGAGCCCATGGTGCCCCGGGGGAGGTAACAGGAGCCCGGGCAGCGACCGCGGTGCACACCCGGTGATCACCATGAGTTTACTATATAGATTGAAAGGTCAAAATAAACCATCATCCAACAGAAGAGTGTTGTTCCTCCTGGTGAAATGTTGCGTGTATAGAGTCACAGGGGATGAGAAACTGAATCTATGACGGTCAGGGAGATCACTTACCGGGAGAAACCCTATCCCTGCCCTGCTGTGCTGCTCTCTCTCTCTCTCTCTCTCTCTCTCTCTCTCTCTCTCTCTCTCTCTCTCTCTCTCTCTCTCTCTCTCTCCTCTCTCTCTCTCTCTCCCTCTCACACACACACACACACACTCTCTCTTTAATCAGGGATTGAATTAACCTTTGAGACTTGGTATTTGGATCTGGAAAAGTAACATCTAATTGGTGACCTTAGTGCAGCAGTAAAACAATGCAAGAAAAATTAATTGTGTTAGATTGACAGATGTGGTTATTTTATTAACACACACACTAAAGGTCACTTCATGGCAGCAATCACTTACATACTTGTGGTTCCAAATCTCATATCCTGCTCTGTGGATGGTCCTAAATCTCATATCCTGCTCTATGCATGGTCCTAAATCTCATATCCTGCTCCATGCATGGTCCTACATCTCATATCCTGCTCCATGCATGGTCCTAAATCTCATATCCTGCTCTATGCATGGTCCTAAATCTCATATCCTGCTCCATGCATGGTCCTAAATCTCATATCCTGCTCCATGCATGGTCCTACATCTCATATCCTGCTCCATGCATGGTCCTAAATCTCATATCCTGCTCCATGCATGGTCCTACATCTCATATCCTGCTCCATGCATGGTCCTAAATCTCATATCCTGCTCCATGCATGGTCCTACAGCCCATATCCTGCTCTAAGCATGCTCCACATAGCCTACTTAGCCTATATTGGTTCTGTCTTGTGCATATTAGTGCTTTAAATTAAATTTACTCAAAATGTATACAATTTTTAGGGTAACTGTACAGGTTTTGTGATAAAGACTACTTTCCCCAGCACTATATTATTTATGGATAGCACTATAGGCATCTCCCCTTTGTCAGCAGGGATTGGCTTCAGCCCCCCCACTCAGAGGATAAGCGGTATGGATAATGGATGCACAACAGTATATCTGCAGGTTTACATTAATCGCTGAATGTGCAATACAATAAACACACAATAAACCCAAACATAAAGTATAAATGTACTTTAAAAACACAATAAAATTGTTACTAAATGTCTATGTTTATATTGTGTATAGTTTGGTTCATAGATATTTGAGAACTTTAAGTTGTTATATCATGTTGTCAATATGTCACTTCTATGTTTTCATCTTCATATCTCTGAATGACTTGATTGGGGACATAACTGTCGTTTTGTTTTCAAAGACAAAGACAACAAAGCTCTTTTGACCTGCGAACAAGTCGGTATGTGCACAACACATGACAAAAATCTTACAGTGGCTCCTAATCTTGAGAATCTTAAGATGTTTAATGATACCTATAACAAGATTGGACATCCCAACACAGGAAAACATAATGTTCAGAGAGGGGTCTGATCATTCATCTTTGCTAAAGAGCAAGTTAATTTGGTCGTATCTAACAGAGCTTGGGGCAAATACAGCATGAGCTGTGAGCCCCTGTTGATTCCTGTTCTTGCCCCGCCCAGGTTCCCCATGTACAGTTTGTACCCTGGTTCATACACAGGGTCATGAAGTTCACTTCACTACATGCATGGATTTATTCTGTTATAGGCTTATTCTCTGTTCTATTATATATTTAGGACCTTACTCTGTATCATTTACTTAGAGAGTATACACAGTTTTTAGTACATTTTATGTTTATTACATTCTATTTTGAGCTATTTTAATTATTAATATTTTATTTATTGACTCTAATCTATGTGCATCTATCTATCTATCTATCTATCTATCTATCTATCTATCTATCTATCTATCTATCTATCTATCTATCTATCTATCTATCTATCTATCTATCTATCTATCTATCTATCTATCTATCTATCTATCTATCTATCTATCTATCTATCTATCTATCTATCTATCTATCTATCTATCTATCTATCTATCTATCTATCTATCTATCTATATATCTATCATTATTATTCTGGAATAAAAATCCATTCATCAGAGATTAATAAGTGAATCAATCAACTTAACGAGCTGTAAAACGGCCACACTTCGTTTCTAGCGACCCCCTCTGGCGATGTGACGGCACTGCAGGGCGTGATGACGCCGCGGCAGCTGACGCAGCTCCCCCCCACCACCCCCCCCCACCCCTCGCCTCCTCCTCCTCCAGCCAGCAGCTGAGACCGTTTGGAGAAGATGGCGGAGCCGCTGTCGTCTGGTCCGGGTGAGGAGAAGGAGAAGGAGACGGAGGACAGGGAGCGGGCCGGCAGCGCTGCCGCGGCCGAGAAGACCACGGCGAGCGACGGGTCCACGGAGGCGCGGGGGCTCCGCGACGAAAATGGCGGCAGCGTGGGCAAGAGACGGAACCTGTCAGGTGAGAGGGAGCTAGCATCGTCTCCAGCCCTCTGAGTGTGTGCGGGGCGGGCTGCGCTAAGCTAGCTGTTTGCTTGACCGGAGCCTGGCACCCAGCAGCCGGGGTTCAGGTCCCGGTGCTGCGGCGTGAGGGAGCTCATCTGTCGGGTTCACGGAGCTCCGGCCGGGGCTAGTGTCCCCGCAGCCGCTGCAGCTGCTGCTCGCGGTGCCAGACCCCGGGTGGAGATCAGCAGCTGAACTGTGTTTGTTGACGTTTTTCTCGCGGGGGATTAAACCCGCCGAATTAGCTGTTTACAGTCCCTGATGACTGTGTAACTTTAGATGTGTCTTCATCTATCAGGTAACTACTGAGAGGATGAAGTCAACATTAAAAAGAGCGGATCGTGAGGCAGGTTCTGCAGATATACAGTGCGTCCTTTTGCTTTTAATTTCAATATAACATGGGAGGTGATTAGATCTGCAAAGGGTAAATCAATTTAAAGTATGTCTATAATGTGTGTGTGTGTGTGTGTGTGTGTGTGTGTGTGTGTTTAGGTTATGATCACGATATTTGACCCAAAAGGTAGCAATAGGGCGTTTTAAGGGAGTTTTGGCACAATTTAACAAACTACTTTTGTTGCTGCTGCTACAATTTTTTATCAAAACCTTCGTTTCTCTCTCTCTCTCTCTCTCTCTCACACACACACACACACACACACACACACACACACACACACACACACACATATACACAGACACACACACTCCCCATAGTATCACGTCTCCACCGAAACTGGCAACATGTGCTCTCCTCCAGGTTTTGCGCCTGATCTGTGGATGCAGACGCCACCACAGATATTTGTCAGACACTGAGCTGGATTAAAGCATCGCCCCGGGGGCTAATTCAGTGTTTCCCGTTAATTACAGAGACTGTGGTTGAGCCGCCAGCTAACTTGTCACCTGTTATAACTGGTATGACTTGTTACATACCTTAGTAGGTTTAGTTAAAGGTTCAAGTGTGTATAATTTAGTGACATCTAGTGGTGAAGTTGCATGTTGCAGTTGATTACTCCTCACCTCCTCCCCAACTTCTAAACACGAAGGAGAACCTGTGGAGGCTTTAGTTGTAATAATAACTCAAAAGGTGTTTAGTTTGTCCACTTTGGGCCACTGTAAAAAACATGGCGTCCTCTTTAGAGAGGATTCGCTCCTAACAAATATAAAGGAATCATTCTATGGTAAAGATAACAATAATTCATACAATGTAAGAGATCACACACTAGTGAGAAGCTCACTAGGTTTATTTTATATTTTCATTTTCTGCCAATAGATCCCTCTCACCTAAATCTTACACACTGAACCTTTAACTATAGTTCTGTGGTTTTTACTTCTACTTTACATCCAAATGTTTAACTTTTTGCTCTACTACATTGAACATGTTAGCTACTTTTCATGGAAAGATTTTAGCATTACAAGTTTGTTATTCCATGGGTAAGAGATAGGAAATTACCATATGCAACTCTGAGACTGTCTGGTTTATTTTAAATCTATTTCAGTAAGATGTATTTACAGGCATCCCGACGTAAATTAATTGTCCCCTTGATTTCTGAATTGGTGTCAGGTTTGCTAGCTCGTGGATTATTTAAAACCAGTCATGCTTCCCTTATGGTCCAAGAATATATCCAACTTTAACTATATATTTAAAAAGTGTTCACATTATCCAGCATGTCTAGAAGTTAATATCTAGACCATGTTCGAAATGACCAAAAACTAATATACCAGTACAGTTGTGATTTTTTAAAAGCTTCCCTTTACCCTTCTCTTGACAGTGTAGATTGCGGTGAGGGTTTTGCAGATGTAAGCTGTAACATCAGCCGTTATCTCCTCCGCAACCTCTTGCAACATCTGGATTTGGGCTGGAGGTTGCAGTGGAAATGCACAGTCAGCCACTTTTATATCTGAATTAACCCATCAAAGTATGGTTGTTATTTGTATCAGGTGTGTGTGGGGGCTGGACAATGTGGGAGTGTGAAGTTCACCGACCTTAGTCCAGTAATTAAGTTTCATATTGTCTGTGTGTAACTTTTGCTCTGCTTCCTCTCTGTCCTTTATGTATTTAGACCTGTCGCTGGTCAGGTTTATAACTACCGAGCTCACCAGAGGCTATTTCCTGGAACACAATGAGGCCAAATACACAGAGCGCAGAGAGCGGGTGTACACCTGCCTGCGTATCCCCAAAGAGCTGGAGAAGGTAAACACACAAAACATTCACTCTGCGACATAATAAAATGATTATGTCATAAACTAAACAAACACATTTCCCTCTTCCTCTTTATAGCTGATGACATTCGGCTTCTTCCTGTGTCTTGACGCCTTTCTCTACGTGTTCACGCTGTTGCCGCTCAGAGTCATTCTGGCCCTTTTACGGCTCCTCACGTTGCCATGCTGTGGCGTCAGGTAAAGTTCACACTGAAGATAGTCAGCAGATTTTAAAAGCAGTTCCCTTAATTGATCTTTGGCCACAGTGATGATCCGTATTCGATTAATCATTAAAGCTTTTCCTTTTTCATAAGCTTTGTTTAAACAAATGACAAACTGGTGTTCATTGAATTGTGTTAGGTATACTTTAACGGATATTTTAAGCCAGTGCACCATCAGCACAAACTAGATTTTACCAAATTATTATATCCTTAAATCTAAGAGTGTGTCCTTCTGCTTGTGTTTGAACTGCTGTACAAACTACTTTTGAAATGACTTCTTATTTAACCAGTTATCAGTGGATTATTTTGATAAGCAAAAGTTGTATGTGCCTTATTAAGCAAGAATTTCAACCATTCTTTGTTTTCAGTTTATCCAGTTTGGGATTTAGTGTTTTTCAGAATTCAATTATTTGCTTAAATTGAATGTCTTTGGGCGGAAGATACGATAAAACCTAATTTTCCAATTGAACAAAAAATTGTGATGGCCGTTCCCAGACTTTCGTAATTTTATAGACCAAACAATCTAAAAGGATTGACACGTTTTGTTTTATTGAAGATGAAAACAGATTTAAGTTTCTTCAGTGCACTGGTTCAATCTGACAAATCCACACAGATTTGACTAGCAGTTTGCCAGGACACAAACAACCATTGTGTTTGACCTGTAGAGGGCAGTGGAGCTCTGCCTGACTCAGACAGCATGTGATTTTGACTATGTTCTATCATTTGTTTGTGTGTGTGTGTGTGTATATCAGTGGCTCCCGCCTGCTGCAGCCAGCACAGGTATGTGATGTCCTGAAAGGCTTCATCATGGTGTTGTGTTACTCGATGATGAGCTACGTGGATTACGCCATGATGTACCACCTCATCAGGGGACAGTCTGTCATCAAACTGTACATCATCTACAACATGCTAGAGGTACGCCCGCGTGAAACATCTGAGAGTTCTTAACTCTGATTCTACTGCAGAGTTAGCCGCCCACTCATTTACTTCCCTTGTTGTGTTGTCAGGTGGCGGATCGCCTGTTCTCCTCATTTGGTCAGGACATCCTGGACGCTCTGTACTGGACGGCCACTGAGCCCAAGGAGAAGAAGAGAGCGCACATAGGGGTGATTCCTCACTTCCTCATGGCCGTGCTCTACGTCTGTATCCTCACTGAGAAAGACTTGTTGTTGTCCTTGTAGCAAAGACAATTAGTCATTACTTCAGTTTACATTAAAAGAACAGATGAAAGAAGATAATTGCAGACAAAAAAAACTGAATACAATCGCATGAAAATGAATTTGGCCATTGATGACATTGATACCAAATAAATTCACGGTAGTATCTACATATAGGTATTTTTACATATTACATATACTGTGTGTAGTAGTGTACAAACAATAACTGACAAGAATGATGATTCTCTTATTGCACATCACTTTTTTTTACTTCATTTCTGGATACTGAGAGGAATTTGAGACTCATCGTCAATTTTTATTGGTCTATGATCAGAGTGAAAACCACAGTACAATGTTTCTACTGTAGCCCTCAGTGTGTTTCTTCCTTAACATGTTTGTACCAAGTTCTTCACGCCATCCTCATCATGGTTCAGGCCACAACTCTCAATGTGGCCTTCAACTCCCACAACAAGTCTCTCCTCACCATCATGATGTCAAACAACGTGAGTTTGATGCTCGCAGACATAACAACTCGGTTGAAAGTGAACGCAGCACAGCAGGAGTTCAGTTATATGATATTTCTGTTTTCTTCCCTGCAGTTTGTGGAGATCAAGGGGAGTGTGTTTAAGAAGTTTGAAAAGAACAACCTTTTCCAGATGTCTAACAGTGGTAAGTGCTGGAGAAAATTGCAAAAAGAGCCCAACATGTGCCGCACACATCAGCATTTTTTTGGTACATTTTGTCCCTCGCGAGGTAAATTTATGGAATCAAACTCCGCCGCTGTGAGTCCAAAGTAGGTTAATCCTGGATTGATTTGTTTGTTTCCCACAGACATAAAAGAGAGGTTCACAAACTACATCCTCCTGCTCATCGTCTGTCTGAGAAACATGGAGCAGTTTTCATGGAACCCTGGTAACTAACACAGCTGCTTTATCTATGCATGTGAACACATGAGGTTATAGATCCATCATTGGTTCATCCTCATCTCTTCACTGTCTGTCAGCATTTAACTGTCCCTGACTCACTTTAAAGGAAATCATATTAAATACTGCTTTGAATATTGATACTGATCCATTTTTTCGTGCATTTCTTCTTAGACCACCTGTGGGTGCTGTTTCCTGATGTAGTCATGGTGATAGCATCAGAAGTTGCAGTGGATGTTGTCAAACACGCGTTCATCACCAAATTCAACGACATCAGCGCTGATGTGAGTCCATTCACTACAGTGTTACATAGAGCACTTCCTCAGCTTAGAGTAGTGTTTAATTTGAAAATAATTATTGAATTCCAGGTCTATTTCTTCAGTTGTTATAAGTCACATCTTTAAGTCTTCATGCATGAAGGCGGTTTCCTCAGTTAATTAGCCTTTTACTTTTCTTTGTCCGAATACATTTTAAGCCTTTTAGCAGAGTCACTACATTCATTAGCCAGGTGTCAAATCATTTGGGATACTGTGTTCCAGCAATATAAAAACACCTGATAAGACAATATTAAAATATTGCATCTGGAAGCTCAGGAAAACCCCTTTTCAGAGATCAAGAAGAAAACTTGTGTCTCAATAGACTTGAATTGATTTCCTCTCCCTCCCTGTCTTTTCCTGCTCCACTGATCTACACTCTGCTGCCTTGTTTCTTAAACTGGTCATTTCTCTTGTTCTCACACCGTCCCACTCACACCAGATACTTTGTCGTACCAGAGGAAAACCTACGACCTTGTTTACTTTCCGCCTCTTTTCCCTCTTGTGTTCTCGTCCTCTTTGATTTCCTTCAAGGAGTTGTAACCACGGTTATGTAATGGAAACCAAAGCCACAGGAAGGGATTAACCCCTTTATCTCCAGACTGTCAATCCTCATCACACAAACCTCACTCACCTATATTTAGCTTTGGACCACTAGTGAATCCCGTTCTCATTTAATCCATGTGAACACATTTTAGTTTTTGTCTCTTTAAACAAAAGTTAACTGATGTTTACATTGACTCAGCGTCAGCTAAATGAAATGTAATGACTCATCTTCACTACCCACATCTTTACTCTTTACTCCAGTACAACTAATCAACTCATTATTATGAGACGCCAACAGGAAACTTTGGTTTTAATGAAGGCTTTGTTACCCTGTGTTTTTCCCCAGGTCTACGGAGAATACCGAGCCAGCCTTGCCTTTGACCTTGTCAGCAGTCGACAGAAGAATGTGAGCAAAATAAACTCAAACATTTGCTTTGTCTCAACCAAACTGTAAAACCAGTTTCTGATAAACCTTTGAAGTGTTCCCACCGTAAAATATACTGATGAATTCGGGTTCTGTCCATCCATAATAATGGTAATAATAATTAGGGTTTAATGCACTTCATACTGTTTCATTAAATTATTTCTCTACATCTGTGCAGAAATTGATGTAAACTGTATAATTATTAATTATTAGATTAGATAATAAGAACAATATATTTTTTATGTAAGACTGAATAAGTGAAAGTGTTCAGGATAAATCCACTCATATTTCCCTGTGAGATATGTCATGATTTATTGTAAATAATGTTGGACTGATACATTAGTTGAACAATGTATTTGATATTTCTGAGATAACCTTGTTTTTTGTGTCCTCAGGCTTACACAGACTACAGTGACTCAGTGTCCAGGAGAATGGGCTTCATCCCGCTTCCCTTAGCTCTGCTGGTCAGTCACTCTCTATGAGGAGCTTCTGCCATGAACCCAGTGTTCATTGTACACAGTTTAAATCTAATGTTATCTTTGTGTTTTGCTTTTTCCAGTTGATCAGAGTAGTGACAAGCTCAGTGAAAATCCAGGGTTCACTCTCCTTTATGTGTGTGTTGCTGTTTTACTTGGGGTAAGCAACAGTTTTTCTTTTCCAATATTTTACCACGCACGCAAAGTTGTCTTAGTTGTCATGTCTTAACTGTTTGTGTGTTTGTGAACAGGATGATCACTCTGAAAGTGCTCAACAGTATCGTTCTGCTGGGGACGTCGTGTGTGTTTGTCAAAGCGGCCAATATGGAAGAGAAGCTCTTCAACCCTCCACCGTCTGCCGCCTCCAGCCGAGTGAACTCCAGAGCTAACCGCACCAAACACGTTAACACGCCAGCACAGCAAGGTAGCAACCCCTTTTCTCTCTTTGTGGCTTAAATTTACAATAAATAGCAACTTAATATCCGGTTTAAGTTTGAACATGCTCCCTTCTAAAATTCAAGAAATGCGTTCAAGTCCTGATTTATCCAAGGGAGCAGCCAGCGTCCCCTTGTCTTTCCAGCCAACAAGTTCCAGCTGTTTTCATGAAGTGGCTATTACAGATATACCACTGCCTCAAAAACATATTCATTGTTAGTTTACTCCTTAAGTTTCCAATCTGCTTCAATTAAACTCTGTCTCCCTCAAAAGCAGAATCCACTGCAGAGAAGGGAGGAACACCACTGGCATCAGACAACCCTCAGCCCAACACCACTGCTGAGAGCTCGGCCCCCACCCTTCCCACGAGCGACTCCGACACATTCCTGACGACGCCCGACGAAGAGGATGATGACAAGGTCATCAACACCGACACAGGCCTGGAAGGAGATGGACTCAAACCCAGAACGCCCAAGAAAGACTTGCTGGAGATAGACCGCTTCACCATCTGTGGCAACAGAATAGACTGACGGCCACAGAAACCAGCCAGCGTTCTGGAAACACAGCGAGGTTCAGGGATCAGACACGGGTCATGGAGCGCGCTCAGAGCGGACTTATCCTTGTGCACCTGACCCCAGGAGTATTTATTTATTTATTACTGAATACAAACCAGCCATGGCATCAAGCTGTTACCACAAGCAACAGAGGCTGCTTCAGATGTTTCCAGCTGGTCCAGTTCCATTTCAGGTAGACTCTGAGGATGAGTCGCAGTCGTCAGGGCAACCTCCAGAAATGGTCAGTGGTGACAGCGATGCAGAGAAGTGGCGTGCAGCACGGCTGGCGTCCGGCCTGTGTGAGGTGGAAGGGACGTGACAGCTGGACTGTGCGAGCGTGTGTTCAAAAGCACAATGCAACTGTTTTTAGACTGAACAAAAAAAAAGTGTCAATTTTTCAATTTTTTTATTTTCAGATGTTTGACAAATTATGATATTTCAAATGAAGTTTTTATGAAAAATCTCAAACCTTCTTCCTCAAATCAACCGTGTTTAGCTGCAGGATTAAGACTCATCATCACGTTAACACATTGTGGAAATCATAAAGTCGATCTGCTGACTTCAACACTCATTTTTATTTGAATTGAGTTTTTGTGATGAGCCCAGATGTTCATCACGATAATGATGGCAGCAGCTTCAGCTTACACAGTCTGGACACAGTCAATAGTCGACGGGTTCAGCAGATATTTCTATTTAAAGAGATTTTTTTAATTTTCCATGTGTAAGCTCATCGCTCAAGCATGCAGCCCTGAATAATCATTTCATCAACATCAGCTTAGAGCAATTTCTATATTGGAAACTGTGAAACTACAGAATTGTCTCGGTGAAGTGCGACCGTGTACTTGGTGTCAGTTAAAATTCCAGCATTGATTGAACATATATTTCAGTTTTTCACTGTTATCTTCAGAGTGGTATGAAAAGTAAAAATTACATGTATGCATGTAAAACTGTCAAATCTAGAGGATAAGAAACAGGATGGAGGAATCATGTGAAAGAAGTGAACTCAGCAGTTTTCATTTTTCCATAGAGCGGAGCAAAAGCTAAAAGCAGGTTTGTTCCCTCAAGGTTGTTGTTGGTATTGTCTGATGTGGTGATGCTGGCTTTGAATTTGAGAAGAGGCTCTTAGGAAACATCTGTGTTCCACAAGAAGTCTGACTGTTAATGCTGTGAAAACTTGCTGCGCTGTGTAATCAATTGTGTGTATCCAACAACGCCTATCTGCTCTGAAGTACCTGACAAATGTTAAGTTCTAACACTCTCCGGTTTTTGCCTCTCATGTATCATTGTTACATACAAACAAGAATGGAAAAAAGACGCCAGCGGATCTGTTAACAGATTAAGATCTTAAAATGATTAATTGTTGTGATGATGGGTGTAGATCCATCAGCTTCTTAACAAACAAGCTGAACCTTTGTTGCTGAATAACAACGATTTTTAAACAATTTTCAAGATGCAGCTCAAAAACATCCTTCCTCAATTTTTACATAAGCAATAGTAATGTTTTATTAGTAGTTCTACACTTGTTGCCTACGTTGCTGTTATACACAGTTTGTATACAGAATATTGTGTCTACATTTTCTGGAGATGATCTTCTTGTTACCAGGGATGAAATAGAGTTGCTGTCTGTCTAAGGAGAGGGATGAAGAAAGGGTTGACTCTTTAACCCAGGAACCAATTATGAATTAGTTTCCCACCTCAGACTTGTCATCAGGCTAAATGTACGTTGATCAAACTCAACATTGTGCCGGATTCTTTATCAAGCTGTGGATTTAATATTTTTTAAATCCATATGGTCCTAAATCTTCTTTAAAGAACCTGAGAAGAGAATATTGTTACTGCGTTGCTCGGCTTTTCCTCCTTCAGGAAAAATGAGTCTTACCTCAGCTGTGACTCGAATGTGCTGGTTGTTCATGAGAGGCACAAACCTGAGATCAGTCCGACCTCACTTACGGGAGGACATTCAATACAGGAACATAACTGCATATTTACAAATGAAGGATCAAGAGTGTGTATGAGTCATGATGGCGTGAAGTGTGTTTGTGTGTGTGTGTGTGTGATTGCAGTGCATGAATGGTTCTCAGTACTTGATGTATGAATCAGATCAGATCACAATCCATCTGTGTAAAGCATCTCCTCACATGGTAGAAGGAGAATAAAATCATTTTTTTCTAAGCCTTTCTGGTTTGATTTCAATGTTTAACCATTAGTGTGTGTGTCTTTTTGTGTGTGTGTGTGTGTGTGTGTCTGTGTATGTGAGCTCACACAGGAACAGTGGTGAGTGTTTCTCTGGAAGGAGTCACTTCTGTTCACAAGGCAAACACTGACGTCCACTGTTCCACTTGAATGGGCATTCGGAAGGGGGGGAGGGGGGGGGGTCTGTCATCACAAACGTTCTCCCACAGAGGCTTCTGGATACTCAACCTGCATTTACCCGGTGTCACAGTGACCCAGCTGCCGTGTGGGGTCGTGTGAGCAGGTGAGACCGGATGAAAGTGAGCGCTGACGTATGTCGCAGACTTCAGAGCCGTTTCCTGAGATTTCACAACTTAATCCAGTTTGTTGCTTTGTAAACTTTGGGTTTTCCCTTTTCTGAACTTGAACCTTCTCTCGGCTGCCAAAATCTCACCGGCCTCGACCGCCTGTTCTATCTGATCCACCTCAGAAGTGAAGGTCAGCTGCTCACTGGGCGCAGCGAGGAGTCAATGACCTGGGTCGCATGCAGAGAGACCCTCTGTGCATGTGGGCTCTGTAGTTATGTGTCTTCAAGTTCTACCAATAGATCTCCTTAAGTTCTACTGATCCTTTAAAATACCTTTACCAGGATGTGGAGAAACAAATATCAAGTCATCCCTAATTTAAACTTCTAACAAGAACTGAACACTCATCTGTCCAAACCCACAGAACGGCTGTGTTCGGCACAATTCAATTCAGCCTCATTGATAATATTTTACTTTGACAAATCAAAGTTTCTGATGGCAAAAGTACTTTTAATAATCTGAATAAAGTAATCTGACATTTTGTATTGTAAGTTTACAGACAACTGCTTTATACCTACAATTTAGAAGAAAATCTATACTTGAGTTTAGATTTAGCTTTTCATATTTATCCCCCCCCCCGAAACTAAAGAGCTACAACAATAAAATGCAAAAAAATACTATATACCTTATCAAGCACATGAATACTTTAATAATAATGTTGATTATTACATCATTTTGTGAGATAACAAAAGTACTGTTACATGGTATTACTTTGACTTGAAGTAATGATGTACAGACACAGAACAGTTAAAGGTACTTTTACACAGTATTACTATAAACTTGAAGTAATGAAGTACATAGAGAGACCAGTTAAAGGTACTTTTACACAGTATTACTATACACTGGAAGTACTGCAGTACAGAGACAGGTGTCTGAACTTCGCGGGGTCGCGCGCAACAGATGCGCCCAGCGAGCTCTTAGCGTGCACGAGCGCGGCTGGGCTCTCTCGTGCACGCGGAGCTCGGTGCCGGTGGGACAGACTGAGGACACCCGGGGGATCGAGCTCATCTTCGGCCACTGTTCCACTTTAGTCGTCGCAGAGCTCCGGGAATATGTCTGTGATGAGTCCTCCCCGGGAAACCAGGACCTGACGGCCGCTTTCAGAGTGTCGCCCGTCGGATGTTGAGTTTGAAAGTTTCGCTGCGGGGATAAGAAGAAGAACCAGAGGGACCGGTGTCCTCTCCCGTCCACAGCCCCGTCTCCCTCCTCCATCCTCCCGCCGCTGACTGTAGCACGACCCGGGAGGAGCTGGGAGTTTGATCCGGTTGTGTTTTTTATCACTTGCCCTTGTGTGCTGGGACTTTTCTGAGCCATGTTGTGGAGCAGGTGCGTGGTCCTGCTGCTCTGCTGGGGGGCCGGCAGCGGCGAGCAGCAGGCGGGCGAGAGGGACGGAGCCTCGGCCGAGCTCCGGACGGACTCACGGAGACAGCGGTCCCCTCCGCCGGTGGAGCCCCTGGACTTTGGGTTCGTGCCGGCGGCGGTGTATGACACCCACGCGTACTACGAGCCGGGGCCCGTGGGGATCCTCTTCCACATGGTCCACGCGTTTCTCTACGTGATTCAGCCGAACTCTTTCCCCAAAGGTGAGGCGATTATCCCCGTGTGTGTGTGTGTGTGTGTGTGTGTGTGTCCTCCATCCATCAGCCCTGGTTCTGTCTCTTATCCCCAGGATTTCTCTCACATGATGGGGGATCCACAGAATATTATTTAATCAATTTAAAACGAATTGTCATGTGGACGAAAATCACTAAAATGTATGAATTCCAGCTTTTTTTAAATGGTCATTTGTATTTTGCCTTTTGTTTAAACCCCCAGAGAATGTTGATTGTGTTATAAAGAGGATAGTGGTGAGATAAGAAAACAACATAAGACAGAGCTTAATTAATACTGATTGCATATAGTTCATCAAATACAAACCAAGGCCTACATACAGTACACACATGTGTAATAGAATAAATGATAAGTACACATTTCAGCGAAAAAGTACAAATGGATAAAACTCCATAAAGGTGCATCAATGTTACAGTAGGATTGAGTTACTATGCAAATATCTATAGGAGGATGTATCAGTGTTAGAGTATATGATGTCACAAATGTTAGAAATAAGACAAACATGTATATTTCGAGTTCTGATTCAGCACAACACTATTAATCAACGTCATCTTTTGATTTTGTGAAATCTGAATATTGTCACGTCTCTTCAAATGAAAGAATCTGAGTTGGGAATCGAACTCTTCAGACATTAACCGCTCACAGGTCCAGAGCTTTGTCCAGTGGTCACAGGGAGACTGGGGCTCGGGGCCATCGAGGTGGGAAAGTGGCTCGAGGTGACGCTTCTAGGTGAAGCATAGGAGACACCACCTGACTGACCTGATGTACGTCACTGACCAAACAACAAAGTCCAACAAAACACTCAAACTCCCAGAGAGGAGGGGTTGGGGGGCGGGGAATGATCTCCACATGTGCACATCTGCACCATAGCATCTAACCCAACGCATAACGTCCACAACACACAAGTGGTGGCCTTCATTTCCTACTGGTTCGTGAATGCCAAGAGTTATGAGCATATTAATGGGATTAATTGCTGTCAGAGCTCATCAGTGATTTCGAGTTGATCAGGTTGGTCACATGATCAATGCGATCGGCGTGAATGGTGACTCTCTGGTTTAGTCCAGTATCCCCAGTGATTGATGGATCGAGCTCAGCTACTTACAACTAAACGCCGTTGGTTCGCCGGTTCGTATGAACAACCGTGAGGGGTCACGTTGGAGGATGACACGGTGCAATAGGATTGAAGGGTTTTAAGTTGCTGCCATTTCGGTGTCCAGGGTTAGGGCTGCTGGCTCGGTAATCAATTAGCAGATCAGCGATTAGAGGAGGCTTTCTCAGTCACCTGCATCACCGCGTAATACCTTAATCCACCGAACCATATGCTGCTGCTGTCGGGGACTCTCCAGGGTGATTCACCAACACTCACGTGCACAGGTAGAGACCACCTGCATGTCCAGTAGCTCCCTCCCCCCGACATCATGTGTCCAACGTGTCTGAAGTCATGGTCAATCCATATCTAATATGAAGACATGTCCTAGCCTGTTAATACACAGTTTCTAGCTGCTTAGAGGCTTTGGGGTTGGCAGCCTCATCTACCAGCTCCTCTGAGCCCTCAATATATAATAATCCAATTTTTTAAGCGATAGAGTCAATTGCTCTATTAAAAGTAGTGATCAAACCGATATGTGTGTTTCAGGAGCTGATGCCAATATTTAGAGAGCAGGGCGGCTGGCGGATGAGGCATAAATATTTGTTTCATAGGTGAACGACAATAATACAACAATAATAACGAAAGAGACACATCATGGCTGAACTAGAATCATCATTATTGAACACTAGTGCTTTATTCTTAAGATTAAAACCATTTCAAATAGATTGTCGCCTCTGCCAAGGCTCAATAGTCCTATAGAATTCATACAAGCTACATTGAATATCACTAACTCATTGATATCATTACCCCAAACATGATATATCTTTCTTTGTCAAGATCTATGACTTGTTCCCTGGGAAATCAGTGTCTCACAATGTTAAACTTCCTTCCAACAAGTTCCTGTTAATCTGTTCATTCATTTTTGTGCAATATTGATTACAAACATTTTTTCAAACTAACGGACGGGAGTGAAAACCTGCTTTACGGAAGTAAATAGTAAAAAAAACGAATCTTCTGTTTACTTGAGTAAATCTTTGTGAACTACTTTTTAAGTTAAATTGAAAAGAAATATCGAATTGGCCTGACCGATTAACCAGTGTCTATCAACAATTAAAATAAGTGAATCAGGAAAAGACAAAAATATCTACTTTCTAAAACCACTGTGCATCCAAAACCTCGCTAGATTTCTGTGAATGTACGTATTTTACCATTTTACCACAAAACCCTGAATTAATCAGTGTCTAATTCTCAAAAAGCTGAAACTGCTCTAAACTTTGAAAGTGGAAAACAAAACCTGATTAATAGAATAACCTCTTCACATGCAGTCTTTGACACAGGGAGACAGAATCGTAAACTGCTCGAAAAAGTTGAGTTTCACTTCATAATTTCTCCTGACGGACAAGAACCCACTCATTATTATTAATACCCGAGTATTTTATTGTCTCCGTTGCTTTATAAGATACGACTGTTAACAAAAATTATACATCTTTGATGTGGCTATGTTGGCAATAACACAATTTGCTGAAGGAATGATCCCATTTAACTGCTTTTCTTTTCAGAACAAGATATGTATATGTGCACACACACACACACACACAAACACTCTCATTTAGCTTTTAGAATAAGTAGAAGTCTCAGATAACTTTTCCTGTGACGCTGTTGTCAATGGTCAGGGCTCCATCTGGATTCAGGTGGAGGAATGAAAGAGTGTGGTGAGGGAGAGCAGAGGAAAGTAGTTTACGGATCAATCCTGTCAGATCAGTTCAGTAATCACTTAGTGATGTGGCACAAAAAGCTGTGCGTGTGCAACATGCTCCACAAATTTATTAAATATTTCTGATGTTAGAGAGTTTCATGCTTAAGTGGAAACACATAATGCAGGAACTTGCCAGTAGCTGTTAACTGGATGGTCAGTGGTTCCTGACCAGCAGCGGCTCAGGCTTAACCTCGTCCTCCTGACTCACTCATCCTTCAATCTGTGTGAAGGTTGAATTTAGGGTGAAGAAGCATTTTGGCCTCTTTCACTGTGAGAGGAGTCCATGTCTTCTTATCCCCCTGATATACTACAGGCTAGATTAGAGGATTAGCATCCGCAGGGCCAATGCTACCACTGTGCTGCTACCACTGCTACAGATGGCATTGTGTCACACACTCACACACACACACTCACACACACTCACACTCGCTTGCACAAACAGAAAGTGGGTCATAGTCCTGGTATTTGTCTGTTTGCCTTAATTACTGTGATTGGAAGTAAACAGGATGTTTATCATGGAGCCAGTGTCTTAAATCAGATCACACGGAGGTTACACTCAAATTGTTCTTCCTGATGGGAAGAGAAAAACCTTTGTAAGATAAGGGTTACATTACACTTTCATTGTTTTTAGGTTGGCAACTTAAACTTCAGGTGTCTCCTGTGGAACTGAAATGATTGTTTGAGTGAGCAATAAGTCAATCAACAGGATTGATCACTAATTAATCATTTCAGTCATTTTTTTATAATAAAAAACCTAAAACAAATTCACTTCTAGCTTCTCAAATGATTTATATTTGCTGGTTTCCCTTCTCCTCTGACTGAATATTGTTTGATTTGTAATAAACAAGCAGTATAAGTACAGGCAACTTTGGCTCTGGAGAATCAAGAGGTGTATTTGTCTAATATTTGTGTAACCTTAGTTACTGTGGGCACTGTTTTTGATAAACTTATTATTAAAATAGTATATTCATACTAATTTCTGTCCATATTAAGTTATTTATTGTTATTATCTTAGAATTACATTAATAAATAATACATCTTATTAATCCAAATGTTAATTTCTTAATCCCAAAAAATATTGAATGAATTACCTATAAGTAGTTATTATTGCTAAAATGCTTTCTATCATATTTATATATATAATGAGATTTTTTTTGTTCAATTAAAACAAATAATGTATATTTAGGTTTATTATTTAAAGGAAAAGTGAAGGGAAAATGAAAAGTGGTTTATGAAACTCTTGTTGAGAAAGAGTAGACGATCCGACCTGAAATCAGGGTTATGTTTTATTCACTGAACTTTCTCTCTCTTCATGTGATCTTAAAATATAGTTTCTTCTTATATTGAGAACACCATGAAAGGGAAAACACGGATTCCACCTAATCTTCTTAGTTGTTTTGCTCCTGCTCATCCGGGGCTGTGGAGTTTTCTTTAGCTCCTGCTGCCATTCAAATACATACAGTTCTTCTTACTTAGTCAGACAAACAGTACAGTGAATCGTATTTTAAGTAGCGCTACGTAACTGTGCTTTGGCAAACCTCACATGACTTATGCAACAGCTTCTGAGCTGCGGCCAACAACTTCACCTCCGTTTAACATCATAGGTTTTGACAGAACACTTTGCCAGAGAAGGAGGGAGCCGGCAGCTAGCTTGTTACAGAAGCTTTCCAATCACAACAATGTGCATTTATATGCTGTCATCACCAGCGGGTCAAATGATCGATAACATTTTCCAAATCCCAAATATATGCATGTTCAATTAAACTTTTTACTTTCTTGTGACATAGTGGATAGATAATAAAACTGGTGGACGTCATCACGGTCCTCTAACTGTCTTCTGTTTCTTTTAATCTTTGAATTGAATTGTGATGGAACCTGCTTCTGTTAAAGGGAGTTTAAAAGGGGCCCACTGTCGGGGGCTGCCGTCCAACTCACCTGGTAGAGCGGGTGGCCCCCAGATGCAGGTTCGATCCCTCCTGCAGAGGCTGTAGAATCTGTTCTGACCCTTTGCTGCAGGTCTGGTCCTCTCTCTCTCTCTCTCATTTATCATTTCACGTTCAACTCTGTCCTGTCAATATCGGCAAGAACGCTACCCAAATAACCTCTTCAAAATAAAATGTCCACTATTCAGGAACATGGAGAGACCAGGGGCGGATCAAGGGGGGGTCGTGGTTGAAGTAGACTTAGAAAATAGTCCCATATTAACAATATTAAGATTAATTATGATCATTTGTTAAGAATTTGTATTTTCTAAGCTTTTTTGAACAGGGAAGAATTATCAAAGTAAACTCAATAATGTAATGGCCCCAGATTCAGAAAAATCCTAGATCCGCCACTGTGACCCACAATATTATACTACTCCCATCATCGCCCCTGGATCATTTCTGTCTCTGCTGTTTAAAACATTCAAAAGCTTTCTTACTTCCCCTTGTAAACCCTTATCATAATAAGCAAACATTTAATCACGTCAGTGGCAGAATCTTATCATGCCAGTGTTTATTGGAGCCGTCTGTATTGGACTCAGAGTTTTATTTTACCTTTGACGTCTCTCATGTAAAAAGCAGCAGAGACGGTGGTCAGGTTGTGTAAGGCCTCTCAGTAATCTCTCTGAGCATGTCAGCGTAGAGGATTCTGCTCGACTCCATTTACTCGTTACAGTAAGAAGGTTGTAGGTTCTGTCTTACAAACCACTACAGCTAAAAAGCTGCAGCGTTTCACTGCTCGTGCTTTTTAGTCTCACGGCGCCATTTATAGTCCTTAGAGTGGTAGCACTCATTGATTTGAATGACAAGGTCAGACTGGGGTTCTTTCATTGATTAGTTGATCAAGAGTCAAGAGACAAACACAAAATGATCAGGAGCTATTGATAATTAAAGAAAAGTTGATCTATTACAAATGTCTCCTCAAAGCAAACAAGACAAACAAGGAAATATCACATTAACCAAAGAGAAAGTCTGTTTGTGTCACACTGAGTTCCCGCTGGGCAGAGGGCTCTTCATCCTTTCAGGCCTAATTCTAATGGTTCTGTAACCACCCCCCCACCCCCACAGCCCCCTTCCCTTTCGTTTGCCACAACCACCTCTCGTACTGGGTCACTGAACTAAGCTGTCTAAGCTTAACTGCCCTCTGCGGCTAATGCTAACTAAGAAGCTGAGCAACAACAGGTGGTGTCAGATGTGCTCATACGCTGCATCTGCAGAGCGGACACGGACGTCTTCACCTCCACGTGTCGGACCCAGATCAGTTTTTATTAAACGCTCACACACGGGAGCAGCCATTGATGAAAAAATATGGCCGACACTCACCACCACGAGGAGACGATACCTAATGGATTGATCATGTGGTCACAAAAGATTCCCAGTTCCTTTTCTGTTTCACTCACCATAAAGTCCCTTGCAGCTTTGACAACCATAAACCTCCTGTGGTTCAGAGGCTGTTTGTTTGCTGTCTGTCATTTATCAAAATTAATATGTTTGAGTGTTTGTTTTGTCAGTGCAGAGAGGAAATTCAATCTGAAACGATTCGTTGACCGATGAAAAATAAAACAGAAAATATTTTGTAATCTCAGGTTATAGCTCTTTTATAGCGGCTAGTTTGATTTGTTTGTTTCATATATCATTAAAATGAAAATGCATAAAGAAACAAAGATAGAGGCCAAAACGAATTTTCCCTATTGGGAAAATGATTAATTGAATAATCAATTAATTTGGACAGCAGCAGTGTCTATTGATCAACAAACAAAAACCTGTAAATGAGCCAGAGTCAGCTTTATATTTCTCCTTGAGGCAGTTCTTAAATTGCAACCTCAAATAAAGTCACTTAACCTTTCACATAAGACGGGTGGTCTGGTAGAGCAGTACAAGACCCTGAACTAACTGTACAACACACCCACGATTCAAACAGTGATTAAACCATTAGCCCTGAGGTAATCATTTATTATGAAAACAGACGACGGGGTAAACAGACGTTTGGTTTACGCAGCACAAACAGTTTAGACTTCACCTCGTTGAAAGGTGAGAAAACAAACACATTTAATCACATCACATCTCATCTTCATCATGTGCGTTCTCACCTCACCTGAGGACAACAGGTGTGTTTGTTTGTGGTCATTTGTTTGGCGTGCGTCTGCGTGTGTGTGTCTGTGTGTCTGTGTGTGTGTGTGTGTGTGTGTGTGTGTGTGTGACAGCTGTGTCAGCATTTACATGCTAAACTGGCCTCCATCTGCTTGTCTACTGAACCGAACACAGAATCGGGGAAATTGAGATTTGTTGCAACTGTTCCAACAAAGAGTATCGGGATATGTTTACAGACCAAGAGAAATATAATAAATAGAAGTATTAGATATTACTAAGGAAATATTTGTGCATTATACCCCTATATATATGTATGAAGAGAAATACGATTATATATGGATATAAGTATAATACAGTATATAATACATACTCTTCCTCCAGCTCTTGTTCCATTCAGCCACATGTGAGAGATCTGTCTAATAACTGGAAATGATTTTCTTTGTATCTCCGGGCAAATTGAGCTCACTATTCAATTTTCTGTATGTTTGCATAAATATATTCTCGTGCACACACATTGTTGTTCCTCTCAGTTGTATTTTCACACACAACTGCTTCCATGTATTAGTAAAAATGTTTTGCTGTAGATGTTGTCAAATTTGACGTGTGAATGTGTATTTGCTTACATGCGTGCAAGTGTTCCAGTCAGAGTGTGCGTGTGTGAGTGTGTGAGAGAGAGAGCAGGAATCTGTGTTCACCTGCTGACTAACAGTCTGGGTGAGTTACCATCCAGGTAGGCTTAGCACTGGCTGACCTACATAAACAAACAGACAGCTGGACCGAGCTGCAGAGCTCGTGGCAAACACACAGTTCAAACAAGTTCCGCCGCACAAAGCTGTTACATGAGGAAACACAGACACACTGCCACTGTCCTTATGATGACTCTGATGATTCACATGAGCTGTGTCGTCAGCTTCTAAAGAGATAAATGGATTCTGTCATTGTCGGTTGTAAAACAGGATTTTGCTGTTTAGCATCTGTAGATTGAAACTCATTCATTTGTATGATCTGTTCTCTGTTTCCTTTCAGATATGATTGTTAAAGTCATTCAGCAAAACATGGGGGGAATCAAAATACAGGAGTGGAGAAAGGTAGGCTGTGACTCAAGTGATGATTAAAGATGAATTTTAAATGAGTTCTGTTCCCATTTAACACATTAATTAACAACTGATTGACATTTAAAATGAAGCTCATGCTGTTAAACCTTTGAGAGACTTTGTTCTTTGCAAATATAAAAAGACAAATGCACTTTTCAAGTTTTCTAGAAATTTCTCTTCAGATATTTTAGTCTCATGCTGTCATTTATTTGTGTTTCTCTACAATATTGTGAGTCTCGACCTTATGATTTCAGGTGCTTTGAGATAATGTAATGATGGGATTTGGTGCTATTCCAACAAAGGAATTGAAAGAAAATGAAATAACAAAACATCATTGCACAGTAATAAATCTCTTAAATAATGTATTTATTAATGTAATGTACATATAAGTATGGGATCATATTTACACATGATGCTATTAAGAATCAACCTTTTCTTCATGTTGTTTTCTCGTCATACTTTAGAAAACTGTAATGTCTTGGTCTTCACTCTCACTTTGTTCTTTCTTTTCTTTTTGCTGCGGTGATATGTGTGTCTGTGTGTGTCTGTGTGTGTGTGTGTGTGTCATGGTGTTACAGCCAGACAACGTCGTCCTGTTGCTACAGGTACATTTTCCCCCACACTTGCAAAACATGTCTCTGTAAAAGGCCAAAGAGTGAATTAATTACTTCAATAACAACCCCTCTCCCTGTGTAGTGGATGTACTACGAGGCCGGATTCCTCATATGTTCCACCATCGGCATCTTGTTCGTGGTGCTCACCCCGATCATCGGCATGTGTTTCTGTGTGTGTCGATGCTGCGAGAACTGCGGAGGGGAGATGCACCAGAGGCAGAGGAAGAACACCGACTGTCAGAGGGGGTTCTACACCGCCTCGCTCCTCGCCTCCTCCATCTTCATCATGTGAGTGATGTGGTTGATGCTCTGTGGAAGTAAGGAACACCATCGGTCACTGATATATCACTGTGGCTGTGAGAGGCCTCTTGTCTGAATCAGTGCTTTCACATCAAAACACATCCACACACAAACACATCTGAAGATCCGAGGATATGATCTGAACTTATCATAATTCAAAGATTGGTCCAAAAGACATTCATGGTTTGATGAAGATCTTAGTTTTTTTTCCCACTATACACAAATGCAGACATGTGGTTTTCTTTTTTTGAAAGTCAGGTTACATTTCCTGGCTCATAGTATTCCGTGATATTAATTTTGTATTATTATTAAAGGAGGATGATTGACATTTCTCATTTAAAGAAACAGAAACAGGCTTCTGCAAATGTCTCACAGACCAGCTTCGTTCTAAATCTATCTTTATATGACGATGCTTCCCTCTGCTGGCCAATAATGGTTATAACACCCAATCTGCCTCTATCTTTCTGTGTGTGTGTGTGTGTGTGTGTGTGTGTGTGTGTGTGTGTGTGTGTGTGTGTGTGTGTGTGTGTGTGTGTAGTGGTGTGTGTGTGTGTGTGTGTGTGTGTGTGTGTGTGTTTCAGTTTGGGGGTACTTGTTGCATATGCTGCCAACCACAATGTCAGCATGCAGATCAAGAGCACTCGGCGTTTAATCAATACCAACATGAGGGACCTGAAGACATTCGCTAACAACACACCTGCGGTATGTACACACACACACACACTCACACACACACACACACACACACACATCCACAGGTTTTCATGGTTTCTCTCTCTGCTCTGATTGACTGTGTGTGTTTTTCCTGCTGCAGCAAATCGACTACCTGACAGCTCAGTACACCACAGCAAAGAACAAGGTCCTGTCCGACCTCGACAGTGAGTGGAACTCAGGCTGTTTACACACAGTGTTGGTCTCATGCCTCTCTCTCTTTGACCTGTTGTCATGAAACCTGTTGACGTGTCTGTGTTTCCCCGACAGACATCGGGCCGCTGCTGGGCGGGAGGATCCAGAGTCAGCTGGAGAAGGACGTGGTGCCATCACTGGACGGTGCCCTGCGTATGGCCGGAGGTAACACAACCTCTTTGTCAGGCTTTAGTGGGACCTCCATGTTGAGCTCACACACCTGAGACAAAGCAACATGGAGGTCCACAAGCTGAAGTGTTTCAGGGACACATTCTCACCATTTTGTGGTTGTTTTCTCCTCTTTTGATCCGCTCATATTTTTCTTTTCATCCAAAGCTAAAGTTGAGGGGGCCATCAAAGGTAATGGGAGCTGAGGTGGAATCTGTGGTGCAGTGACTTTGTGTTGGTGTTAGAAACAGATTACTGATCCTGAACTGCTCTGTTCTGTCCTGGTTTTTCTCTGTGGATGTTGATCTGTGTAATCAGTGTATAATTCTGATAGTCCTGTCCTCTGGTATGTCTTCATATACAAAACAACATCACTATTATTTTAGCCAAAGTATTTTTAATCCATCCCCTCGTCTGTTGTTTGCAGCCATGCGGGAAACCAAGGAGGCCCTGGAGAACATCAGCTCCTCCCTGGAGGTGCTTCAGGAGGGGACGGGGAAACTGCAGGCCAGCCTGTCGGGGGAGCGGGCCTCTCTGTCCAACACCCTGTCCGACCCGGCCTGCACCAACGGAGCCGTCTCTCACACATGCAACACCATCCGATCCACGCTGTCCCAGCTGGGCGTCAATGCAAACTACATACGGGTACCAACGGCCAGGAGATTAGAAATCAGAACCACCATATATATTAATTTGCTGCAATGACGTCATAGTTTCTCATCTTTCTGTTCTTTTCATTCTGCTGTTCAGCTTCCAGATGTCAATAACGCTTTGGCAAATGTCCAAACAGTCCTGAGAACAGATCTCAGCAACATTGTACAAAAGGTTAGTCTCTGTCTTCTGTTCAGCTCATGGTCACACACATCTGGACAAGGAAAATGTTGACAAGCCCACCAGATTAGAAAAGTATTAATAATATGTCTAAATACAGAGGCCTGAGGATCAAATGTCATTATCCAGATCCAGATCACATCTTAGTACCACACCTTTCATCCTAAACATGAAATCAAATATATACAGTGTCTTTTTTGTATGATCTTTCCTCTGTTTCTCTCTTTCTCTCCACTTCCAGGGTTACTCATCCTTTAACGACACACCCAGTCTGGTCAAAGAGCAAACTAAAAATATTGTCGCAGGTACAGAAGTGTATATTTGTGTGGTTAGTTTGTGTAAAAACACATATTAAGCTTGTTTTCGTTTCATACACTTTCCCTATTCACTTTTATATTCTGTCTTTCTCTCACCTTCACCTGCAAACTGGTGGATAATGAAACCATAGCTCTTCCTCGTAAGTTCTTTTTTTCTGCCTTTTTACTTTCCTTTTCTCTATTTTTAAGGGACTAGTTGAACAACATGTCTCTCTCTCTCTCTCTGACTTTTCTGTTTGTCTCTTTTGTTTGTGTGCGTGTGAACAGGAGTGAAAGGGATGCTGGATAAGATCGGCACAGAGATCAACAACTTCGCCAGGATGTTCCCAGTGGAAGCGTCTTTGGCCAATTTCACCACTTTCCTCACTGAAGGCCAGAAGAACATTGAGTCCTTCTACCCACAGATCGACCAGTTTGATTTCTACAGGTTTGTGCAAATGTGGGGCAAGAATTTTGCTCCTACCAGATTCACTATGTATTATTACTATACAATTAGATTTAAAGTAGCTTATATCAATATTTTAAAGATAACGGTGTATAAAATAACAATTTCATAAACTTCAAATCTGAAAACATTTGACATCTATCGCCTGAATCTTAAAACAGAGCTTATAGACAGTGAATAACTCAAAAATATTAATAGCAATCAACTTTATCTGTATATTAAATTCAACTCAAAGTGCTTTGAAACAATTCATTTAAATAAAACATATGAATACATACAATGAACATAAAAACAGTAAAAATGAATGATGATGTTTCTGTGTGACTGGTTGATAATGAAGAAATTTCATTCTAATGCATTCAAGTGGCAAAGAAATCAGTTTTTCTCGGTCCAAGGTTTGAATTATGATGAGAAGCCTCCAGGAAATTCATATGAGGCATAAGTGTCTTCACAAATACCAACAGTGTATTTGTGTGTTTGTTTGTGTGTGTGTGTGTGCTGCAGGTGGATCGGCTGTGTGGCAGCGCTTTGCCTGGTCGTCTTGATCTTGGCCTTTAACATCCTGGGACTGCTCTGTGGCACCTGTGGCTACGATAAGCAGGCCACGCCCACAACCAGAGGATGCCTATCAAACACCGGCGGCAACCTGCTAATGGCGTACGTTACGTTATCTTTAGATACACTGATAGTGGATTTCTCGACTACAAAATGTCTGCTTAGAGAACTAGCGTTTGCTGAATGTGTCTCCTGCTCTCTCCCAGTGGGGTGGGCTTCTCTTTCATCTTTTCCTGGTTGCTGATGGGCGCCGTGACCACGTTGTTTGTTGTTAGCGGCAACGTGGAGAAGCTGATCTGTGAACCGCTGGCAAACCGACAACTGTTCCAGGTACCGATTATGAACACACGCTTCCCGAACAGTCTCATTTTAACTCTCACAGACTCGGTGGAGCAGTATTACATAACAGACAACACTGTTGCTCTTTGTGTGCGTGTCTGTGTGTGTGTGCGTGTGTGTGTATGTGTAGATTATAGACACACCGTACCTGGTTCATCCTGCCAAGAAGAACTTCCTTCCTGGGATGCTGTTTCAGAATCCAAACATTGACTTGACTTTGGGAATCATGTACAGGTAACATGCCAACACTTCATACGTGCATTTTGTGCCGTACATCTTTTAAAAGGAGCTGACTGGTTGAAATACATTTTTTATATTTATGTAAGGACACATGAACATACTGAGGTCTACTGTTCAAAGTGTCATCCTGCTGTATTTGTGTTGCAGGGAGTGCTATGAGAACAACGGTCTGTATCAGGCTCTGCAGCTGGAAACCATGTTCAACATCAACTCCTTCCTCAACAGAACTGTGGTAAGTGAGCGGCTTAAAGGAAAATACACAAAGCTGGAATAGAACACAAACATCTGCAGATGGGCTGAAGGTGTTAACATGTGAGTTTCTTTGCGTTTGTCTTGTCACCACAGTACAACAAAGACCTGGCCAAAGTGTTTGAGAATGTCCAGGTGGACCTGCAGGACGTGGCCCTGCTGGAGCAGGCCGGCAGAGACAACCTCATGAACTTTGCCAACTCCGGAATCGGACAGATTGACTATGAGACGTACCTGTCTGAGGTAAACCGCTCAAATCAAGACTGAATTCAAAGTGACATTTTAAAACTGATTTTAAAACTGAAAGTCGAGATATTAAAGATATTAATCCTTGTGTCTCGTTGTAGTTAAGCAAAGGGGTTACTCTCGTGGATCTCCTGTCCTTCGCTGCTGACCTTGAGGCTCAGGCTGACCAACTGGTGAGTGACATCATCACTGTGCCAACAAGTTACAACACAAGTGTTACAACAGCCAAAATCATATTATAAACCTTAAATAATAAGCTTTTTTTTTATAAAGAACTGTTTAAAAACTTAAACTGTTCAAACATGTGAACTGTATTTCCTCAGGTGGGCAGATAAAGACCTCTATTAAACCAAAATAATAAATAAAATAAAAAAAAGCTGTTGTACATTGTTCCATCAAGCACACAAACTTTAAAGGCTATTTACGCACCAACATCTTGAAGTGCAATGCATAACATTGCACCAGAAAAGATGCAGCACCAGCATCTCCACTGCCAAAATAAAGAAGTAATTAGCCTGGTGTTCAAATGTTCTGCAGAGTCATGTGATGATTGTATCCATCCCCATTACAGACAAATGCCAGATGTTAGTGGATGTTAGTAAAAGTAATCTTCTACCTTATCCCCTCTTATTTTGTTTAAGGTAACAATGATTGTAAGTTGTTGTTTTTTAGCTTCAGTGTGTTATTGTTTGTAAAGACCTTGACAGAGGTGGGGAAGACTGGCGGAAACCAAATGTGTATCCAGACGGCCTCTGTGCAAAAAAAATAAAAGGTTTCCCTTCATGCTCACCGATCCGGCTGAACAAGCCGCCCATTCACTCACGTTTTTACCGTATACATTCAGGCTATAGGGCCTGTGGCACATGGGACATGGCACAGAGGGATTAGTGTGCTCATGTGTATGTTGGGAAGGGAAGAATAATAAATCACTCAGTTAACTTCTCATTACTTGATGGACCTAAAGATTGCATTGTATGTTTTTTGTAGGAACGACTGCAGTTAAGTCAAGTATCATAAAACTTTGTTTGTTTGATTGTTTGTTTGTTTACAGCCCCGTGGCGCTCTGGAGAACGCGCTCAGAGGACACGCCAGCAGCATCAGACAGATTCACAGAGAACTGGTGGTGCCCATGGAGCAGGCAATGGTGACTATCTCTCCCACCACACAAACAATAACTCCACATATCTTATATATCTTACATCTTACATATCACAGATCTTCTCCCATCACCAGCTGCACCTTTCTCCAACTCTCAAGGAGTTCCGGATTTAAAACACGAGATTTATTCCTTTTATTTGTCTGTTCAAAATGTACAAATCTTCATTTGTTCACCACATAATCAGCATCATCACAAATTGATGGATTACAGATCACGGGAATATTTCAGGTCCCATTGGTTTCTCTGTGTCTTTGCTCTTCCCCTCAATGCTCCTTCTTTTTTCTCTTCCTCCTTTCTTTCATAAATATGACGACAGAAATATGTCCGAGCGCGGGTAAGACTCCGCACGGCCCCTTATCGGTGTATCGGTGTTTGCCGTAGCAACGTGGTTCAGCAGTGTTTGCGTGTTGTGTTGTTGAACATGCAGACATTCGAACGTACACTTGTCTTTAGTTTGTTAACAGTTTGTGTTTTGTTTGATTTCCTCTCACGCAGAGCACGCTGAGCCAGAGCATCAAACTGCTGCAGAGGACGTCCAACGACCTGCCGGTGAGGAAACTCACACACATGGAGTATTAAACACAAGTATTAAACACAAAAACACTCTAACAAATGATTTTGTTCTGTCTCTCAGGTGAAGGTCAACAACATCCTGAGTGCCATTGATGCAGCAGAGTACCTCATCACTCATAACGCCTCCCACGTGGTGAAGCAGGTATGAGCTTTCATGATAAAATGCTGTGTCAGCTTTATAGTTGAGCTGATGATGTGACGTTTTCAAAGGTAACAAGTGTGAATAGTGTTTGTTAATATTTTTTTGAAATTAGATTTAAATTAATGTCAGTGCAGTTCCTGTTATTTTAATAATAACATGCCCAAACTGCATTTTATGGTAATTTGACTTAGAATATTAAGAATCCTCCTCATTTATGTTGTTATTTGGTGTTTGGAACAAATATTGTGTAACATTTTGTCTCTGTTGTCTTACAGGAAGCAAAGGGCTACATGCAGAGCTTAGTGGGATACTTCAAACAGTACACAGAATGGGTCAAAAACTCTGTGAGTGTTCTCCATGTTTTCTGGCTTCTTGAAGGTCACAGGTCAATTTTCAGCACAAGAAACGTGTGCACTGGGAAACTCAAAATAAAATCATATTATATTGAATTGCATGAATTATTCAGATTTCAGCAGAGTGCCTTAAATATGTCACAAGATTGTTTTTTAAAGTCTAAGAAGCCACTTTGATTTAACTTAATGCTCAGTAATGAGGAAAAATCAAGTGATCAGGCAGCAGGAAGTGAAATGTTCATACTAAACAAGTTATGGGGAGGCAATTTTTATCACATTATATGTTCATATATATGTGTGTGTGTGTGTTTGTGTGTGTGTGTGATCATGTGTGTTTTTCCCTTACAGTTAACTGCAGAGGTGGCTCAGTGTAAACCCATCAGTAACATTGTTGACAGCATGGAGATCGTTGGGTGCAGCTTCGTAGTCGATTCAGTGGTAAGACACAGAAACATTTTGTGTGTGTGTGTGTGTGTGTGTGTGTGTGTGTGTGTGTGTGTGTGTGTGACCGACTTTTGGAAGGAGCTCTGAGTTTGTTCGACCACACGTATGAGTACAGTATGTTCTCCAGCCTCGGACACACTCGCTCACACACACTGAATTGGACAGAGTGTGTTTTGAGGCAGGGTGGCGACTCACATGCACAAAGATCCTTCAATGTTTTCACCTGCGGCCCAGAGGAGCTGTGATATTTATGTTTTACCTATACATCATATCATGTAAGGGTTTATTAAGAGCTCAAAGACGCCACAGACTGTGAGCAGCAGCTGCACATGCACATATGTGCTGCATGGGTTTGTATTTATGTTCTGCTCGGTATTTGCTCATATTATCTTTGTGCCTCCAAATGTGTGCAGGTTTTGTGTGTCCTTGTATATGTGTCTTTGTGTGAAATGGAGCAGGAATAATATGTAGGTCTGCAAATATCTCTATATGCATTCATATTTTTATGATGAACCATTTAATCTGCAACTCCAACGTTTTGTCAGTTAATCAATAAATCTGTTGAATCTACATTCACGAGAAAATTTATTTATCACACTAGAGGACAGAAAAACAGAAAAGCAACACATGTTTCCATTGATATTAATTATTAATAACTTGAAATATCTGTTATAAAGAGGTTAGTTCATTGTCTTGTTCAACTTGATAAAAATGTGAAAACTTACAGGTGAATTTGTTTTTCAGAACACCTTCTGGTTCGGTCTGGGAGGCGCCTGCATCTTCCTCATCCCCAGTATCATCTTCTCCATCAAACTGTCCAAGTATTACAGAAGGATGGACACAGAAGACGTCTTTGAAGAGTGAGTCCGGACAACACGCATGCACTTTTAGTTAATATAGCAAAAGACGGATCATTCTTTAGCTTTACTGCTAGCTTCTTAAATCTTCCCGGATTTCGATCAAAACTAAATTAACGGATCTTTTTCTTCTCTCTGTCCTTTTTCATTTTTTCGGTTTCATTGTCTTTGATCCTCCTCTAATTTTTTCCTCGTTTCATTTCCTCATCTCTTCTCCAGAACCATTTACCCGTGGATTGTTGCACTTTGATGTGTGTCTCCTCTCTGTGCGTCCTGTCGACTTCTTCCACATGCCCTCTCTTTTTTATTGGTATTGAACACTTCAGTGTCGGATCTCTTCTTTTCTTCTCACTCTTTCCATCTGAAAGCACGTGCACGATCTTGTCTCTCTTTGCATGGATTCCTGCTTGGTCGTCCTCCCTCACGTCACTCTCCCATTTTTCTACTTCTTATCCGTGAGGCTCTCTAAGGATCTCGCCTTCCTTGTTTGCTTTCGCCAGTCTTCCCATTCTCTCTCTCACCTGCCCACCCGTCGCTCTTGTGTTGCAGTGTGGGTAATACAGGTTATCATGGTGGCCAAGTGTGCGATATCCTTGGAAACCTCTCTGTGGTCAGGTACGAGTCGTGCCCACCTAATTTGCCTGCTAGCATGCTGCGCTGTTAATCGGTGGCGGGATATTTGTTTCGCTGCAGACAGAACTAAATGTACAACATGAGTTTTTACCACAAATGCTAAATTTCCCTTGTGTATGTATGTATGTGCTTGAATGTGTGTGTGTGTGTGTGTGTACATGTACAGTATCTCCCCCTATAACGACACTCTGTTCCCTCGGGCCTCTGCCCCCCCCGAGCTACCCCGACTGGTGACCCACAGGAACGTTCTCCCTTTTGAAAGAGGTACTGGTCGTTGATGTTCAGTTCCATGTGTTCATCCACTAATCCACCTCGAACTGAAGTCACCATCTCACAACCTCCAGCCATTCAACCACCTTCGGTCTGACTGACGTTTCTCCGTCTTCCTGTTTCTTTCATATCACCTGTTTCGTCCATTCGTCTTCTTGAACCTTCGTCCATCACCTCTGTTTCTGTCAAATGTTTAAAAGGCGATAAGCCCATAACCCAAAGTTTTTAATTTGCCTTTTTATCTTTTCCCTTAACTTTTTCTACTTAAGATGTTTGTTATGCACCAAATTCCTTGTATTCTGAAAAATCTTCTTAGCATTCAATCCGATTCTGATACTAACACACTAATTTTCCAAGAAATATGCAAGACTTTAATTCTTAGTCGTCTATGAAAATAAATCTGTTCATAAATTTGATTTTTCCTTTTTTTTCTGCAGTGGACAAGAGGGCTGGAACTGAGCTTCCCCTTGTGGTAAGTGTCCCGTTGTTTATCTCAGTGACTCAATACAAAGATGGATGAAGCATCTGCACCTCCTCTGATGGACGGTGAAGCGTCTTGATGAACAGTCTGCATTGGATCTCATCATCACTCACCATTACAGATTATTTTTGACGTGGATTATTATTATTTCTCTCTCTCTCGTTTTTAGGATCACCGGATTTTCCAGCTTTTCTTTGACCATGTAACACTTCCAGTGACAAAAGGGAAGAATGAAACCAATCAAAGAACTGTGTGGTGAGGACGTCCCACCCCCCCCACCCCCAATCAACCCTTCAAGCCCTTTGACGAGGACCTCTAACACCAGCCAACTGTAATTTATCTCATACACAACCAGCGTCAATCCCACGAGCACAACAACAGTCCTGCCAGTGTTTCATACCCAATCCAACGTCAGAGCATTTTCTTTCTGCGTAGTTAGTTTGATACATAGAGAATGAATTTGTTCTTACATTGTCAGTTTTAACTCGGTGACACGTGTACATTTTTTACACTTTCAAAACTTTTGAAAGTTTTATATATTTTTTGGTAATGTTTGTTTTATAAAATGTAAGTAGCTTGTTTTTTTTGTAGGAGTAGCTCCATTTTCTTTTCTTGTTCTTTTTTCTCTGCTTTGGTGAATGTTTGTAACGTAGCTCGCATCGTTTCGCCTCTCCAGGTTTACACTGACCAGATCGACTCTCAGGGATTTTACAATTTTGACACGTCTTCACATTTTTGCCAAATGTTTGATGAGAAAACACCACTCTTAGATATGTATGTTACATACCAGCTGCCAGCTAGCTTAGCTTTGCATCTGCCCAAAGAGTCTATGGTCATGCTAGTTGGGCTTTAAGCTAATCTAAATGCTAAGAACCTCACGGCTGCTATGTTTACCGTGTTCACCATCTTTGTTTTACCTGTCAGCATGCTAACATTAGCTATTTAGCACTAAGCAGGATCAGTTGGCGTTAAACCAAAGTAATTTGACCTGATGATGGTGCAAGATGAAAAGTTACGTTACCAAAGCTGCATGAATTGAATCTATCCAAGAGTTATCGCTATATTGTCAAACATAACAGTTAGCGTGAATAAAGCGTAAATTTGAGTCAACAGGGTTTGTTTTTGTACGATTAAAGAAACTTGGGAAAGTGTTAATTTGGTTGATTATGTTACCACGTCCGCGAGGCCCAGGTCAACTCCTCTGCCCCCGGTCTTTGTGCTTCGCTAAGCTAACCGTCTGTAGCTTGATATTTGGCTCCTAAAGTAATATTGATCCTCTCAGCTTACTCTGGGCATTGAAGCGACAAAGGTTAGTTCTACGTTGGCCGAGAGACAAACTGCAAATGAAAAAAACAAAGAACTCCTACAAATTCAGAAAACAACTTCATCAATTGGACGACACATGAAGTTATTGAAGTCTGCTACTCGTCAGTGTTGATGGAACTTCACAAACCACTGAGCTATCGCATTGTGCTCTCAGCTACCGCATAGTTCCCTCAAAACACAGCACAATGAAACTGGCTCAGTTTTACAATCTTTGAGAAAAGAGTTAATCCTGGTCCATGCTACTGCAAGAGGCGACACGTTACAAGCTACTCAACCACACACACACATACACACACACACACACACACATACAGAAAATGCAGCCAGAGTGTATGGCGAGGGTGTAAATTTGTGAATAAAAACTTCCATCCAATAAGCGTTTGCTTTGTGTTTCTTCTATGTTCATAATTCATGAGCAACCATTGTCTCGACTCGCACACTTAAGCAAAGAATACACAAACACACATTTCTTGTGCCGACAGCTCATAAATCCCCCATCAACTATTGAAATTTTACATTAGCTCCGTGCCACAGGTACGAATGAAGAAGGAGCTCATCTGCCAAGAAACACAGAACACGCGGGAACATTCATGTAACATATGCAGGTCTGAATACATGCACACACACACACACACACACACACAGCAGCTAAAGGATTCAGGTCTGTGAGGGGGGCTGGGGGGGGTAGCAGGGTTTGCAGGGAGCGGGGGGGGCCTTGGCAGTGCCTGAGGTGGCGTGACACTGCTGCATCCTATCACACCACAGTGACTTACTTTAGAAGAACATCTGTTCCCCGCAACATAAACACACACTCTTGACATGTTTGCTTTCCTTGTGTCTCTTACAGGGGAACTTTTTCTCCTCCCCACCACAGTGATGGCTGGAAAAGCGTGGAGCCCCAGCATCAAGTTCCCATAAGATGCATTAGTTCCAAAGAGTCCTTCTTTTTATCACGTCACATAAGTAATTAAAACCAAACTTACCGAAATATTTGATGTGTTTTTCGACTTTTTAGTTTGGCCCATGTGCAATCTGCTAACATGGAGGAGGCAGGCTTTATGAGCTACACTGCAGCCAGCCACCAGGGGGCCATTGAGAAGGTTTTGCTTCACTTTTGGGGATTTCATTTCTCCAATCTTTATATACAGCCCATGGTTTAATCTGAGGAAAAACCTAACCTCCTAAATATTGGTAATGATCAAATTAAACATAAAAATAACGTGGTTTTACGGCTCATTGTTTCTTGTCCGGGAGCAGTGACGTCCAGGAATCTGTTGCTTTCACCAAGGGGGAGATATTATTAGTGTCAGAAATCCCTGACTTATGGAGTGTGCACACCAAATGCAAACCATTGAGATCACATACAAAGCTAATGCAAAGACGAGAATATATGCAAAATATGGTCCACTTGCACTGGGCAATGCTAACGACAAAACAACGGTATAGAGCCTCAGGTAGCGCTGGAAACGGCAGTCATCCATGATGCAGCTCCCGGAGAAGACGGGCTTTCTGAGCCTCCGGTTGGTTCTGTGGGAGCACACACACGAATGCTGTGCAGCCAAACTTTTACAAACCATAGACTGGATATACTGTAATCAACCACCAGGGGGAGATGGAGACGCTTCACTCTAGTTTCTCTTCAGAACGTTTCGTACAGCACCACAAGGTGAAGCATCTCACTCTTCCCCTGGTGGATAGTTACAGTTAAAGGTTTTAAACCCTCCCTCCTCCATGTTAGTGGATGTGACATTGATTTAGTTCTGTAATTCTTATAGGTCTTATGGTCGTCCCGTCTTTATATACAGTCTATGGTTTTGACCAAATTTGGCTGCACAGCGAAAGACTGTAGCTTTGACGGTGACACAGCAACAACACACACACGATGAGGATTTAATTTTTACAGGGTCACAGATCAAACTTTTAACTCTTTAGCAAATAGATCCCGGCTGCACTTTTGGCTCCGGGCCCCCGGCTCCTTCCCCCTCTTCTCAGTCAAAGAACCTCCTATGTGACATTATATAATGTCTTGCCCGGTCTTGTTTTCATAACGGTTGGCTTCATGTGTGTAGCCTCCTTCAGGCTTGTTAGTCCCCCACCCTGCCCCCTCCCCCACTCCAGACCCGCTGACCCTCTTCCTCCTGCAGTTTATGTTCTCCCCCTCCTTCCATCCATCACTTTTCAAGTTTAGAACGTACCACACAAGCCACATGTAGTCGCTCTGTGTGTGTTTGCGAGGGGGGGGTCAGTGCAGGAGGAGGAGTCTGGGTCCCTCAGCTCACCTGAAGAATACCTTCTTTGTGAGCCCAGGCCTTATAAAGTCACACTCCGATGCCTCCTAACCTTACAGACTTCCTCCAAGCTTCTGTGCGGACACATCCACCCATACCCTCGTCCATTCATTCATCACCGGCACACCTAGCAGCACCATGAGAGCCAGGATGGGAGTGATGCTGCTGGTTCTTGCAGTGACCGTTTGTTTGTCATATGCTCAGACCAACAACATCAGCAATGACAGCAAGCCACAGCAGCAGCAGCAGCAGCAGCAGCAGCAGCAGCAGCAGCTTCCACAACAGCAGCAGCAGCAGCAGCAACAGCCACAGCAGCAGCAGCGAAGCGTCTGGGATGAGCCCATCCGATTCACCACCAAGACCAAGGACACCTGTACCATGGTAGTGTCCGGAGCTGGGGACTATACTCGCCTGCGCGTCTCCTGCAAAGGTCCCAGCCAGGGCACGACCCCGGCACGCTCCTACTACTGCGACTTCCAGGGGAAACCCAACCTGTGCCGCGCCTACAACCTCAACCCCCGCCACTACTTCACCCAGTTCATGTGGGAGATGAGGAAGCTGGGCCATGCCTGCCAGGGACCCAAGGTCTACCGCCCACAGATGTGCAAGAAATACCCAGACGAGGCCCAGATGACCTTCTTGAGCTCCTGGCCCAAGCCCGCCGCAGCCAAGCCCGCCACCCAAAAGCCCGCCACCCCCAAAGCCGCCACCCCCAAGCCCTCCAAGCCCGTGCAGGAGCAGCGCAAACCAGTGGTGCCCGGCCAGGTCAAGCCAGTCGCCACTCCTAAGCCTGTCAAGCCCCAGCCCCAGCAGCCCGGCAAGCCCCAGCCAGGCAAGGCCCCCCAGACAAAGAAAGCTGCCCCCAAGCCTGCGAAGACCACTACTCGTCCCACAGAGCAGACCGACTCCAAGGCCTCCCGCATTGCTAACGAGTACTGCTGGAAGAGCTTCCACGGCGTCTGCAGCTACTTCATCGGCTGGTTCCAGAACTGAGACCATTCTGCAGAAGAAGGTGAGTGACAAAAAAAAACATTGAAGAAGAAGAGGAAAGAATGAAGAGACAGAGTTTAAAAAGTCAGATTAAAAACGTTGAGACAGACAAATGAGGTGGTTTTGGTGCATTGATGAAAAGCTGTAAAGCCAGATGCCCAAACTGTGTTTATCTTGAATGAATCTGACAAATCCTCCATTTCTTGTTGCTCCAGGTCGGATTCACCAGCGTCAGATCCGGTCAGAACTCCTCCCGTCTTCATTTGACCACTTCCAGGATCTGAACGGGAGCCTCGTCATCTCGTGGCCTTGTGAGGTCCCACTCCCCATTCTCCGGCACGCAGCATCCCACAGGCTGAGCTCACATCACCCAACCTGCCCCTGTGCTCGGTTAACACGGTTAACAGATGACTGCTTAGATCTGTAAAACACCCACAGCAAGGTCAGAGGGAAACTACGGCAGGCGTGTGATTCTGTTTGTACATGATGTAAAGTTCCCTCCTCTATGTTTCGAATGACATTTATTACTCCAGGAAAGAAAATGTGAAGGTAAAGAGAATAAAGTGAAAGTGGTGACTTCTCCTTCTTCGTCTCCTGTGTCGTTCATTTGTGCTTCTTCCTCTGAGCTGCAATTATTATGTCACCCCGCACTCGCTCATTCAAAGAAGTCCTTGTTTCTGCTTCATCGCCGGCTGTGACAACATGTCTGGTGTGAACATGCAGACACAGACGGCAGTAAAGATAATACAGCTCGGTTCGCAGGAGGCGCCTGAGCCGAGCTAAACACTTCTTTGTATGAGCTGCCGGGTCCGGGTCTTAAGAGCCACTGTGTGCAGGAACAGACGGGGGTCTGTGTGCAGGTCGAGGCCAGAGCGCGGCTGCAGCTCTGGTGTAGTTAACACTCACTTACATACACAAACACACACAGTGTAGGTGAGGAAGGAAGAGACAAATCACTTTTACTCACTGTGCAGCCACTTCTTTAACTGTTTAATCCTTGACGTGATGCATTAAATATTACGATTCACAAAGTTCCAATTCAAGTTTGATCGGTGAGTTGTAAGTTTCCAAAGATGCAACAAAATGTGTAAACAATTATGAACAATATTTTTGGTTTTAATAACACGCTAAAGTCATGAGAAATACACGCAACACTGGGTTTAAAATAATCGTTAGATTCAAAAGTCAGAAATGTAGGAAACCTTTATTTTGCAGCATTAAAACTACTTTAGAGGAAATAAAATGGAAGGCATATGTTTAAGTAGAAGAGTCTCTTTATGGTTAAAGAGCTCATGTCTGAATGTCCCGGTTCTTGTGCATGAGAAGATGTAAAAAGCATTTACTGTATAAAAAAAACCACTGACATTCTCATGCATTCAGCCATAGCTTAAGTAAACATACATTTCTCTGACAGCTCCAGAAACTCATGGAAACTAAGCTCAGCATCTCAAGCTGTTATAAAACTCGGAATGATTGAAATCCTTCAGTGCTTCAACACAAATAATAAAATACGATTTCTGTCAGTTTTGTTCTTAAAAAGTTTACATATTAACAAATTTAAAGAAGCTAAAAAATACCACAATTAAAAACAGGCCTATTTAGACACATTGTGTTTGCTGTGGTCGGTCACAGGCTCCATCACATAAGTCTGTATCGTTTGGTGCAGTTTACCAATGGAAACCACAAGGTGGTGCTGCTGAGCAGAGAGCAACCATACAGTAAAAGTTTATATTTCTCTTTCTCTCTCCCGCCATTTCTGTCACACATACACACACACAAACACACACACACACACACACACACACACACACACACACACACACACACACACACACACACACACACACACACACACACACACACACACACACACGCACACACACACAGGTGGGTTGTATTTGCCAATTACGACATTGCATTGTCTTATATTCAATAGATTGACTAAAGCTTAACTAAATACCATAAAAAGTCATGATTTATCATGTGGGGATTAACTTTTGTCCCCAACTCGCACACACACACCTCTACTATTTCCAATACATCTGAAGATTCCTGGTCACGGTTACTGAGAAGTCTTTTTTTTCATTTCCGACTCACAACTTATTTGACATGTGACCTTTTGAGCTTGATATGGTTCCTTCCTTATTACTATGTTTTTTTGTAGTGAAACGTCACGACAGGGTGGAGTGGATTAATTAACTGACCCTATTGTACATTTATGTTTATTTAGAGATGTTGGAAACACAATAGTATGGATCCAACATCCGAGAATGAATGTGGAGTCGACTGCATGTGTGTGGTGCTGGGAAGTCGGGTTAAAATGTGGTAATCTGTCTTGTTAAAGGTCTTTAGAATAAACGCTCCCACAAACACACACGACCACACACACACACACACACACACACACACACACTCACACACACACACACACACACACACACACACACACACACACACCACCCTGTGAGGACACGCAAATCCATCCGTTGTAGTCTCTGGTCTCTTTGATCTGAGGCTGAGCTCCTGATGAAGGCGGAGTTCAGTTTGAACAAGTCAGGTCAGGACAGAACAAACACGCTCTCCTTCCACTGCCTAGATTTTTGTCAATGGATCTGAGAGAAGGTATGCGTGTGGGTGAGTGTGTGTGTGTGCGTGTGTGTGTCTGTGTGAGTGTGTTCTTGGGCGGGAATGGTGGGCGTGTTGCAGCATCTCTGTTGTATTAAAGCCATGTGCGGGACAACGGGAGGCCACAGGAGGAAGCTTTACGCACAGACACACTTGTCATTTTCGGTGAGTTGGACTCAGTGTATGAGGCTTTTCAGTTTGTATAGTGTTTAATAGTTTTACTTATCATCACTTTTCTGAGCAGTGTTTGGATTTAGAGTTCTTTTAATTACACATTTCTATGTGCGTAAAAGTTTGGATAAATATACACTTTAACTTATTTATGACTCTACAACGTGTCTCTTCTCACCACCCTGTGTCTCTTCAGGTATCATACTAATCAATCTTTCAAAAGACGGCATGCTGCTGCTGAGGACCCTCGCTGCCTGGATGCTGTTGGCCCTCCTCGGGCACCAGGTCTCTGTGTGCTCTGGTGCGCGCAACAAGACCCGTGGAGCGGACAGGTCCGTGAACCCACCCGCGGGCAGAGCGCAGAGGAGCGGGCACGACAAGGGGGAAGCGACCGGGGGCCGAGGGAAGTTCACACTGAAGGACAAGACGCAGTGCACGTGGGGGGCGAGGGACTTGGGGCGCGCGGTGAGGCTGTCGGTGAAATGTGAGAACCCGGAGGCGCGCGTCACAGACGGCACCACCGCCATAGAGTGTAAATACAACGGTAAACCTCAAAGCTGCCCGGGCTACACCTCCAACCCCAAGGGCTTCTGGAAGCAGGTGGCCCGCGCGCTCAAGAGGCTGCAGGACAAAGTGTGCACGGACCAGCGCGCACTGGTGAGGGCCGGTATGTGCAAGCGTGCGCCCCGGGACGCGCACTTCAAGTTGGACCCCTCCAGCATTGTGGTATCTTCTCAGGGAGGAGACCTTAAGACCACCGCCGCACCTCGGCCCCGCCACACCTCCACCACCACCATCACCATCCCCTCCACGTCCAACTCCACCTCCACCGGACAAGACTGCACCGGGCACCGGAAGACGGCTGAGCAGTACTGCAGCAGCTCCTGGGCCAGTGTTTGCTCCTTCCTCTTCTCCATGGTGCAGACTGAGGACTGTTAGTCTCATTAGACCATGAAATGTAGTGAGTTACTCAGGTACTGTGAGAACAAAGGAACTTGAGTATTTCAGCGTTACTTTAAACTGCTCAGTTATATTTCAGTTTGATCCAAGTGTCTGAGACAGCTCAGATTAAAACCATCTACAACAAGTAATGAGATTATTAAATATGACACATTTTAAGATTAGACATCCCAACACTTAAGTACATACAATACTTCTCCTCTGTACTTTTACCTCAGTCATTTCATTGTATTTTGTTATTTAAAATGTCAAAACACACACACACACTAGTTTGTACGACACTTCAGTAGGACTTTGCATGGACAGCTAAACACAAACTTTTTAAATATGACCAATTCAAACCTAACAGTAACCTTAACCTAACCACAGTTCACCTTAAACCTCATTGGGACAGAGCGTTGGTTTCCATGAGGTCTACTGGTCATGACAAGGTCATTGTTATTTGGGGAAAAGTCGTAAAGAACGATTTCCCATAATCTGGATGTGGATTAATCTGTGAGGAACTTTTTGAATGTATTCTGTATTATTAGTTTCATACAGTCACATCACAGCTTCACAAAAATATACGTTTGACATCTTCACTGACACTAAATTCGTGGTTGATTTGTTTATGGAGTCAAAAAATTATATTCTCACAGTTTTGAATGTTGTATCACACGATGTCTGCTTTGTACACAGTGATCTTCTTTGTACTTGTAATAGAGTATTTTTTTGCAGTGTGGTATTTTTCTATTGGAGTACGGAACCCATGTATTATAATGATGCATAACTGAAGATTGATGATTGTAGTCGAGTGGTACTTTCTTCTACCTCTGGTCAAATTTATCAATCAGACACCACTGTATTTATATAACACAAATAAATATCTTCTATTTTTGTGGCCTTGAACAAGATGTGACTTTTCATTGTTGTATGAACACATGCATCTGGATTGTCAATGTGAAAATATACACTGACAAAAACACCAACCCTTTTGTTATTGTTGTTTTTCTTTTATTGAGCCATAAAAAAATATATATTTTCTAAAGAGTAATTGTTACCAGAACAAAAACAAATCAAGTTTTTGCAAAGATTATTCTTTTCAGTGCAGAAATCAGCTTTACCCTGTCTGTCTGGAACAAAAATATACATCTGTGAGTCCAAAAAGCGAATTGAGATTTCCTTCTACCAAGGACTTGCACTGTTTAAAACACACCTTTAAAATACCATTAGAAAAAGTAATGAAACGTTCAAAGCCCAAACTGTTAACTTGAAGAGACTTTGAAATGAAAAGAATGAAAAACGAAATTTCTCTAGAATGATTCTTCAATTTTTCAAGTCCATTTTAAACCGGTGCCTAAATGAGCCAAAAGATTTCCAAACTTTATCTGTTAAGTTAAGTCTGAGTCTGAAAAATCTAAATGACTTTCATGGTTCAGCGTTTCCCTGTTGAGCTGCAGGGTAAGAACATTTTAAAAAGAAGGAGAATTGTGATTAGAAATAATGGAAACATTGGACGATTTCCACTTTGGAACTTAAGAACCCTATTTGCACAGCTTCATCTTCATCACTTACATAAAGAAAGGAAAAAATGAACCACAGGAATGTTTCTGTTCATGTGTACAGTATGTTCCTTACGTCTGTTTCATTCTATACAGACACGAGGTGACATCATTAGATCATTTGTCATGTTTTTTTAACTTGTTCTAGGGCAAACGAGACTCGGACAAGTTTGAGAAGTTGTGCTGACTTAACAGTTTACAGGAAAGCCAAATCATGTCATCCCCCTGTTCCATTTTCCCTCTCTCTCTGGCCGTGGCCTCCCTCCCACTGCTGACAGATCACAGCACCACACACTCAGGACGGAGTGGTTGTACATAATGTCCACATATCAGCCTTGTTCCTCCTGTTTCCTGCAGCAAACTCTAATTACTTTCTCAGTGACAGCAGCCAGCTGCATTAAGCGCCACTTCTCTACAGCAACCTTGGAGGTAAAGGCTGCTACGATCCAGCTGTGTGTGTGCATGTGTATCTGTGTGTGTGTCTGTGTGTGTGTAATCCCAGAACAAGTGCAACCCCAGATGTGGATTTTTATGTTTTCCTGTTTCGTCACCTCTGACCCGCTGCTCTTTGTCCCGTCACACAGACACTTAAAAAGCCAACCGGAGACTGATATCCCTCTTTTAAAGGAAGTGCGCTCTCTTTGATGGCACAAAGGGGATTTTTTTTTGTGGACATATTGTTTTACTGACTCCTTCTCCAGAGCTCAAGGACACATTCCGGCTCCACCACACACTCAGGGAGGAAGCAGTTACTTAAAGGTCAGAGGTCGCAGGAGGAAATGAGGATACCCTCCAAAGGTCTTGTGCTGCGAGGATCGACCACCTCCTGTCCACCGTGACTCATCACGTGTGGTGCCTTCTTTTTTTTTAATCTCTTGCCTCCAGCAGGTTTGGATCAAAAGAAGAGACAGCGTCAGGACGACTGCTGGAGGATTAGTCTGGATGGAGAGTGGAAGGACTGCAGGGCCGCTAATCAGATTCTGGTTCGGCTCTAAACCCCCCCATGCTCTTCAAACAGTGACGTTTTCAGCTGATACTTAATGTGCGTTCATGTGTTGATGGAATAATCTGGAAAATCTGTTCCAGAAGGGAAAGATTTACATGAATTCTGCCTAAAGTCAAGTGAAAAAGAAAAATCCTGGATCTCCACCGCTCTTATCTGCATTCGTACCAAAATCTACCTTCTAATTCCACAAACGTCCGTCTCTCTGTCTGTATGTGGAACCTGTAATCTCAATAATATCTTCTTCATCAAATCTGTAAAACTTATATATAGACCACCAACATAGACAAAGAAAATTCAGTTATTTAAATATCAAATCTTCATTGCAGATCAATTCCAAACCAAATATCTTCTCAGACTCGTCCCTGCACCGAGTTTGGTTGAAATCGGTTGAGTTGTTTGAACGTGATCCTGCTGAATAAACAGATAAGGGTGAAAACATAACCTCCTCGGTGGAGGTAAAGAGGAAACACAACCTCTTAGCCACAGTGAGCGTTTAACATGGGAGTGGGCGTGGTCTATGGGTGGCGTCCTGCCTGAAATACAACCAATCACCCACAGCAGCAGCTCTTCAGGTCTGATAAAACACACAAATGAACAAATGCTGGATTGTAACATGTTTGCTCATGACAGGAGGGTGTGTGTGTGTGTGTGTGTGTGTGTGTGTGTGTGTGTCGCTCTATCATTACTAAGTGTTTACACTGGAATTCGCTCGCGGGCACTGCCAGCGCTGTGCTCTGATATTTATCTTTTACCACCACACACTTTCGTCTACACAAGTGTGCACAGTGAGTCATGGCAGATAAAGGTCACACGTCACTGGTCTTTGTGTGTTTTTTTGTGGTTACAATCATTATCTTCATTACTACTGTAAGTGAGGGTTTAAAACTGTTGGTGTTAAAGAAGAAGAGTATAGATCCATCCATCTATTATCCATTCAGCTTATCCTGTGAGCGTCATGGAACCGGGGGAGGACTCCACACGGAAAGACCACAGCCAAACAGGGATTTGCAGTTTCAGTCAGTATACATATTTTTTCAAGATTTATGAGGTCACTGTGACCTTTGATCTTTGACCATTGAAATCTAAGCAGCCCACCTTTGAGTCCAAGGGACAACTGGTCAAAAGTTTAACAAATTCCCTAAAGACCCACTTGAGATGTCATGTTGGAGAGGCCGAAAAACCTTTGACCTTTGACCACTCAGGTCTTATCCCTGAAAAAAAGAGTTTATGCCAGATGTAATAAAATCTTCCTCATACATCCCATTCACAAGAACATGGGGTCAACGTGACCTTGACCTTTTTACCCACGTCCACTAGAATCGGATCAGTTCTTCTTTGAGTCCAACTGAATATTTGTCTCCAGGTGGAGGAAATTCCCTCAAGGCGATCGTAAGGTATCCTGTTCACAAGGCTGGGAGGGACGAACAACTTGAACACGTGATACCTCCGGCCACTAGATGTCGCCAGCACAGAATGAGCAGTATAGATAATGAATAGATAATGAATAGATGGATGGATGGATGAACGGATTCCTGTCTCAGCCTTATTCATTTTGGCTGGTTTGAATCGATCTCCTGCCTCCACCAGTTGTCCACAGACTTTCCTCCCAGTCTCACCCACCTGCTCACCTGCCCCTCTGTCCCTGATCATCTCACATTGTGTGAACCGCCCGTCTGTCTCCACTCGTTTACCAGGTTGTCGAGACATTTGTCTTCTAAATGTTTTGTCACCGCACCACCTGCGTGTCTCCCTTTTCAAGCCTATCAATACAGACGGTATGTCAACACTGTCCATTCATCATTAACTCTCTCAATTGTCCCTGTTACAGAAACAGTTGGTGGAACATCACGCAGTAAATGATGTCTGAGAACCAGTTTATGTGACCTGATCTTAGTGAGTAATATTAGGTGTGTGTCTGTGACCTTTTCCTTTTCTCATCTCGGTGCGTGCCTCGTCTTGTTCCTCTCCCTCGGTGAGGAAGGTGGCGTCTTCACACCCGGAACCCGCTGTGGAAGCAGCCTGTGTCTCCTCGGCTCAAAGTATTAAAATAACTCCTTCTCTTTGAAGGCCCTTTGAGGTTTGCAGATAAAAGCACGATCTCACAGAACGGCAGATCCGAATCGGCCCGTGTGTGCGGAGGAGTTTCAGTGATTAGAGAAGCAGGTGCAAACAGGTTCCTGAGCCTGAATGCTTTGTTTGGTTGAAGACGTTCTTCACCTATAAGCTCTGAGAGTGAAATACTTTAATGGTACATTACCTGGATTTACTAGATCTGGAACAGGATGAGAGAGAGAGAATGTGTTTTGCTGCAGAATATAAGAACCAACATGATAATATAAGATCTCTGTATTGTTCCCTCTGCCAAAAACGTCATGTTTTTACTACAATTTGTGTGTCTGTGAACAGGATTACGCAGAAACTCCTGAACGGATTTGATTGTAACTTGTAACTGGAAGTTTAGGACGTGAGCCAAGAAAGAACTCGTTAAATTAAAGATTAATGATACAGACAAAAGATCAGGGAATACATTGTCACCTTTGACTGTTTGTTTGTTTAAATGTTAGCAGGATGGCACAAAAACTACAAAACCAATTTATTTTATTTTTAATTGAACATTTTATGAAAATCCTCAGTAGTTTTCCAGCCTGTATTTCACTGCCCATACTTCAGTGTGGGCATATTGAAACTTGTGCATCAGGAGTTTGTTCTTTCATCCTTTCTCTTCCGTTCATCATCTCGTGACCTTTCAGATTTTTTCTGTGTGACCGACTGAAGAAGGGCCCCAGACCCCTGAGCTGGGATTCTCTGCTGTAAATGGCTCCCCTGTGGCCCCCCTGTGGCCCCCCTGTGGCCCCCCTGTGGCCCCCCTGTGACCCCCCTGTGACATTACTGTGCCACTATATATTATATCTGTACAGGAGATTAGTGCCTGTCTAATTCCACAGACACTCCCTTCTCTCTCTAAGCAGTACCCAAGATCAGGTGATAGATAAAGGGCCGAATAACAGTTTACTGTATCGTCTACACTTTCACATCTAACTCTGATGCGCGAGACAGAGAGGCACCAACTTCAACTCTCACCAACTGGGATCCTTGTTGCATATTACACCAGCGGAAAGACGCAAGTGACTCTATGTGACTTTAGAGTCAACTGTCCAATAGGAAGCGAGCCCCTACATGTAACATAGAGAGTGACAGCAGATCGAGCCATTCATGGATGTGCTGTTGGGATGGGGGATAGAAGTAGAAGAAGATATACTGGGAAGCTGTGGGAGACATCTTCCTGGCAGCTACATGCAGGGTGTTCATATCACTGTTTGACAAGTTTGAGCGACTTCTGATTTGTTGCAAGTTCAGACAATTGTAGAGAAAATGACTCGGCATTAAGTTGTGTGTAACAGGAGCTGCCGCCCGGGAAACAAACTTTTCACCGGAATCAACTTGAACTTGAACTTGTGTGATGAGCAGGAGGAGGAGCCTGGACGGGAAAAACACATCCAAACACAACACAACGCTCCAGTGACTGCTTCAGATGTGACCTACAAAGATGACCGCCCAAACAGACCCCACCCATTGACGCCCACACCCAAAAACACACGCGAGGCAGCGGGGGGGGGAGGAGTCGACGCCATTGTTCCTCCTGTGGCTCGAGGTGGCCTGAGCCCCACACCCTGCTGTTCAGACCTGGTTATTGGCTGCTCGTTTCTGTGGCAACAATCAGCGGCAGCCGTCACCAGGAAAAGAATAACAGAGGATAGAGGAGCAGGACCTGAGGGGACCCCCCCCACTCCATGCTCCTTTAAACACACACACACACACACACACACACACAAGGAACAGAACATTTTCCTTTAAATCCTCTCACTGATATAAGCTTTTAATGGTCTTCAGCAGGTATAAAGTCAGGTTCCTCTAAACAACCATCTGTACAGGTGAAATAAAATCAAAGGGCAGGACAGTGACTCTCATAACCTCTTTACGAGGCCTCTTCATGAGTAGATCATCTGCTGAACAAGCAGCAGTGATGGAGGCGTCTGTTCCATGTATGATCTTCAAGCTTTTAAAGGATCTCACCCAAATCAACAAAATCAACACAACTTTCCTGCCACCGACTCCTGGTGATGCCAAGTCATGAGGGTAATTTTCTGGAAGATTTAAATGTAGATTATCATGGCTGTGAGCCCCGCAAGTGAAATTCCTATCATTCACTCATTGTAAATTAAATCAATCTGAAGAACCAGGAACCATCAAAAACTGGATTAGTTAATCCTGTCTAAGGACTTTTGTGATTTGGGTGAAACAAATGATGATTTTTGATGTTTCACATGCTCATATTAAGTGTTTATGACGTTCACTTTCTCACGTTATGGCTTCATAAGTTTTATTATCCTGCATCTAGTGAAACAATGTTAGGCCATATATTCAAAGCACAGAGTTTAGATGAGACATTTTAAATAAAATCAAATGTGTCCATAAATTGTACACGTTTTCCACCATGTGTGAGAAGTTACTCAATTTAAAAAATGCCAGATGTTGAACACAAGATCTGAAAGAGTGGAAGAAGAAGTTATAACAGCTTTATAAATAGAAATTTAAATAGAAGTAGAAATATCCATAAAGTTAAAGTAGGACGACACCAAGAGGAACACGTATCTCCAGCCAAGGCCTAACAGTCTCTTTTAAAATCACTGGATCCAGATTTTTGTGTGGATCTGCACTAAATTGCACACAATCATGTATATAAATCCCCTAAGTATAATTTTTTTGGTTCTTAAATCAAAATCCATGAATTATTCTCTTAGAATTTAATCAATAAATGTTGAAATTAAACTATATATACATTTGTTTGCAGCTTTTTAATGTTTTTACTGGTCGAACTGGGTTTTAACTCTCTAATGTAGCATAATTTATGTGTTTACAATCTAAATCTGCATCATTTTCTCCTAAAGGTACTGGAGTAGAAGTGCAGCATAGAATCAGACGCTCAGCTCTGTTGACGCTGTTTATCTCTTGACAGCTCCCTCTAGTGGCCATGAAAGATCAGTGCATGTATAAACAACACATGCAGGATAGAAACAGAAATAAAACAGTTTGACTACATGATATGAAAAGTTTATTGTTGGATATTGGTTGTTACATACAACGTGTAACAAAAGAAATGTATTCACTTAGATGAAATGATAAATGATAAAACATGATAGGGAAATATTAGTCGACCAGAAGCTGCATTAATGTGACATGAACAAAATGTTAACGACCATTCAATTGGAATCATAGTTTAAGGACCTGAGGAGCCGAGTCTCACACAGAACCAAGCTGGAGAGAGGAGGCCCTTCAGGTGAGGTTCCTGTTACTGCCTGTTGCCGTGGTTATGCGTCATCTCCACCGCAGAGCAACAGAAGGGCCTTACGGTAATCACCGCCGGTATCTCCCTGTTACAAACACACACAGGCAGTGAAAGTTACAAAAGGGGGAAAGGAGTCATAAGTGGTGTAAAAAAGTGTGAGTGTGTGTGTTTTTGTGTGTGTGAGTGATTTATTGATGATTGTACCTTGATCATTGAATGCAGAGAGCAGGCGAACAACCTCCTGAACTCAGTCCTGATGTCCAACAAGTCCACCTCACTGCGAGACACCATCACCCTGATCAGCGTGTTGTCGTCAGTACCAGCACCCTGCGACAAACACACACAAACAAACACACATATCATTAGAATATGTCTCATAAACAAAATTAAAATGTTAAACAGCAGCATCACGTTATTAACAAGTATCGACTCACTACATTCAACATCTAATTACCTAAACCAAGGAGGTGATGTTTTCACCCCTGATTGTTTGTTTTTAAGCATGATTAAACAAACATTTTAGAAAGATTGCCAATATTCTAATTTAATTAAAGACCAGGACTAAATGCATCAAATTGCATTATTAAGTAATTCAGGGATGTGATCTATTTAAAAAAAGGGGAAATTCTGGGCCTGGTTTCAGATGAGTTTTTTTAGATTATTATTATTATTATTAAGTTCAATTTCATAATAACTGAATGAATAAATGATGAACATTCACATACCTGCTAAATCTACATGAAGAAAATTAGTTCATCCTCTGAATAAAAGCAGCACTGTCGTTGACATTATAATGTGTCATTACAACCAATATCATTTAGTTTTTTAGGAACACGTTAAACAAAGAGGGATTTATATAAATATACTTTAAGACATTGTCGTTCTTAACCTCCTCAGCAGTTTGTCATCTTACCTTCATGGCGTAGTACAGAGTCTCAGCAAAATAGACTGGAACGCTCCGGGCACACTTCACTTCAGAGGAAAATTAGAAACGACATTTAAAAATAGTTTTTTGTTATAAGTTACCACAGTTTCAGAGGAAACCAGTACAGAACCAGTCAGCAGGAAGGACTTGATACGTACCCACGGCGAGGAGCAGGTCTCTCAGGCCTCCAGACGTTTCCCTCTGGATGGTCTCCTCCATCTCGTATCCAGACAGCTTCATGTAGGCTTCAAACACTGAAACACACGTGTTCAAAGTTTGTTGGATTATTATGTGAAGCTTTCAGCAAAAAAAAACTATAAATATGAAAATAATAACACACGCCCACCTTTTCTTAAATGTTCGGCGCTGCGGTTTCCCAAGATGGTGACGAACGACTGCTCATCGGTGCCAAACTTCTGCTCTCCGGCCTTGAACAGGGCCTAGGACCACACAGAATACACATCACACTGTAAGACTCATAACTAGACACATTTAAAATCAATTTAATATTTATTTCATCGCATAATTTACTAATTCCTTGTAAACAGAGATTTTAAGGGAGTTTCTACTTGCTTCTTCCACTAGAGGGTGCCACAACATCATTCATCCAATCTGCCATGCCCTCCTCCAACGCACAATAAACACTCTTGGAGAATCCTGCCTAAAGCTACACATGTGACACTCACACCCTCAGACAAAAAGACAAAGACGCCATTGATGATGAGGAGCGAGAACTATCAGCTGACTCACCTGAGTATCTTTCTCAATCTCTCCCTGCTGGATCCCTGTCTGCCTGTTGGACTGAGGAGAGAGGAAAACAAAATGTTTAGAGAAGAGGAAGAGGACAAAGAAGAGGAAGAGGAAGAGGAAGAGGAGGAGATAGATTTACCTGCAGCAGAATGACCAGAAGTCTCTTGAAGTGACCTGAGGTGTCACCAGATACGTCCTCCTCCAGGTCGTCATCATACTCTGAGGGAAACACACCACGACATATTGTCTTCATCTTGGAAAGACAAGTTTCCTACATTTCTTGATTACGCCTGTCTTTAACATGTGTGTGTGTGTGTGTGTGTGCACATGTGTTACCCGCTCTGTAAGCAGCCGAGATCTCCTTCACCTGCTTAGGCGTCCTGGAGGCGAGGATCTCCACCAGCACCTTCTCGTCCGTTCCTGCCCCCTGGAGGACAAAGAGGGGAAATGTCAAACACCTCACAAATCCACTCTCCAGCTGCTAAAGTCTCCGTCCACATCTGGCAGCTGCCGCAGCACATACCTTGATGGCATTGCGAATCGATGTCACATCATAGGCGAGGGGTGCGGACATCAGAGCCACGATCAGGGTCTCAAATTTGCCCCCCAGTTCCCCCTTCAGGTCACTGACCAGATCCTGTCGTGAAGATACATGATAAGTTTTGGTTCATGAAGAGCATCCTATCAAGTCGTCCTGAGAGGAGGACAACCTTCAGACCTGGGGGACATTACACAGTGATGACTGGTGTTATTTCTATTCTCCTCATTAGGAGACATCTGGGTCTACGGCAGCTTCCTCTGTCAGCTCACAAGATTCCCTTCACACATCTGGCAGCAGTGTGGAAACAGAGGGGGGAGAATAAAACAGCCAGAACCGCTCTGTCAGCAAAGTCTGCCTCTAATTAACACATCATGTCAGGCTCATTGGATCGGGCCGAGAAAGAATTCACATAACTTACAAACTTAAACTGACATAATTGTCTAGAGTAGAACTTGGGGTCTCTTGTCAAATAACAGTCAGTGGTGGAATACGATTCACTAGTTGAAGATCATTTTGTTTCAGTAACTCTTATAAATCAAATAAAAAATGATTCAATTATCTGTCAAGTTAATGATTTTCTCTGTTGTTCTCTCCACCGACGAGTTTATGTTTCTATCGTGGTTTGTTTGTCTGTTTCTCATCAGGATCCCTCAAAAGTGAAAGAATCAATTCCTATGAAACTTGGTGGAAGGGTGGGTGATGACACAAGGAAGAATTTATAAAATGTTGTCCCAGATCTTAATAAAGAGGGCGTGTCCTGGAATTTTTGCTTAGTTTTTTCTTCAACAAAACGAAATAGGGCGTTAGCTTCGGCAGAGTGGCCCTCTAGTGGCGGGATTTACTTTCCCTTTTTGTACTCTTTCATATTTAGAGGCACAGATTGGAATAAATGTAAAAAGAATCAAAGATGATGTGTAAAAACCTTTTGTGAAGAACCCAAAGGCATCATCAATGCTAAGAGAGGGTTTCAGAGGCCAGTGGGATTTAGCAGGTGAGAGAAATAAGACAGTTTGGAACTGGGATAAGCATCATCTCTTTAAATGTGGTAAATGGAATGTCGTCTTCTTCTTCTTTTTATTGTTCCTATTCTTTATATATATATAATTACTGCTTTTACGTGATGCTCCCTTCTTGTTGCTTTTATCTTTTATATATCAGATTGTTTTTATGAGGCCTTCAAACTGCATCTGTGAGGTTGTGATGTTGTGGTCACGTGATCACGAGGCGCCCCCACCTTTCCAAACAGAGTTTTGTAGGTGCTCAGGATCTGCTGCCTCTGGGCGTTGCTGCGAGCCACCAGCAGCTGCAAGATGGCGTCCTCATCAGTCCCTACGGCAACAAGAACCAAGGTTACTCAGGCGAGCTGCTAGTGTTTACAACTGTTCTCATGTGACATACGTGTTCCATGACAATCCACACACTCTGACTGGGTCGGCTCTTGATTACAAGTGTTTCAACCACGTAACCACGGCCCTTCGGAGCAGGACAGCGTTCTGACTCACAGTGATGGGTCTCCGGTTACTGCTCCCTGCTCATGTGTTTATGAGTCACTGGTGCGTGGGTGGAGCTCCACACAGACACCAGGGATTGCTACACGGATTGTTCAGAGAGGAACTCCCCACATGACACTCTGCCATTGGTCTGTCGGGAGGAATACTACCGACTGACGTGGCTTCGGCATATCAGATAAAATTCTGCTGACAGCAGATACACACACACACACACACACACACAATCAGGCATCATCTTACCCAGCCCTTTCATGGCTTTGTGCAGAACCTCGGCATCAGCGCTGGCGTTGAAGTTGCCGCTGGCTTTCACGGTTCCTCTGCTGGCCTGCAACACAGGAGATGTGGACAGATTTTCCAAAGTCAGATGTCTTGTCACGAGCAGCTGATGTTGTTTTTTTTATTCCCATAGACACTAAATCCTGATACTCTCCACTAAGTTAAAAACCTTAAAAGTATTTCCACCAGCTGTAATATACAGATACTAAAACATAAATACTCTCAAGGGAAACTTCTAGAATAACACATGATGCAAGTTGACAATTATATGAACACATGTGTAGTCATTGTAAACAGAGATTACATCATCTTAGTGGTCAGGGTCCTCATGATCTTTGCCTTGTCTGCAAATGTCAAATAATAACAACTTTATTTGTACAGCAAGTAACAAAGTGCTTTACAACAAAGAGTATGAAATGATGAATCTTGACAAAGGAACGGATCCAGAATTTTTTACATAATTACGAAAGAAGGCGTCTGTTTCCCTCCTTTGCATTTTCAATCACTTCCCAGAGACTAATTCATGAACCTTGATAAAAATAAAAGTGAATCAGGCATTTTTAGTGGAGGTCTTTCTATGTGTGTGTGCACTGAAGACAGAAGGAGAGAGGAGGATGTGACACATCGATCGAATCTCACCAGAGACAAATATTAGCACCTGGTATAAATGTTATCAGGACTCTGGATACAATCTGGATATGAGCCGCATTGTAAATCCCGGTGTGAATGGACTCATTGATTCTTTGACTAATCATTTCCCAGGAGAATGGATCAAACATTTCCAAACAGCGAACTGACCGACACTGAAGACTGTGAGAATCTGATAAGGCTGAAAGAACATCAACTGTAAAATGGATTTTACTGAGCGTTCCAGGCTGGGATCAATGCAGCTGCTTCAGAGATGTTTAGAGAGGAGCAACCACGGGAATGTCTGTGGAATTCCGACCCTGGAAAACGCTTTGTGGCGAGTCCAGAAAACAAGCTGCCTGTTAACAACCGGGACTCTGTGTGTTTCTCTGCAGGAAGAAGAAAAGCTGCCGGTTTTTTAATAAACACACTCATCAGCACAAGTTAAACTAAAATCTAATCAATGGACAAACAAGGAGATATTTAGACAACGCTGATCCCTTCCAGTGGAATGCGTGACACCACTTTGGCTCCTACTGTTGACAGGTTGAGTCGTATAGGACGAGTTCGCACATGACAGTCGGGGGCCTCTCATCCCAGTATGTTGAAAACAAGGGGAAGTCAATTTAAAGCCCAAACACTGACACTGGCCACACACAGGTCTTATCGCTCCCCTCCTACGTTTATGGACTGACGTTACCATGGAGACTGGGCCCAATCCATGTACTCGTGCTTGTATAAAAGAGAAGTTGACTGTCATAATGTCATAAAATCTATTTTATGGTTAACAGCACATGTTGTAGAGCTTGTGGATATAACCAACAGATTGAAGAACTAATCCCATAATAAACCCAGAGTCAACAAAGTGTTAGATCGTCTCTCATCACTTCCTGATAACACTGACGACCCGGAGATAACTTCCTGTTTCATATCTTTTTTTGAAAGATTCAAAGCACAGGATTTGATCATTTCAGATATTGTCAAGTCTTTTCTGACCACGACCTGTAAAACCCTCAGCCATACGCAGCAGGTCAAAAACTCAAACCACGGACTCTGACTCCTGAACAGTTTCTTTCCTGAGGCCACGTTTGATAATCTCAATAAATACACAAATGGAAACAGTCCTCACTTTATATTTATTTTACACTGCAATAACTTCTGTGAACTGCACTTTATTCTTATTTGTTTTATTTTTAAATTGGTTTGTGGTCACTGCTTGTACATTGTGTACTTTTTCAGTTCCATGTTCACGTAGTTCACGTCCCTTTGTTTCCTCCTTGTAAAGATACTTTTAAACCTTGTGAACAAAAGTGCTACATAGATAAAGATTATTGTTATTATTGGGATGTTTCACTTTGATTTAACTTGTACTTGCCAAAAAGGAATAGCACTCTTAATTTCTTGTATTATGTACATCACATTTCGAAATAAATTCTATTCCATAATCTCAAATCTATTCTACTCGATTCTATTCGAGTCCTTTTAAATTCGGGAGGCTGCTTGAACTTGCGACCTCAGTATTACTGAGTTCATGGCTGCAGGCCTGGTTCCAAGCCGAGTTTTTTTTGGCTTACTGAAGACCTGGATCTTTAAAATCTGTCACGAGTGTGTTATTGCACATTATTCCACATTATAACTTCCTCAAACAGCTGGGCTCTGTGGTTTTATAGAAAATGTTACTCAAACGACAGTAAATGGCCCATTTGACTAATGCATACAAATGCCAGTGAGTACTAACAGCTTCGGGACAGAGTAAATTACGTGGGACTGACTCGAATTAAACCAGAGTGTCTATTAATAATATCACAGAGTGCAAATGTGTGGTCAGCGATTTGTCTTGAACAGTTTCGGGAAACAATGGAGCTCTATCACACAAAGGAATACACAACATCCGGCCTTTGGAAACTGACAAGACTTGTGAGTTTTGTATATAACTTCAGACTAAAACTGTGACATCATCATGTCTGACTGTTATCGTGGCGATGACCACAATGTTCACGGTGGCGAGCCGACTCCACCCTGATGAGTGGGGGGGAAAGAAAGAGCTGTTTCCCCTTTAAGAGAGGAATGGGAGGGTGGATTCAAACTGCAGGCGAGACGTGGAAATGTTTTTTGTGAAACCGACGGAGAGGTGGAGAGACGCAGAGACGCAGAGACCCACCCGAATGGAACAGAGCCCATGTGACTCATACACCAAACCTCCCAACTTCCCCCAAATGTAACCTCTCTGCAAACAAACACACACACACACACACACACACACACACACACACACACACACACACACACACACACACACACACACACACACACACACACACACACACACACACACACACACACACACACACACACACACACACACACACACACACACACACACACACACACACACACACACACACACACACACACACACACACACACACACACACACACACACACACACACACACACACACACACACACACACACACACACACACACACACACACACACACACTTTCTTGTGCTTAGTATCTTTGTGAGTACACTCATTGACATACTGCATTCCCTAGCCCCTTCCTGACCTACTTACCTTAACCAGTAAAAGTAAATGCCTGATCTTAACTTAATTCTAACCATAACTCTCAACTCTTGAAAAAGTGAGGATCGATCCAACATGTCCTCCTCTCTCATAAGATCTAAACTGAAAATGATACTCACAAAAATAAAAGTACACACAGACTTTCTATACTCGTATGGACCCTCACTGTCATTATTTGCCCCAAACAACTTAACACTAGAACTCCTCCTCTGCTCAAAAGCTAATTATTCCTTAAAAATAGGTTTTCCTCCTAAATCGGTCTTTTCAAGTGGCCTCATTACAATAACTGAAAATGGGTCTCATAACAAACATAGCAACACAAGTCCATTCACACAAACTGGAAAGTTGTATTTGTTTAAGTGTAAAAACTCAGCTTAAACAAACACAGAAGGACAGTCGGCTTATTCAGGCGCATGTACATAGTGGCTATAATTCAAAGTATCTGCTGCCACTGATTAAACATCGAGCAGGGACTATTGAAACATGTCTAATGTTTATCAAGAGTGAATAAATAAACTTTACATCTGTGTCCCTGACTTGTCCTGCACTCAATCTAATCTGGGCTTTATATAATAGGGAATAAAGTGGGCGTTGTCTTTGAGTTCGAATGTAAAAATGAGTCAGACATTAGCATAAATAACGGATTTGGAGGAATTGTAACTAGTTGTAGGTTTAAAGTGAAGTTTGATACTTTTCTTTGTGTTAAAAGCTTTTAAAAAAGATACTTCAGAGAAGTGGAGCACACTCACCATTTTGAAAAGTCTGGACGGTTTATAGAAGAAGATGAGGAAGAAGATCTGTTGAAGAGAGAAAAGCTTTAACCGGCGATGAAATGAAAACAGAAAGAAACTTTAGTAGAAACTCTTCATCGGTTTAATCAAGTTGTCTTCTTCTTCTTCGTCTTCTGTGTGTCAAACTTCCTCCTCGGTCCCCGGGTGAAACCCCAGGTAAGACCCCGGCTGTCCCCGCTCACCTGGACCAATCTGCTCTTCCATTTCCCCCAGTAAGGTACCGACGCTGCCCCCCCGCTGAGGTGAGGAACTTACCGCGGAGCTGAGAGACGAAGCTCGGGCAGCGGACACAGAGAGACCCGGTGGAGATGGAGGAGAGGAGGAGAAGGAGGACGGAGAGAGAAGCTCCAGACAGAAAAACCCTCAGCTGTGTGCGTGTGTGTGTGTGTGAGCCACACCCCGGCAACAGTCCGTGGAACAGCCCTGCTCCCGGTGCACTCTGGGAAATGCTGTTTTTGATCAGAAGCGTCGAGGATGTAAAAAGTTTCAAAAAGTTTTCACAGCTGCAGAAAGAAAAGGTACGATAGAGGATTGGGGCCACTTACAGGGGGGGAAATATAGGTCGTAACATTATGAGTGTTAATATAAAGTATATATATAAAAAAAGTTGTAAAAATGGACAAGAATTAAGTGATACGAGAATACAGTGGTTATATCATGAGAAAAAGTCCCTAATTTGCAAGAATAAAGTCGAAATATTATTAGTGTTAAATCATATTAAGAGAAAAAGGTTATACAGATTTATTGACTTAGATTTAAGTCATAATATTATGAGAATACAGTGATAATATCATGAGAGATTAGAAAGTTTTAAATTCATGAGAATAAAGTTGTGATATTATAAGAGTTGAGTCATATTATGAGAAAAAGGTTATAACAATTTACAAGAATAAAGTGATACTAATGCAAAATTCAGAGACTGATGTTGTTGTTGTTGTTGTTTTTGTGTTGTTGAAAACAGAAGCTGCAGTCAGACTCAAAGTTGATGATCAAAGCATAAGATGATATAATAAAAAAGTTCCACAGAGCTGAGTGGAGCTGCAAAGTGGGGAGATCATTATCAGTTGGTTTGTCAATATACAAGCAACCTCTTACACATAACACATAGTTATTAGCTCCCTTGGTAATAGGGAATTATTGATTAGTGCAGCTTTATATGTCAGTACATCAGACCACTGGACGACAGGAAAGTCTGTTATGCTGTGCTAATGCCCATAAGTTAAAGACAACAAGGAAGATACTCCATATGTACAAAGCTGAAGTAGTTATGATCAAGTTTAGGTTAAGGGATGGATGGATTGTTACACAAAACAGTATTTATATCCAAACCACTGGATTGTTTCTGTGCCTTTCACCAAAGGACGACCAGTGTTTACATCAGACATAATGATAACATATGAAACAAACAAACAAATGAATAGCTATTAATGTGCTAGTCAGAAACTGGCCAAAAACTCTACTTGACTAGTTGACATCAGGCTTCGGCGTCGGGTGGAGACTGAAACCGAAGCTGTTGTGACAACTGCAAAGAGTAGGTCTGTTCAATAGAGAATGTCACAATAGAAATATATGGAATTGATTTGAATTTTTTCTGCCATGAATGTGAGCTCTTGTCTTGGCTTGTGCTTTGGCAAGTATGGAATCTTCATGACAGGTCAATGAATCACCAGCCGAGAGCTGCAGATCAATTCTAACAAAGACACTAAACACATGCACGCACACACACACACACACACACACACAAACATGGGTTTAAATATTAATATAAAATACACGTACAGATAATTATGGGGTGTTTGGGATGGATGAATAATCTTTTATTTTGAAAGAGCACTGAAGATGATCTCTGAACTGCTGTCAATACATATACAGTGTGGAATTGCGCTGCTTTAAATAATATCATGATTATATATTATAACATATTTGTGTTTGATTTGGTTTTTCCAGTGAAAGAAAAGCACAGACCAGTTTTAAGTGAAATTTTAAACGCTGTTATCATTTCCAGATGTTCAAGATATTTCAAACATTATGAAACAATACAAAAGTATTTGAGAAATACTCAAAGGCACAGAGATTACTTAACACCCACAAACTGTGTGTTTTGAGGAAGCCGGTGTAAGTCACAGTGCATCATCACTTTCTGCATGTATAGCATTTAGAATCTTGAAGTTAAATCTGAAGCAGAAGAGCTAACAGCACACAGAGTTAGACAAATACACAAAAATACACAACTACGCTCTGTTGTTTGTAAACATTGTTTTCCCTTTTCTTCTAAGGATCATTCTTATTACGTTTATGGACACCAATAATGTTGTTTTTACCAGAGTTCTCATGACATTTGTCTCCTTCCCTCACATTAACAAATAGACACACAGAAAGAATTACCCGCTACACATATCACACTGACCTATTAACCCACCAGTTCAACAGAAAGTCTCACTCTTTTTCATAAACACACACAAACACAAACCGCCACTGACTTCACCCTCCAGCCTGTATGAATAACACATGTGTGTTAGCTTTTCTACTACTTGTATTTGTGTTAAAGTTTTCTTTAAAAAGCCCAGTGACACATTCAATATGCCACATGTCATTATGGAATATAGTCCCTGAAGTATCTGTTACTGCTCTGACAAAGAAAGATGTGAGTGATAGTCTCGTAAACCTGAATTTATCCTTCAATTTGTAATACTAACAACAGAAAAGCTGTTGCAATGAAACTCTTGTGAGGAACTGAAGACCACATCCTCTTTCTGAGCATGTCCAGCATCCATCAATACATAAGTACAGAAAACAAAACAAAAACAAGTGTTGTATAATGTATAAATGCTACTTGAGGCTCTATCATCACTGTTCATGTTACAGCCATCAGACTGAAACCTGTGGTGGAGGCTATAGTGCCACCAACAGGAAGAGAGAGGGAAAGTCCACAAAACCACAACCTAGATTAAAGATGTGAGGACTCCCAAGCACACACTGCAGTTATATTCAGAACGTATGTCCATATATGGATAATTGAAATGTGTTTAACATGAAGTTACTTTTTTTACCTTGAGAGTAAAAGCTCAGTGCACACACGCTACTGAGTCATACTAGTTCACTGTGTTATTCAGCTCCATATAAAACAACTGATCATGAGGCAAAAATGGCCACGCTTTTTTCATTTGAGAGGTTTGGTTGAAGACTGGTGGCACTGTGGTCAAGTGGTTAAAACTGTCACCTCACACCAACAAGTTTTTTTTGTCTTCGAACCCTAGTTTTTTCTGTGTGGAGTTTGCATGTTGTCCTCGTTTGATTGAGTTTTCTCTGAGGGCTATAGGTCAGCCCTGCAACATTGCCACCTGTGCTGGGTGTAACCTCGCCCATTGTTGGAGCTCCTTGGCTCCAGACCCCCGATACACACGCTCGACCAATCGTGAGTCGGTCTCAGCCGTCAGTCATGAAGTTTTACAAAGTTTTTATAGCATCAAATAACTAATTAAACCAAATTTACCTGAACAATTTGCACTATAGGACAAACACCAGTGTGATAAGATAACTACCTTAAAGGACAGAATCCATCTACAAGAGAAATGTTTTTGCTGTGTAATTTGACTTTTTAGATTGGCTCATGTCCTATTATAGCTAACCTATCAGCACAGTCCTCTATGCTGTGATTGGTCAGCAGTTCTTATCAGCTCTATTTTCAACATGATCCTCTTAGTAATATTTGCCATTGCTCTAAAGTAAACAGAGACTACCGGAAACCAGCATAGAAACTCTACCGCCCCTAGCGTTTTGGTGGTGCAACGAGGCAGAAGCATGAATCAGCCTTAACCCGTAGGAGGGTCTATGACCTGCCCTGCCACCAGGGGGCTATGGAGAGGCTTTGGCTTTACTTTCACTGGAGCTCTGATGTCGTCCATCTTTATTTACGTTTATTTAGTCTGTCTTTATATAAACAAGGTTGATGGAGAGTAATGACATACACCTCGCTTTCTGGAAAGAACGAAACTGGAGTGATATCAGATTTATTGGCGGGATCTAACTTTAATGTACTTTTATACAATAGTGATGTTAGAAAAACATTTCATTGGAGAAACAAAGACTTATAGACATGTGTCTGTCTCAATACTATAATTATTATTATAAGTATTATTATTCTTTATATTTTTATCTTATTCTTTTCTGCATTGTCTTGTTTGGATTCTTCCTTTTTGTGTATATGTATGGGTGCATGTATATATATATATATATGTATATATGTATGTGTGTGTTTATATGTGCTTATATGTGTATGTATGAGAGAGAGAGGCAGAGAGAGAGAGAGAGATGAGAGAGAGAGAGAGAGAGAGAGAGAGAGAGAGTATGTATATTGAATGTATATTAAGTTCCAACATTTTTACATTATGGTGAACAATAATAAGCACAGTCTTCAAAAACATAGAAACAATAATTTGTATTCAGTCCCACCACAAATCAAAATGTGAAGTATGAAAAACCTCGATGTGTTTTTAATATTCCCGGACACCTGCTCCATCTAAATCTGTGCACCATGGGGTAATTCGAGCGGCGGTCCACCCCCGCGTCTGCCGCTGAGATGGTACGAGCCGGGGCCTCATAAAGTGAACACGGTGTAACTTCATCTTTCAGAACCGAGCACCGGCAGAAGAGTCCACCTCGACCCCGCTGAGTCACCCCCCAAACACGGCTAGAGAACATGGAGTGGAACGCGATGGAGATCAACCCGGAGGTGCGTGTGCATGAGGGGGAGAACTCGTCTTTTTATCTGTTTAAACTTTTTCCTCCGCCGGCCGCTCACCTGCTGTTGTGTGTCTGTTTCAGATGCTGAACAAGGTGGGTAACAAAAACAATGGCGACGGCTGATCTGGGTAAGTTTCACAGTTAAGCTAGCTAGTTGGAGGGAGACGCCACCTGCTCGATACGCAGCAGCTAATATATCAATGTGGGTTTTTTAATGAAGATGACCGTGTGTTTTAAAATGGTGGGGAAATCAGGTTTATTTATTTGTTTAAATCAATGCGCCGGAGCATCCTCCTCCGCGTGTCTGGGCTGAAGGGTGTGGTCCGCCGCCCTGCTGGACCAGCAAGGCGACGCAGCATCTTTTTAATTCAAACACGCCCAGACACATGGTCCTGAAAATGTCTGACAACCCCGGTGAAAGTGCGTGTGTCTCCCCGGGGTTTCCAGATGATGGTGAAGCTCGGTGCCGGGGAGAGCTGGCGCTTCGAGGACGTGCTGGGGCTGGAGGGGGAGCAACTGTCCGCCGTGCGCGAGCCATGCTGTGCCCTGATGCTGCTCTTCCCTCTGACACAACAGGTAGGAACCATGATGATGATGATGATGATGAAGATGATGAGGATGAGGAGGAAGAGGAGGGTGGGGTGAGGCAGTGGTACTGGCTGTCCAGGGTGGGGTGAGGCTGGGATGCAGGGAGGGCAGGGAGCTGGGATGAGGAGGAAGTGATTCAGCAGATGCTTGGCTCCTTTCTTTTTTTAAATCGATGTGAAATCTAATAATCAAGTCAAACTTATTCACTAAACTCAGTTGTTCTGCAAAATTAAAAATATGTATTTCATTCATTCATTGTCCATCCATCCTCTTATTATTGACTTAAATATTCGATTTTTAAACTTCGAGGATAATTTGAAACAGTTAGTTTTACACAAATGTCCACCTTAAACAAAATATAGTCACAAGATGTAATCGTCAATAAACCTTCTATTAATATTATTCTATTATTAATGCTCCTGATTTGACTGTCTCCCGGAGGCGGGAGCTAATCCCATCACAGAGCAAATAACCAGTCACTCTCAATTTAGTTTCCAACTCACCTAACACCAGTCATTGGACTGTGGGAGTGCTGAGAGCAAATCAATGCTAACACAGGGAGAACATAGCAAACTCCACACAGAAAGATTCAAACTGGGAACCTTCATGCATTGAAGTTCAGGTTTTTGAATAGTTTACTGTATTTTTTTCTTAGATCCCAATATGGATGAAGGTACACACTGATCCCTGTCCTGTGTGAAAACAATATCTATATTCTAACTGTGGCAATACAGGGAAAGATATTGTTATGTAGACCAGAGCATTTCAAAGGGACTTTCTGGGAGCCCCAAGGCAAGATATCCCATGATTCCAAACTGCATCATTCCAATCTTCAAATGATTCTCTGAATATCATGATTATGAACAAAGTGCTAACTGTGCATTCACATAAATAATAGCAAAGCAGTATAATTTAAGGGCAAACCCTCACCACCACCATTCCAGGCACGTTATACACACGCTTTAAGACAATCTAATCTTCAACCATCAATCCTGCCGAACTCATCACAGGCCCAACTCACCCATTCTCACTCACAGTCACACTAACAGACAATATGACCTCTAACTAACCTAACTCACGCAGTCACAGGGACAACATGCAATCTCCCCACAGGACTGCTGGGTGGCGTCAGTGCAAACCACTGCACCACCGTGCCATCCTTTAAATATTGATTGACGTATCTTACTGTGTCATATGAAACAAGACACTTGATGATGTCACCTTGGTCTGATGGGAAATTGCAATGGGTATTTAAATTTGTTTTATCGTGTTCTATTGACCAAACAAAGGTTAGAATAATCCAGAAAATAATCAGACATATTTACTACAGAGTAGATCATCTTACTAGATATGTTTGGTTTTTGGCTTCATAAATAAATCAAACTAGTAATTGTCAACATGTAATAGGTTTTCCTGGATGTGCCTTCCGGTCCTGTTCTTCATTCACCTGCACATTTTAAGTGGCAGATGATAATGAACATGCTCTGTGTGTGTCTGTGTGTGTGTGTTCTTTTTTTTTATCTGTGTGCATGACAGCACGAGTCTTTCAGAGAGCAGCAGGCAGACAAGGTGGTTGGAGAATCTGAGGTTTATTTCCTGAAGCAGACAATAGTTAACTCCTGTGGCACCGTCGCCCTGCTGCACGCTGTGGCCAACAACAAGAGCAAACTGACTTTTGGTGAGTTGATTGGAAACGCATACTGGTCCAATATTGTGAGAACATCCAAACAATGTTTATCACAAAACAAGAACAATGTTGTTCATACCTGCACCTTTCAATCCCACGGCTTAAAATCTAACAAATGATATTCTGTTTTTCACATGCTACCAGCATGAATAATAGGTTTTAAAACACAAATATCAGAATTTCCTTCACCCCTTCTTTAGGATATGTGATGCACATACACAAGCATTTACTGAATTGTGTGCACTTTAATTTGTTTTCAGATGCTGACTCTGACCTGAAGAAATTTCTGGACGAGACTGCAGACATGTCTGCTGATGATCGTGCCAAACATCTGGAGAAGAACAAGGTAACGCTGCGTTATGAGCTGTTCAATGGAAAAGAAAAGACAAGAGCAAATTTGATCAGCAGAGGATAAAGTTTGATATTAAAAAGACTTCTTTGCCAAACAAGCTTCATCAAAACTTTGTATTTGTGTATATGGTTTCCGTTTTATATAATAATATAAGATAATGAACAAAATAAAGAATAAATGCCAAATGGGGTAAAACCCAAGTAAACCATATCTTGTAAAGTTGCATAAATTGCGTGTGATGGTATCGACACTTGATGGCGCTAGTCACTGCTTTAATCCTTGTCCCTTGCAAAGGCAGTTTGATTATCAGTTTAGCCATTTAAAAGGTAATTTGAAACTTTGTTTTCCTCACTGCATTCCTGATGTGTGGGTTTTCTATTAAAACGTCTCTAAATGTATATTTGAATTGGTTTGTTCCAGCAGTATTAACTGAGATGTTCTGACCTTTTTTTCCAGGCGATCTGTGAGGCTCACAATGAGGCTGCACAGCAGGGCCAGTGCAGGGTAAGATACTTCCCTATATGACTCTGTGGTGTTTTTCCATACACTTTACTTATAACTACTCTTAATGTTTTATTGGATAAAAGTATGCATGGACATAGTTAATGATAGACTGGTATTTAAAGCAGATTTGGTTTTGACGGTTACAAATTGCTTTTCAATGTTTGTTTTCTCTGAATCTTTTTTGTATCGCACTGTTTACTCCGTATCATATTCCTACATATTTTAACTTTCACAGCCTGAAGCCCGACAAAGTCAACTTCCACTTCATCACCTTTGTCAATATAAATGGACAACTCTATGAATTTGGTAAGCACATGTATACGTCATGCAGATTCCTGTATGTGTTACTTGTGATAGAGCAATCATTGTATTCTAAAATATCTGACTTAATTTTTTTAAGATGGGAGAATGACCGGAGCAGTGAAGCACGGAGCCACCAAGGATGAAACCTTCATCTCGGTATGTAAACGTATCTGTGACCTCAGTCCATTTAGGTTGTAACATCAAGCTACCATAAGAGGGCGCCATGTGCATGAGTAATAAAAAAGATCATGAAAAAGTAAAGCTACCTCTCTATGTCCTACCTTCATACTTCTGCTGCTAAGTCTTGGGAGGTGTTGACGACCCAGATATAATCAAATCAATTCATTCATATTTGACCAAATGGTGTTACAATAATGTGGTGATATTTTTGTGACTTTTTTTGGAGCTTTTATAAACTCACGACATTTTATCATTTCACAACTGCATTACACAGCAGATATATATACATCTAATTTCCTTGTATATTTTGTCTTTCTGTTACTTCCCCTGAATCGTGTCCAGGATGCAGCCAAAGTGTGCAGTGGATTCGTGGAGCGAGAGAAGGGGGAAGTCCGTTTCTCTGCCGTGGCTCTTTGTCAGAGTTAGATATTTGGAAGGAATCTGAGCCGAATCGTTAAAAAACCAAAATGTTTTGAAGTGTTCACATGGCAAACACAATCAGCAGGCACACGCAGTGACCTGCACTCACATACATCTGCAGGCACTATGCACTATAAAGCACATATTGTTTCCACATACTGCACTCATCTCATGAACAAAGCATTCCTTAGCATTCGCACATGCACACGCACACACAATCACAATCGAATCCTTTTGTTCTGCCGACACTCACTGATACAAGCTGCTCCAAATGTTCCTATTTGTGATATTATTTAGCAGTGAAAATTGTTTCAACTTGACGTTGCTGCTTGTGTGTTTTATGTTATGTTGGGTTCTGCAAGTTTTTCTGTGCAATCCTTGGTGCATCTGTATCACACTTGAAAGACTGATACCTTTTTGTGCCAATAAAAGTTAGAAGTTAAAGGCAGAAAACTTGTGCAGGGACAGTTGTTGCCCCGTTTGTCTGAATGCCTTCAGTTGCTGTGTGGTTGAATCTGTGAGGATCTGACATTCCTCAGAAGAGCCCAATTGGATCCGTGGGGATAATTTAACCATTGTTCAGAGTCACTCTGACATTTCTCTGAAAAACTGTTCTCTCTTTTAGTAGTTTTGAGTTTCAAGCTACAGGGGGTGGATCTCAGAATGTGTAGGTCACTGGATTGTAATTATTACATTGAGGTCACTGCCAAGTCAATTTCACAATCGGACTAAGGATAACAGTCCACAAATGCTGTAAAGTCAAATGCATCAACACTGTACAAGTTTTCACACAAAACTTCCCATGAAGGGATTACAAAGTGTTGTGTTTGTGAGAGGTGATTAGCTCTGTATGTCTCTTGTGTTCAAACTGTTTTAAGTTATGCACTTTCCAAATGCTGTGTTGCTGTAGTTCTGGTGGTGATGCAGTTGTGGGAATTCAATAAAGCAACTAAAAATCTCTTAGTGTCATTTGTTGTTTCTGCATTGATTTTTGCTATCAAAACAAATGAATTACCAACTATTTTGGTCCAATATGATCAGGATATTGTCCAACTTCAAAAATTTAACTTTATTTTTCACATGTTGCGATCAGTGTCGTATAATGACCAATTAAATATATTTAGATTTTGGACAGTTCGCTATGATCTCTAAGACATATTTAACATTTTACTTTCTATTAATCAGATCAATTGATGAAAATATTCTTCAACTACAATCCTCAATGTTGCTCTTGGACACATTTCAGACTGCTGAGCGGCTGAAACAGGAGGAGGACAGAGCAGTTGTCGATGTGGGGATTCAGCTCGTCACTGTGGAGACCGACACAAGAACTTGCTTTTTGTGGTAAAAAGAGCAGGCACAGTGTGATGTGAGGTGTATTAAGTGACTGTGAAAGACCAGTGGAGTGTGACACAGAGCTTTGTGAAGCTAATCACGACCAACACGTCTCCAATGCAGGATCCTACTGACGTCTTTACTCAAACAGAACCAGAGGACAGAGGAAAAGGGCTGTGGACAGAACTGATGCTGTCCCGTTGTTGTGTCTCTGACTTGGCGTGAACTCTTTCCCTTTATTCAGGCGATTCAATAAAGTAACACGCACAGAAAATAATGGTTTGACCTGCCATTTGAAAAGGTCACATTTACATCCAATAGGAAAGAGCAGACGCCGTCAACACTCAACCCCATTGTGTCTGCCACTGTTATCCACTGTACTGATTATAGACGACTGCTAAGCCATTGATTTTGGTTTGTAATCGGTAACTGGGAGCAAACAGCAGTCAAACAATGTGAAATTCAAAATGGGGAATACAGGCCGGAAACATTGAGGTCAATCTGCAAGTTTCATTAATCTGAAGGGTTTATCATTCTGGTTCAGACTCTCATACGACTGTGAAGCCAACAAATATTTAAATCAATAAGTGAATTAATTCTCCATCCTGAAATATTTCCTGCTCGAGGGCATGAGGCAAAGTTGAACAGTGGAATTTAACGTAAAGCCGCATTTAATTCATTCTTTGTGCACTGGACAGTACATAGATAATACCTTTAAGCTTAAAGAAAACTAATTGTTGTATTCTCATAAATTGTGATATAACGAGAATAACGTTGTAATAGGCTCGGTGCCTCTCTTGGATCTTTTCTATTACCAGCCTGAGATTTCTCACGTGCTGCATAGCTGATGGATCTGGTTCTGCATCGTTATCGTGACACTGAAGCAACAATTCCACTTCCATCTCTTCCTCTGATTCCTCCTCTGGTCGTTGTGTTGTCTTCCAGTGTTGTGCTTATTATTTCAACACTTTGAGAAGTCGAATAGTAATTTATATCAAGATTAATAATTACCCATTTGACTGTGTACTAACCCCGACAGATTAGTGCACAATCAAACATGGCTGAGTTAACCTTTGTGGAGGCAATAAATGTGTTGTTGAGCAGTTCCAGAAATTCCCAGAGCATCCAGAAAGTGACAAGTTCCCTCGAGATGCAATTAATAAGTGCTTGAGACATTGGCCACAATCCGCAGGGAGCTTGAAGTGGAGTCACTTCTGATGAGGACGCCTCCCGGGTGCCTTCCTCCTGAGGGTTCTCAGGGCACATCCAACTGGCAAGAGGCACCCAGGGTAGACCCAGAACACGCTGGAGAGATTTTAATTCTCAGTCTGGTTAGGCCTCAGGATCCCACTGGGAAGGCGCTGGAAAATATTGCTAAGGAGGAGGAGGAGGAGGAGGGGGGCTCCTGACACCAAATAAGTTGCACAGAGTGAATGAATGGTTAGATGGATAATTTGTTCCTGCGAGACTTGTGATACAATTTGGATAAAAACAATTGAGTACTTGTCATGTAGAAATATGACAAATTTAATACAAAAGCAACTTTGCAACAGATAAGCTCCTCACATTTTGATTCCTCCTTAAAAAGACATGAAGAGAACCAGTAATCGATCTGTCTGTCTGTCTATCCTGTTATATAATAAACATTATTTATGTAGCACTTTTTTCTATCTATCTGTCTGTCTGTGTATCTCTCTATCTATCTCTCTGTGTTATTGTGTGTGTGTGTTTGTGTGTGCCTGTGTTTGTGTCTGTCTGTCTATCTATTTATAGAAGCTGTACTTTCTCTTGTTTATTGATTACTATTTTTAAAACCAGTAGACTTTACATGGCTCAGGCAAACTATCACTCATCCCTCTCTCTTTCTTTCTCATTCACTAACTCTCTCTCTCTCTCTCCCACCGCATGGATTCCTGCCTGCGCGTTCACGTCTCTCCTGAAACGCGCGGCCGGCTGCCTGTGTGCATGAGGACCCGCACACTCACGCGTCAGACTCACGCAGTTCGGCGGCGGACGCGCAGCAACTCGGGTTATATATATATTCAGCGGCCGGTTCGTGTTGCAGCGTCCGGGTCTCGGCTGCAGTTGCTCCACACCCCCACCCTCCTCATCCCGGCGTCGGAGCGGCGGGACTCGCGGAGGACGAGGCGGCCGAGAGAGAGCGCAGTTGTTGTGGGTAGAAAGCGAAGAGGAGGAGGATAACGGACCGTCAGAGCCCGAGGGGAGGGGGACCACCACCACCACCACCACCACCACCACCACTACCACCAGTAAACATCCGAGGGAAGCGTCCACCACCGTCCTGCTCAGAGATGGCGACCCCCCCTGCAGCAGCGGCAGCAGCAGACGTCCCGAGCCCTGCGACGCGGGACGAGCCGGAGCAGCCGAACATTCCCGAACCGGAGCCCGCGTGTCTGGAGGCGCAGAAATGGATCGAGGTGAGTGAAGTTAGCGAGGCCCGGTCCGGCAGCACAGCGGGGGACAGGAGAGGGTCACACCGCCACACACTCACACCCGGCCGGGGTATAAATACACTTCACCCCCCGGTGCAACCCTCACCTGTTCAGGAGGGAACTGAGTGTTACAGGGAAAGTTTCGACTCTTCCACCATCACTAACCCTGAGAGGAACTTTTAACTCTAGCCCTAACCCTATATTTTCGGGTTATTTCGTATACACTCAGGGAACGCCCCCTTCGTGTTCGGGCGCGAGGGGGACTCCCGGTTGCCATGGTTATGAAACCGGGGGTTAGGATGTTGTAGGTTACTGCAGCAACAGTGGATGGGATGAGATTACGGTGGTCCTCTGCCATCGGGCCCCCTCCACCATCATGGGCCTGAGAACGCCTCTGTGTTTAAGCCTGAGTGGTGAATCACGATTTGCCCGTGGAGCTGCGTTAGCGTGACCTAGTTTCTCCTCCATCATGGCCCAGTTTGCCTCAACTACCTGCCAACTACGATATGAGACTGGGAAAGTAAAGGTTGCAGAAGTACATTGCAGGGAGTTTAGATGCCTGTATACAAGCTTTGGTTCTAATCAGTTTATCACCGGCTTTACATAAGATCATAGATATTGTTTGTTTTTCTATAAATCACCACAACAGATGCATGTATCAAGCCGCTTGGACTTCCACTGTGGTTGGACCTTTAACCCTGAGCAAAAACAAAGCTGGGTTGTGTATTTGGGGGTGTTTGTGGCTCAGGAGGTAGAGCGAGTCGTCCACTAGAGGTCTCGACCCCTGTCTTCCCCTTCCTGCATGTGTCCTTAGGCAAGATACTGAACCCCTCATTGCCCCTGACAGCTGTACTGACAGCGTATAGTGATGTATGATAGAGAAAGTGCTCTGGGACGTCTAGTGCTGTGGACTAACACTAACATCAAGTGTAAATTAAACAAAATCCACCATTATCCTCCCAAGCTACATGAAGTAGGAGACTTTTGAAACTAGAATGAGAGTCAATAGAGGACATACCTCTGCCAAGGCCCGACAGTCCTCCTGAAATCATTGCATAACGCCCCATCTGGCAATGTTAGAGTAGGTGAAAAAGAAAAAATTGGATCCGCAACATGACGGTATACAAAAATAACTTAGTATTATGAGGCGATTTAGTAAAATTAAAGTGCAAAACACTGACAAGCTCTAAAAGTTATGTAACTTCACTAAACTGTAGCAGTGAGTCTCCCTGAAGTTTGCAGGCAGCAGGGATCGAGAGTAAAATTTGTTTAGTTAGAATGTATGTGAGCACAATCGAGTTTGTATTGTTTTTATCGTTCAGCTTTTGTCACACGTTGTATATCCCATATTTAATTATCAAAAGAAATAACCGACAACTTGACTTATCAATTTGTTGTAGTTTTTTAAGCAAGAATATCTTATTAATAAACAAATAGGCTGACTCTAAATGTTTTGAGGTAACTTACAATAGTCTGACAAAGTATCACAGTTGACCTCAACAGAACAGAACAGAACAGAACAGAACAGAACAGAACAGAATAGAATAGAATAGAATAGAATAGAATAGAATAGGATTGGAAAGCCTATCCTGTCATTGTACAAGAGAAAGCAGTACAACAAAATAAGGGAACAGTGCAAATTTATAAAAGGAGAAATCTGACAAAATACACAACCAATAAATACGAGACTAAGAAAGCACTTAAAAAAAGAAGATTGGTGATCTGTTTGTTATTGCGTACAATAGATATTGCATCTTAAAATGATGTGAATATATTTCAGTATACCATATATATGAATTGGTAGAGTTTCGACTCAACATATCTTTATTTGGCTCAAGAAATAGTTTTTCTAGGAGAACTTGTTATATTTGAATGCGTTATGCGATGGAGGCATTTTGGCAGCACTTAAAAAGCACCAGTGTTATATAAATAGTGAGCACAAACAGTGGAGCAGGTTAATGCTGTCCTCTAAGTCTTAATCTCTCCTCTGTGTTCCTCGTGGTTTGTCGTTCCCCTAACGCTCTAGTTATTTTCAGTACTGGTCAGGCTGACTCTATTTCTAGTTGTGTATTTATACGTGCTCACAGGTGGGCATGATTCAGGGTTAACCGTGCCACCCCATGCCCCAGGCAACATTCGCAGTGTGTGTGTGTAAGGGTATGCAAAGTGTACGCACACACACACACACACACTCGTGGCAATCAGCTATGCATTCTGCTGCTCACACACTCCTCGGACACACCCCAGTTGGGTGACATCGGTCACCATGGGAACATAACATTGGCTGGCTCTCGGGTGTCACTGTCGCTAGGGGCCACATGACCCGGGGAGGAAATGAGGCTGGCACAGATGAGAGCTTTCTGTCTGTATATATAGATGAAACTGGATTAGAGCGTCTCAGTCCGAGCTGCTGCCCTGTGTCCAAGGTGATTTCAACCTGTTGGATGTGACACTGAGTTGGTTAAAGTTGTCAGGGTCAGAAGAAAAAACTCAGTAGACTGGAGTGGCAGTTAACCCCTGCTGTCACCGACAGGCAGAAAACTTGGCGAGGGGTTAGGGCCGGACACACGGGGAATAAATAACCTGTGCGACTGAGCTTTGAGTGTGTGTCTGTGTGTGTTTGTGTGCGTGTTCACCCAGATGTCCCAGCTGTCCTGGGCAGATTAACTCCAGTGGTCTCAGACGGCCAGCTGGGTCTGCACGTGAGAGAAAGTGTGTGAGCGCTCGGATTCGTGGACCATCGAAAGCTTCAGGAGAGAATGTGAAATAATGTTGACACAGACTCGCTGTTCGCCGACATGTCTGTCAAGCCTCAGTGACATCTGAAGGTTTTGTAAAGTCAGAAGAGTCCCAGTTAGAATTAGCTTCAGGATGTAGCCCACCTCTCGCCCTATGGTCAGCTGGGACCGGCTTCAGCCCTCCCCCACGACCCAGAAAGGATAAGTGGAATAGATAATGGATGGATGAACAGATTTGATTTACTCTAACATTCATAGTTTGAGTCCTAGTTAAGAATACTGCTTGCCTAAAGTCCCTGGTATATGTAGTGTTTGTGTAAATGTATGAAAATAACATTCTGTCGTAAAGTATTTAACTGAAAATAACTGACATATCATGAAGTGATCATGCAGAACCATTACATTACATTTTGAAAATAAGAAATACAACAAATATGCTGAAAATGCATCTGTTCCTTGTATTGGACAGATATCAACTACCAGGGTCTTGTTCTGGCTGATGTCAATTTACTCTGGTTAATTACTCTGATCCAGATTAAATCTACAATGCATCTGGATTATGACTTCATCCCTCCGCCTTTCTCTCTCACTTGTTCTGCTTTCTTTCTCTTTGTTGTATTTTCCTCCTCGTAGAGCTCCACGTGATATTAGTGTGGAAAACCCCTACAGCCCATTATAACTTTAAAAACAAAGGTTAATGCATCAGGCAACAGCACAAATTATAACACAGCAAACTCTCTCAGTGGCATCAAAGTGAGTCTCAAAGTCCTCTTCTCCTCATCTCCATTTTTACTGCAGGATAATGCATTTCAATTCAGGACCGGCATTACTGGAAGGATGGTCCCAGCAGGGTTCGAGCTCCAGCCTCAGTTCGAGTCCTTTCATCAGTTCATCTGTACGTTATTTTCTCGATAAAGAAACTTTGAGTTAAATCGAGAAAATGTGCAAAAAATCAATTTCTTCAAAATGGTTGCCTGTGTTTTTCTTACTTTGACAAACAGATGATTTGCTCTGTGACTCAGAAGGATTGGAAATACACAAGGAGCACAAAATAGAGCTGACTCTCCCATACATGGGGATAAACAACAATTTTAGTAATTTGCAGTACGATGCACCCAAACCAACTCCTCATCACTTTAGTCCGAGTCTGCAAAATCCTGGCTTCTGTCCTCTCAGTGCATTATGTGCTTTAAATAACACCAGAGTTACCAATATACTCCATCACTGTCTTTTCCTCTGCACGTTCCAAGCCTCTCATTCTTTCCATCTTTTTGCAGTTGTTAAAAAATAAGAGCAAAGGGCACTTTGGCCTACTTCTGCTCTCCACCCACACACGCTCCCTCCTCAGGGTTTAAATTGTAGCTGCTGCTGCCGTCATTCATCCACACTCAGAGTGAGAGAGGGTCGAATTACCATCGCGGGTGCTGAAATGCCCCCTGGGTCTTTGGCTGGACTCTTTGCGGCAGACGTGAATGCTCATTTTACAGACATGCACACAATCTGTCCCTCTTTTATTTTTTAATGCACACTCATGGCGCGACAGTCCCTGCTCCCCGGTTTATTGCAGGTTTATACTCACACCGGTCACTGTCTTGATTGCTGCATTTCAGTTGCAGCATTTAACACAAAACACAGTGGTCAGCCACCTCCGCCCACTGAGTGTCCGGCCTCCTCCTCCACAGACACGCTACTTGCACAAAACAACAACACAGCAGTCCTGCTCCTCCTCAGTACAGTACATGCTCTCCTTGCTGAGTAAATAATGCATGACCATGGTGTAAATGTTTCAGAAGCCTGGAGTCGAACCTTAATAAACACGACCAGTGCCAGCGTGTGTGTGTGTGTGTGTGTGTGTGTGTGTGTGTGTGTGTGTTAGATAGTAGAATGATGAAAGACAAGAAGAAGAAGGGCATGCCAATGGGAAACATCTGGTCATCATTTATATAACGAAAAACAATAGACTATTTTCATAGCTGCAGATGTACTGTGTGTTTGTGTGTGTGTGTGTGTGTAGTTTCCTCTAACACAAATGGTACAAAGTTAAGATTTAAATCCTAAATAATTTACAGTGAACAGAAAGGCCGAAGAAAGAGGACTCAAATATTTTTCAAGGTTAAATGATTTAAAGGTGTTTAAACCTTCAGATTATTAAGTGTGTGTGATCCTTTGCTCATGAAAAATATCCCGGGCTGAGGTTGGAGTGTGTGTGTGTTTGTAGAAGCATGTAACTGAGGCAGCAGTAGAGATGGAGACAGATTGTGCGCCTGCAGTTAACAGTTTCGGCGCTAACCGTAATCTGTGCTAATCTGGATTAGATGTCAGCGTCAGCATCAGTCAAACCTCTCCTCTTCCCCAGTTCATCTTCGACTGCTGGTTGCACAACAGTCTCAGAAAGCAGTGAGTGTGGGAGGGCCGCTGTTGTGGTACTACAGTGTGTCAGTGTTAACTTCCTGATGCTCCTGCCTGCACGGGACAGACGGCAAACCAGAGTCCCAGTGCGAGGATTGAGGTTATCACTGCAGCTCTTTCAGGCTGTGACCGGATGCTTCTAAATCAGGAACCTGCATGTGGGCGCATTCAGGGAAAATGGAACGAGGACACGGAGCTGTGTCAGTGGCCTGGCATCACACTGATTTGGTTTTCTACTGAAGCTCAATGTTGGGGGAAGGGTTGAACCATGAAGCAGCAGGTTCCTCTGTCAGGAACACAGTGAGACCATGTGACACCATTCAATCTGCTTAATGAAGTGTGAAAAAAACAGAAGATGGTCACCAGTAATCAATCAATATTCTAAATAGTTGCAGCCCAGGATCCAGTCCACCTCTTTAACACCTGTCTCTTCCTGCCCCCCCTTCCACAGGCTGTCACAGGGAAGAGCTTCGGAGACAAGGTCTTCCGCAGCGCGCTGGAGAACGGCATCCTGTTATGCGAGTAAGCCTGTGACATCACTCCATTTCCCTTTTTTAATGTCTGAAGTAGCAACAACATACGTATACTCTCCCAGGGACTCAGTAAATCTCTGCCTCTCTCCCCTCCTCCCCCCCACACAGGCTGCTGAGTGCAATCAGACCAGGGCTGGTCAAGAAGATCAACAGACTGCCCACCCCCATCGCCGGCCTGGTAAGAGGACACCCGGGCCCAGTGTCACATTCAGCCGAGTAAAGCTCAGTGCTCGTGGACGTGATAAACTCTGACTCCGTCTGTCGTCCCCTGTGGTTTCCCCCTCTAGGACAACCTGTCAGTCTTCCTGAGGGGCTGTGAGGAGCTGGGCCTGAGGGGCTCCCAGCTGTTTGACCCCGGGGACTTGCAGGACACGTCCATGCGGGCGAACCTCAAGTAAATAGAGGAGTGTTCTTGTGGGTTGTGTTGCTGTATATGTCTGTTTTAATGTAGTATCACACAGCAGTAACACACTTTTCTCCCACCAGGGACTCCGACTGCAACCGTAAACTCAAAAATGTGAGTTCTTGCAAATTTCTTTTCTCTACATTACCTTCAAATCTCGTGTGTGTAGCATTTATATAATGCACCAACTCTACATCTCTGTCCTGCAGGTGCTGAACACAGTGTTCTGGCTGGGGAAGGCTGCCAGTGGCTGTGCCTCCTACAGTGGGCCTACTCTCAACCTCAAGGAGTTTGAAGGGCTTCTTTCCCAAATGAAGATGGTGAGTGAAGGGAGGAGGAAGAGGGAGGGAGGAGGTAGGAGGCAGACAAAATGACTGATAAGAGCGTGGAGGAGGTGCGAGGGAGGATCTGTTCATTTCCTGTCTTTGTTTGGATGCAGGAGAGAGGAGAAAACACATTTTTGTTTTTGTAACACCACAGATAGTCCTGGTTCAGGCAGATAAAATATAACATTACCATCAAAAGCTTATTAAAAACATAGAACTTAGAAAGCTCAGAAGGTAGAGTGGGTCGCCCACTAGCAAGAAGGTCAGTGGTTCCATCCCCAGCACCTCCAGTTGGCATTTTTGCAAAGCTGAACCAATCAATAAGTCAATAAGACTGGAAAAGTGATATATATTAATTTATTAATCAAAAACAATATACAGCAGACAGCACATTCACAGATACTCCATACAGAAACATATGCTGCATGAGTTAATTCTTAGGCAATGTGTGAACAGTAAAAACATGTGAATGAGAAGAGCTTCATTGGCAGAGAAGCAAACAGATAAAGGTTAAACTAAATGACGCAAATACGACGCAATGACATGTCATCGATGTGTTAATTGGCGTTGTACGGTTCTCAACTGCATCCTCAATTTCACACATAGATCACATTTCCATGCCATTTGCTAGCTTCTGACCGAGACTTGTTTTTAAATGTGTGTGAGCTTTTAACACACTGGGAGCATATGTGTTCTATGGTGGTTGATGATGAAGGAACAACGTAAAGCGAGCCGGGGGGTGCCCCATGTTGTGTCTGTGTGTTCGTAGGAGACTGAGGAAGGAGGCGACAGTCCACAGAAGCGCAGTGTTAGAGACAGTGGCTACGACTGCTGGGACTCCGAGAGGAGCGAGTCTCTCTCTCCACCACGACACACCCGCGACAACTCCCTCGACAGGTGAGAGACTTCTGTCAGCGCACACATATACACACGCACACACGTCACACACACACACACATACACACATATACACACACACGTCACACTTCAATGAAAATGTCCTTTGTGTCGATACAGTAGTTACTTTGTGAAACTGTGATATGTGTTCTGATCTGTTCTCTCTTGTTTTGGACAGTCTGGACTCCTTCGGCTCCCGCTCACAGCACAGTCCTTCCCCTGATGTGGTGAATCGAGCCAACACTGATGGTTGGTTCTGATAAACGTCTCTAAAATAGGAACAAATAAATATTTTGGGCCTTTGGAGAACACCAGGCAAACTTTACCCTCCTGAGTTCAAAGCCAAACTCAGCAGCTCCGTCCCACACAAGCATGAGAGTGGTTTCGATCTCCTTATATAACCACCACACAGGCAGCGAAGACGTGTAATGTTCCCAAAAGGTTTCGCAAAAGCAGAAATACAAAGCCACTCATCCAGAAATAGTCTGACTACTGTTCTCTAACATGTTGAAATTTAACCTTGGTGTGGTATGGGGAGTCAGGCTGGCTATGGACAACAGCTGAACATGTGTGTGTGTATGTGTGTGTGTGTGTTGTTGTGTGTGTGTGTGTGTGTGTGTGTGTGTGTGTGTGTGTGTGTGCGTGTGCGTGTGTGTGTGTGTGCCCCAGATGTAGCAGCTGTTGGTCTGAGTAGCAATCACCACAGATTTGGACATGGGAAACGCAGACTGAGGTCAACATCCTGCCTGTCATATGTCAGTCTGTGTGTGTGTGTGTGTGTGTGTATGTGTGTCAGTGAGTGTGTTTGAAGGGGATAACACAGGCATCCTGTTTGTGTCGTTTTTGTTGACAGTATAATGTGTGTGCAGCAGAGTGACAAAAAAAACACTGTTACCCGGGAATGGACTAATTCCCTTCATGTCCTGGAGTTCAAAGATACAGTGTCATTTTATTTATGACCCAATAAGAAAGATGGACAGGGGATATACTCCAAGTTGTAGAATAGTTTGAAGAATGCTTTGATTAAGTGGGAAAGAAAAGATTGTTCTCTGTCTTTCTGACCATTTGCATAATGGTGCTTTTTGTTTTATCCTGAATTTCTGGAACAAATTTAATTTTGGAAAGAGGTGAAACTGTTTCTGATGAAAAAGATATAGAGCCACATATAACTGTTTACTGTTTACAAAAGTCATTATGCAATGGCCAGTTAAACAAAGTCCTGGCATATGCTCTAACTGCACTCGCTCTTTTTTTACGCTTCATCTCTTATTGTTGCCCAGGGCGAGGCAGCGATTCAGAGGCCGACGGCAGGAGGCCAGATGTGCGGAAGGACGACATGTTGGCCAGGCGGACGGCCAGCGGGGAGTCAAGGAGCTCCATCGCTTTCAACCAGTTTCTTCCCAACCGAGCCAACGCCAGCTCCTACATCCCGGCTCCGCGGCGAAAACCCCACACAGAGGACGGAGAGCAGCGGAGGTAAACAACAGACACAGTAATAGAATCGATAAAATCTAAGTAAAAGAAAAAGTGGATATGTAAAGCTGAACCGAAAACACCGCCCACACACACCTCCATTATCTTTCCTTTCACCTAATCCATCCCTGCCCTCACACACTGTTCTCCAGTCACTTGCAAACCACTCCGGAGCAGGCCAGCAAAAGAACTGGACTGCACCTCAAAACGGCCAAGACCGTCACTTGGGCCGTGGAGAACAATGGAGAGAAACTAAAACAGGAAGAGGAGAAGGTGGAGCAGGAGGTGCTGGAGCAGAGGAGGCTGCAGAAGTTGGAGAAGATGGGGATTAAAGTTCTGCCGGCTGCTGTTCGCTACAGCAGGTCAGAGAGCACGGACACCGGATCTGCTGCTGCCGTTGTGTAACTCATGTTCACTAACAAGAAGTTGTGATGGGGAATCTGTTGTGGTTTGATCCGACACTGCTGCTGTGTCTGGTTTGCGGCGCCTGGTTTCCTAATGAGTTCTGTTTGATAGTCTACTGATTTGTGGAGCGACTGGAAAACTAACCGCTTGCTCATTATTGGTGTCATGAGAGTGATTAGAGGCCCGTGGGAGATTTGAGGTTTCAATGGACGGGAGCTGCACCCTGATTGAGCGAGTGCTGTGGGATTGGAGTGTCAATGCACATTTTACCGCAAACTAATCAGCATTTTGTGTGGGCACGCACTGAGTCTGAAGTTTTGCACGTCACTACCTTTTGCTCGCCGTGTGGAAAGCTGGATTTTGAAAATCATCTCTGAAATGACCGTGCTACGTCATTCCCATCCCCCAACTCCAGCACGGTGGAGGAAGAGGAAGCGAGGCCACCGTCCCCGAGCATCATCCTTCGCCGGGATAACGACTTTTTGACCTCTCAGAAATCTGCCTGGGATTCCTCCTCGGATGCGGAGGAGGAGGCCGAGGTGCAGAAAGTTCCAGATGTTCGGAAAGATGACCTGGCGTCCAGACGAGCCCGTCAAGGCGCCGTCGCTCCCAAGGTGCACCAGTTTGTCCCGCCTGTATGTAGCAACAAAGACCGGGAGCGCTGGGAGGGGATTAGACGGGCCTCCCAGCAAACACTGCAGGAGAGAGAGACCAGGTTGGCTGTGTGGCTTTGTTTGATTTTGCCTTTTTTTCTTCCATTTCCTCTCTCTCACTTCTAAATATTCTTTTCCATTTCCTGTTCTTTTCTTTCCTTTGGGTGTTGTGTCCACTTGTGGTTTGATGTGTGTGCTCCACTTTGACTCGTGCTGTGTGATGCCTCCGCACTGGCCTTGTGTGATTGGACAGTGAGAAGGAAGCGCTTCCTGACATCATTACACGCAAAGACAACCCCTTCCTAAACTCTGCCCCTCGCCCTGAGGAAGAGGAGGATGAGGAAGAGGAGGAGGGGAGGGTTAAAGCGATGCCTAACAAGCAGAAGGACGACCTGGCTCGCAGGCGGGCTCAGAGTCGGACCCTCCCTCAGAGGGACGGACCAATGAGCTTTGTTTCTGCCTCTATGAGCCAGGCAGACATGAAGAAGTGGGAGAAACTCAAGATGACTGAACCCAGGTGCCCAGCACACACTCAGCACACACTCAGTACAAAGCGCTGACATGCTGCTGTATGTCAAGTGTTGTGTGTTGTGTGTATGTGTGTGTGTGTGTCTGTTAGAGCCTGACCGATATCTACTGTCTCTGCCTGTAGCTCAGAAGATTACGGGACTTTTCGAGGGTTACTCTCTATGAGGCCACTTTAATTATCTCCATTTATGTTGAGTGTAAGTGGGACTGTGATATTCGTACATATCTGTTGCAGTTCACATAGGTCTTGATATGCATTTATTATGGTGTTAAAAAAGTTTTCAAGTTTCAATTAAACTTCTCTGCAGACCGAGGCAGGGGAAGGTGTCAAGGTCACAGAGGCTCACGAGGAGACTTCAACTTAAATAAAGTTGACTTTAGGATCTGTATATTTATAGTTCCCTCCTCTTGCAGTCTCTTATTGTTAGGAACAAAATCTGAAATTGTTTATTCCCTTTCATCTCTCCTTATTCTTAAATCTCTTGTAACCTGTTGTGTTTTCCATGTGCCCAGACTGAGTCTCCCTGTTCTCATCGTCTCCCCATGTCCTCATTTGCTTGTTTATTCTCCTCATTATTGTGGACGTCAGGCCTCTTCAGTCTTCTTTGACGGCCATTGAAACAGAGAAGGAACTGGCTTGTGTGTATGAGACTGTGTGTGTGTGTGTGTGTGTGTGTGTGTGTCTGAGAAAGAAAAGAGGCGACTGTTGGCTGTGGGCACTGCTACGTCTTTGTATTTCTCTCCGTGCTGATGTCATCAGACAGGATAAAGAGGTGTTTGTGTTCCCAGAGGAGCAGCAGCAGTTAACGGGAGAATGTGGCCACCTAGAGTAGATAGTACACGTGAACGTGCACGTTAGTGAAGTGATTTAAGTTCACGTCCCAATGTTATGACCCTGTTCTGTCCATCCACACTTCCTGCCTGATTCATCATTTCCACCTCATCCTTCCTTTGTCTTCACAGTCTCATCCTTTGTCTCCTGTTGCTCATGATTTCTTCTCCCCCCCTGCTCTTTTCCTGGCTGTTGTTGTGTGTCTGTGTGTGTGTGTGTGCGTACTTGTGTGTGTCTTCATCTGTGTGGTTGTAACATCGAAAGTGAGTCTAGCGCGGCACCTGTGTGTCAGGCTTGTCTGGAGAAAAGTTATGGGACTCCTCTCAGCGGATCAGCAAAGGCTGGACGAGGTCACAGCAAAGTTGTGACCTTTGGGGGCGTGACTGAGATCGAGCAGCCAATAGACACAGTCGCATCGAATGAAGGGGAGGAGACGGAGTTGCTAAGACGACTCCTTTCCAAGGCAACTGTAGCCATGCCTACCATTGGCCTGGGCTCCCAGCTTTCAGAGCGGGGACGCAGGTATGGACGAGGCCAAGTACGAGACAACTTAGGTCCTAGAGGCTCACGTGCACTTTCATGGACTGCATTGAGGAAAGAGATTGTTTTCTGCTGCGATGCTTTATAATCAGTTTTATTGAAAAGCTTGCCAACGTCATTTTGAGAAATGTCATAGAAAACAAGCATATTTGAATGAGTAAATTAGGTAGTTTGGAAGAACCTCTGTGCACTCAACTGATTTGCTTGTAGTTTTGATAAGAAACGAAGATACACACACACACACACGGACACACACACAAACAAACGCATGTGTACCTTGTCTTTGTAAACTGTACATCCAGAACAACACAGGGGTTTACAGGCCAATATCATCATCGTTAAGGAGTAAAAAATAAACGCAAAAAAATGTTGAAAAACATCGATTTGAGTGTAAAAACTCAAATAAAGAAAATCCATTGAAATAAGCTAAAGAAATGGAAAATGAATATATACAACCAATTCAAAAATAGAGAGGCATTAAACAGCACTTAAATAAAGTGACAAATCCTGTAATAAAGGGACAGTATTGAAAAGTTCTGTAATTTTTATATTTAAACGTGTTTAACGTCTGTTTATTAGATTTGCTTTTGCGCACAAGCTTTACTTTAAAACTTTGACATATGAACATGTTTCATACTTTTTTCTGATGTTGTTTTTCCACACTAGTAACAGGAGCATGCCACATTACCTTTCACCGCACATGTTGCTTGTGTATGTGAGAAACAAAACAGTGAATCTTTGAAACCTTCTACTGTGTTTTTAGTGTATTTCTAAGTGATTCAATGGTGAGACATCACTGCAGTTTGTGAATGGAGGTTGTCACATGACTCTGATGGTCAAAGTGTCTGATGTGACTCAACATCTCATCACAGACTGTGTTTGTGGGACATTTGCATTATATTTGCAAGTTTTACGATTTGCCTTTTCCTTTTTTACTGGAAGTTATTCAGAGTTTTCTCATCTCGTTGAAAGTTCAGTATTTGTTCTGAACACGATTTTGCTCTTCTGCATGAGCGTGCTTTGACTTGAAGGCTGTGATTGCAAGTATGACCTTAGATTATCCATCTCTCTTGCTGCATTAGAAGTTTATGTGATGCTCTCACAGCCAGGTTGATGGAGGCGACCTCAGTCAGACCGCACCTCCTTCTGCCGGTCTCCCATCCTGGATCCCGGAGTTTGCAGCGACTCCCGCTGAGCTGGACGCCCGTCTGGCTCAGTACGAAAGGAGAGCACAGGAGGAGGAGGAGGAGGAGGATGAGGAGGAGCAGGAGAGGATCCCAGATCTCCAGAAAGACGACATGATGGCAAGGAGGGCCGGAGTTTTCCATAAACAAAGCACGGCCACAGCGACTTACAACCGCTTCCTGCCTCTGCCCAGCTCCAAGCGCTGCACACCGGGGGAGGACACTCCCGATGCTGCTCCTCGTAACAAGAAGGAGGTGCAGATGGAGAGAAACAAGAAACTGGGCGTCAGGTGGGCTGAGATTTGTGTGGGACAGTGTCTAACAGCGTGCAGAGGGAACTAACAAGCTCGGTGTGGTTTGCATCCTCAAAAGAGATTCAACAACTTAATGTTTAGTTATTTCAATCATAAGAGTTTGTCTCACAGAGTGGAGCAACAACAACAACAACAACAACAACAACAACAACCAAAAGTTCACATGGAAACACCTCAACCACAGCCTGGCGCGATGGCGGTGAGATTGACACCTCACAACGAACGGGAGTACGATGAAGATGAGGATGAGGATGAGTACGATGAACACGACCCCTTGCCCGACCTGGAGAAGGACGACATGATGGCACGGAGGACCGGATCGTACCAAAAACCAACTGCACCCAGGACTAACCAGTTCAGAAACCAGTTCCTGCCCGTACCTGGATCAGTCAAATATAAGGTCAGCCCTGTGTCGGCCATGAAGCCGCTACACAGCCGACCCAAGCACGCTGAGAGGATGACTAGTGAAAGGTATTTACTGCGTCTGAGTGAGGAAGAGGTTGCGGCGTTTGTTAACTGCAGAAATTAACACAAACCCATTTCCCTTGGAGAGATAAAGGTTTAACCATGTTTGTGAGATTTATGGTGTGTGCTACTGACATTAACACGTCCCTGTGGAGGATTTGGTTGATTCTGACTTGATGGTTAAGTTGTTCTGGTTCCAGCATGTGTGAGCGCCTGCAGCTGCATGTGTGTGATGTGGTTGGATTTGTATTGTCTGTGAATAAAAGGAGTGATGGATTTGTCGTCACGGTCACAGCTCTGCTTCTCACGTGGCTCGGCTCAGCTTGTACTTGTGTTTGGACTTGTACTTGAGTTTGTAGCGATCGGCTGTTGTTTGTGTTTTAAGTGTAAATCATGGCTCAATCACAGAGGAAAGAAAACTGCACTTATCTCCATAAAAGACATTAACCAGGTCTGTAATGACATAATAATTACCTGATTATCACGTTAATTGATTCTTATTACAGGGACATTTATTTGACATTATTATTACTTATTATTTACTTATGACTGGAGTCTCTAACCTCCACATATTAAATCACATTTTTAATGTTCAGTTGAGCTGCTATGTAAATAAACAACTACAGGGAAAACAATTAAATACCATCTCTAATATTTTTCTAGAATTAGTACCAATTAGTATCAGAACATTATTTACAGGAAACTCACAAGGAAATTGTGGATCTGTAAAATAAACCATCAAATTTAATTGATAACTCCGTATAGAGCCAAAAGAATAAAGTTTATAAAGAGACGAGAAAATGATTGAGCTTTCATAAGGACGAGGGAAGTGCAAGATGATCCTATTTATTCCAAACAGTCCACACTATGTTTATTTGTCATTAAACATAGTTGAAGAAAGCGGCACTCTTCTTTCTCATCTGTTATTCCACCTTGATTTACCCTTCAAGCCGTGTCTCTTGGTAATCTTGGCCTTGTTACTGGATTTTAGCAGCAGCGTTATCGTAGCAGCAGAACCTCAGGCAACCCCCCCTGCCCCCCCAACCGGCCCCAAGTGTACAACGCTGATGGAGCGGAGGGAGAAGGAGGAGGCTGGAAAGCCACAGGGAGACGTGAGAGTCGGAGGTTTGACTGAGCCCCTCTCCTCTCCATCACTCACCCCTCCACCCAGTCCTGCTGCTGCTGCTGCTGCACTGATCTGTAAAGTTGAGGCCTTGTTGGAGAAGCAGAGTGTGGAGACAAAACCTGAGAGAAGGGTGGAGGAGAGAAAAAGGGAAGTGAATGAGCCACCACGAAAGAAACCTCTCTGGCTGGAGGACGATGATCTGCCTCCCATCATGTGAGACGCCCGTCCGAGCTTTGTGCGCATGTCTTCACTTCCATTAGAACAAGAAGTTGATTTTCACAAGTGTTTTGGGCTGTAATGATAAAGTGTTCTTCCTTTGAGATGTGACTGTAGCACTTTTGATTCTGTTATCGTTTTAGGATGAGCCGGCGAGTTGCTTTTATGTCTGAGGACACAGAGTAAGTCTCTCGGCGTGAACCCGGACGAGCCTCTGCATGACGACAACACACTCACGCTGTGCACGCTACAAAGAGAACACTCCAAAAATATATATTTACTATAAAACACAACAACTCAGTGGTTATTTCTTACAATCCAGATTTACTAACGTATTTTGCTTTACAGTTGCATTTTGAATGTAATTCTCTCAGTGGTGGAAGACGTACTCAGATGCTATGTGAAAGTAATAATAAAACAAATGTATACACACAATATACTCATATATGATACTATGAAATCATCCGAACGGGCTGTGAGATACATCCTGCACACATACAGTACATGTACACGGTTCCTTTCCACCACTGAATTGTGTTATGAATTTGTTTTTTGCTTGTTTATTTAAAATATAACGTCCTAATTTAAACTACAATTATGTTTAATTGATTCTGTTTATCAGTCGTGGTTTATTAATTTGCTTTGTTGCTTGTTTAATTGCTTTGCGATGAATTTATGGATCACTGACATGTGTGCAGTCTGGCTCTTACAGAACAGAACATAAAGAACAATAACCTTGTTTTTATGTTTGGTGGACTGTAATCAGTCGTGTACGTTGTGCTGCGTGTTCATAAAAGTTTTAATTACTAGATTTTCTTTTCCTCTGCTGCTTTTTTGGAATCATTGAATGTGATTATGATCATCTGAATTTTGGTCATGTTGTCTCAAGTGCTGCAGTGATTCACATGAGATTACCGTGTCTGTTTCTTTCCCGTGTAGGAGTGTGAGTCTGGGTGACATGCTCAGCGAGGAGGAGGTGGGAGATTTACCACCGCTGAGCCAGTCCCGACACGAGCGCATGCAGGAGCAGCTCAACAGCTTTCAGGAGGAGGAGGACCACTGGCATAATGTAAGAAAGTTATGACACACTAAAAGAATAAAGATAGCTGCATCCATTCAAATAGTAGAGGGGAATATTATATATCTTGTGCAGAGACATATATCCTGTATTTGTTTGTATCTATGAACCAGGACCTGGCTCGCTGGAAGACCCGGCGTCGCAGCACGTCACAGGAGCTGATCAAGAAGGAGGAAGAGAGGAAGAGGATGGAGAAAAGCATGAAGGAGCACAGAGGGGACGGCCACAAGAGGAAAAGCATAAAGACGTACAAAGAGATCGTGGAGGACAAGTAAGATGATGATACTTTTTAATATCTATGTCCTAAAATGCTTGAAACACAACAGAAGGAAAAGTTCCTAACGTGTCTGTGCCTTCTCCTCCTCTCCAGGGAGCGCAGGGAGCTGGAGTTGTGCGAGGCCTACAGGAACGCAGCGACTCCAGAGGAGGCGGCCGTGGTTCTACAGCGCTACGCCCTGCGCTTCACCATCAGCGACGCAACACTGGACAGCTTGAAACTGCCCCGATCCACCTCCAAACCCCCATCAGACGCCGGTCAGGTGGACCAAGAGCACAAAACCTCCTCAGCTGCTGAAGACTCTGAACCGTCAGAACCTCTGCACAAACCAGAACCTGCTGTTGTAGCAGAACCGAGGGAAATGAAAGCTGAAGAGATAGAGAAAGATACAACTGCTCCACAGGAGACGTCAGTGTCTGTCCCCACTAGCTCCCCGACAACCACCAGTCCTCCCACCACTGTCACAAATTCAGAAAATAAACCAGCGGCGTTATTAGAACTGATCAAACCTCAGTCCAAACCAGCAGAGTCTCCCACCACACATCAGACGCAGCAGATTACAGAAGATACAAGGCCTCAGATCAAGCACACGCCACCTCAGATCACTCAAGCGAAGCCGGTCCACACGCTCCCCTCCCCGCCATCTGTCCCCTCCAGGCCTCTGCCCCTCCTGGTAGCCAAGCCCTACTGCCAGCCCAGGAGCACGCCGTCTGGACACAAGCCGGTCAAGGTGAGGACGCCATGTCAGACATTACCAGTCAGCATCATCTGATACTTCATCAACTGTCTTGCCCTCAACCTCGTTCCCAGTGACATAGATGCCCATTTGTATTTCTCTGGTTGGAAGGTGTGTTGAATAATGTGTCTGAACAGCTCAGAACTATGTTGACTTATATATTTGCACATTAGTTCCCCGATCTTTGTCTCCTGACTGCTCCTCCTGCCTCAGACCATTCTGGTTTTTATACGGTTTTATCTCATTTTATTTACTCTACTGCAGTGTCCAATAATCCCTTCTGTTCGTTTGGCCTGTGGTGATGCTGTTGGCAGTTTTCTCTCCTAAGCTATAATAGTAGCCTGCACTAACTGAGCCAGAGCAAATAAAGACCGGCTGCTTGACTCGGGACACAGAACCCGAACTGGAGCTGTTGTTGTAATTGTTGTGAGCGCACTGTTATCTCTCTTTGTAAGAAAAGTAAGGATCAGTGAAGTGTCCATGATCAAACTGTCCTCGCAATCCTGACCTTTGTGTGTCTTTGTCCTGATCAGATGGATGTGTCGGTGCGTGTGAATGGAGAGGCCACAGAGGATTTACCCGCTCCTGCCACGCCCGCCCCCCCTCAGCCCTCGCCACAGGAGATTGAAGAAGACAGCTCCAAACAGACGGAGAAAGATTTCCCCGCTGAGGAGACGCTAGTGAAAAACCAGGAGACGACAGAACAGCCACCACCACAGTCTCCACCACCTCCTCCACAGACAGAGAAGTCCACCACATCTTCAGGCTCGGCCATCAGCTCCCTGATTGGAGGCCGAAACTGCGTCATCACAACCACGATTGTCACCGAGCTGACGCAGACGCTGGTGGAGCCGCTCGACCCAGAGCAGAGTAACGGACAGGAAACAAAACAGGTAACGTCAGATGGTTCAGTCTAGTTTGAGAAAGATGATCCATCACAGTGTGTTTACTGTCTGTATGGAAAATACACATGGGAGTGGGAATTGTTTTCATGAAATTTCCATCGTGGAGCACTCAAGTGTTTCCTGAAACCTCTGACACCTGAGAGCTGTCGATTCTCTCTGTTCATGCTGTGCTGGAGAAAATGTAAACCCTGAAGGGAAAACGTGCACGAATATTGTTAAAAGGATATTGTGAGTTTAGTTGATGCATGCATTATTCTCAGGGAAATCAGAAAAACAAAACTAACAAAAAAATCTATCTCAAAACGGGACTCTTTCTTGGTCCTTGTCTCAATTTTGCTCAGTAGTGTTTGTGTAATACAAAAAACAAGCAAACCATGGCCAGGGGTGAAACCACAAGCTCCTTGGCAAAAGTAATAAACACAAAACAAGGCTGCAGAGCATCTGGTAACTTCAAAATAACTTCAAGTGTGTAGATATTACGACACACATCATGGATTTGACCTGAGCCTGAACCCGAAACACTTCAGTCGTTCACTGTGATGGATGTTCTATGTAAAGCAAGTGTCCTCAGGCTGATTTTAATATTGCATTTACATGAACTGCCTGGAGGGTGAAGATAGAAACACAGGACAGAATGAAAAATGCTCAGTTTTTGAAAGTTTTTTGTGAACTGGCTGCAACGTTCAAAAGCAGGATAATGGTACATTTTGTATTTTATAAAATACACAAATAGAAACAGGTTATCAGGCATTCATTTGGTTTAATGTTCCACTTTCAGGTCAATGGGACTACTGGTTTGTTTGCATCACCAGTGAAGGAAAAGAAGGAACCACCAGCTTCATCAGCCAGCAGCATGCCAGAATACTCTCCCACCGTCACAGGTACAACTGCTTCACCCAGATAACCTCTCTATTCAACTATAACTTATACTTTTAAATCTCAGAGAAGTGTTCTTTCCCCTGCACATGTCTGCACCGTTTCCTGTATTTCAGTCATTCATATTTTACTTTGTGTGTCTGTCCACAGAGGGCCTGGAGGAGAGCAGTGTCACTGTGAGTATCTCTGGCTTGTTCCAGCTTGTTTGTTTTTCTGTTTCTCCCTCATTCTTAAATTTGACCCTGTCCTGACCCTTTGTCTCCTGTAGTCACTGTAGTCAGATGTGTCCTCTTACCTTTCCTCTCTTTCTTTCCTTTCGGTCCGTACACATTTCCTGTACGTGTGTGTGTGTGCGTATGTGTGTGTCTGTGTGTATGTGTGTGTATTTCCTCGTCTGTCGGGTCTGGGTAGATTGAGACCCCCATGTTGAACTTGGCTAAACGTGTTAATCACTGGGTCTGGGACCCCAATGAGGAGCGTAACCGCCTGGAAATGTGGCAACAGGAGCAGGAGCGCCTCCTACAGGTACACTGGTGGAATTGTGTGGAGATGCATGGCTCCGTGAATGTTTAAAAAACAGAGGACACGGCCTCTTCTGGATGTTGGTGTATATATATCTACATGAGTTAGTTGTATGTGTGTTTTTTTTGCATATACTTAACATGTAGATTGTTTCTATGCAGGAGCAATACCAGAGAGAACAGGAGAAGCTGAAGAAGGAGTGGGAAAAAGCCCAGATAGAGGTGGAGGAGGAGGAGCGAAAACACAATGAGGAGGTGCAAACACACAGACTGACACCCCAAAAGTAAAGTACAATACTTTGTGGCGTTGTGTGTCTTATATCTTCCTCTTTGTGTGTTTACCCATCCCCGCAGGAGAGACGGATTCTGGAGGAGACTGTAGCGCCCCTCAATCCCAGCGGCTCGTTGAACCAGCAGCTCGTCAAGACAGAGACGACTCCGTCAGCGCCACACAACAACCAGCCGGAGAACGGCCATGTTCCCCCGCTGCAGAACGGCCAAAGAGTCTCCATGGGGACCGAGGATCAGCACGCGTCAAAGCTGCATTTCTTCCAGGGTGAGATTCACACAGTTACTTTTGGGTTCACAGCTCCACGTACAGTATTCCTCCGGGTTTCAGTGATGGAGTTTTAATTTGTGATGCATTTTTGTAGATCCTGTGTGTGATGGTGAACCCTCAAAGAAACAGGAGCTGTGGAAGACGACCTCCTTAGACCGCAACCTCCAGCTGAACCAGGCACATGCTGTTAAAAGGTACGACAAGAGGCCTTCTGGGTATTTATACATGTGAGAAGTTTTTTTTTAATGTTTTTGGCTTCCTGGTATTTTTCTTATTCGTGTTACAGATGTTGTGAATATGTAAGAAGTGTCTCTATCATGGTTCTTGTTGTTTGAACGCAGGTCGGGATCACATGACGTTGTAACAGGCAAACAGCAGCAGTCTTCCTCCTCTTTATCATCATCATCATCACCAGCCCAGCCACCTTCCCCAAGCAGGTAATAACACATGAACACATACAGAATCACAAATAAAAGTTTCCAGAATGACTTTGAGGCTGAAATGATGTGAATATGAACTTGTATCTCAATTCCTTTCTTACACTGCTGTGTGTGTGTAGGTGTGTTAGTGGGAAGAGACTTTGCTGTGGCTGTTCTCAGCCTCTGGGAAAAGGAGCTGCCATGATCATCGACACACTGGGACTGTTTTTCCACATTCAGTGTTTTAAGGTGTGATGTTAATCTAATACACACATTCACACTAATAAGGAACCTTCATACTTTATTCTATTTCAATTAAGAGCACCATTTCTCCGTCTGTGTAAATGATTTGTACGTTTTCATTTACAAGATTCATATAATTATCAATAAAATCCTCATCTTCTGTGCTTATATAAACATATTTGTCCATATGAAGGTTTGTTTTAAGACAATTCTTTTAAACTATGCCTTGTGTATCTCCTCAGTGTGGAGTGTGCGATGGGCAGCTGGGCGACGCCTCTGCAGGGACCGACGTGAGGATTCGAAACGGCCAACTGAGCTGCTACGAGTGCTACATGGCAACTCGGGGTGAGGAAACATGACACACAGGGGCACACACATTTCATTTTATTTTTATTCTCTCTTATATAGGACTTGTTTTTATCATAGAAATTGCACATTGTCTATACACAAATGTTTATAAAGTGTTTCCAGGAAGACATGCATAACTTTCTGGTGTGCTCTTTCAAATAGCTTAAAAAAAACATGAATTGAAATCCTTATTTGTAGAGATTTGCAGCCTTGAATATTTTCAAATAGAGTTCAGAACAATGCAAAACCTTTTTGATACTCTCTTATTACCGAGAAGACATTTTGAATTGGGTCAAATTGATATCTCAAAAACAGATTCATTGCAAATGTGTGTTTGTGCGTGTGTGTGTGTTGTGCAGGCAGAGGACAGCCCACTACACTATGATGAGCTGCATTGAAACTGGAACCCCACCGTCTCCTTCGCAGCGTGTGATTGGACGGTGAAAGGAAACTCTGGATCACTGGAACAAGCTTGGAATCTCTCTGGAACTTTGGAATCGTCCCTTTTTATCATAAACAGCTGAATGGATGTTTTTCTGAGAGCAGAACTGACACGTGGACTAAATGAAAGAACATCTCACGCACACACGGAACCGTCTGTGCTTCTAACTGTTCACATGTAGACAACTTCCTGTTATTCTGTGTAGCATGGACATAATAAATCAGAATCCTGTGTGTTTAGGCCTTTGCACAGTCAAGACACTATAATAAGAATCTGTTGTCATAAGCTGAACATGTGTCACTACAAACTAAACACTACTGTCTCTTAATAACAAAGTTTCCTGAGCTACTGTCCCCTGCTTCCGCTCCGATCACGTGACTCGTGTGTTCCGGTTGGATCCCCTGAAGTAGCTTTACCATTCTAATGCCTTACTCATCACACATCCATCTTGGCTTTTGTGTTTACGTTTTTTTTTGCATGAAAGAAGAAGAACATATATAAGTTATTGTGAGTGTTGCTCCGAAGTGTGAGTTTGACGTAGGTTGTTGTCGTCTCAACAGTTGAACTTTAACTCTCCTCTTGTATGTTGTACATCATGATATTTTCTAAGTTTGTGCGACTCTGGCTGACTTACACAGGGTTGTTGTTTTTTTTTGTTCTTTACGATTAATGTTACAGGAATGACAAAAAATCATTTACAGTAATAATAATTCTCGTTCTTTGGATTTTAAGTATTTTCCCTTTAAGATGTTTTAGCCGTTGATTATTCTCATAGACTGACTGCGTCCTGAATCAGTGCCTTATGTGAAGAATGAGAGGGCCGGTGTACTTTGTGTTTAGGGGGATTTCACACTCACGCAGACCTCTGGGTCTCGGCATTACGTGTGTGTGTGTTATCAGTGTGTGTGTGCATGTATATGTATGCAATATGTGATTTGACTTAAAGCACAGTTCCATACCAGCAAAAAAAAATGGATCAGCCACTCCGAATCACCTCCTGCTCTCTCCCCCTCTCTCTTTCCCATGAGCTAAACCAATGACCTAGTTATTTGCTGCTTCCCAGATATTCTATCAGTTCACCGGGTCCTGAAATTCTCTCCTCGTTTGCCTCGATCACAAGTGTTGTCGCCCCCAGAGTCTCCGCTCTGTGTTGTTGCCTCTGTACGGGACACATGACACGTGTCGTCATCTCTCAGAGGGATAGAGTTCATCGTCTTTTATAGCAAGTGTATGTTTATCAATAAAATATTTTAAATGGGAATCCTAGTTTCGCTTTTTTGGTTTTTCTTTTCAGATTTCGTTGATAAATATGAACACAAAATAAAGGGAGTGAACACTTTACAGCACCTGCTCTAACGTTGACCAAATTGTGAACAGTGCAATTATCCATACACCTAATTTTAGTAAGACTATTGCATTTAAAGTCCTGCATTTTAAAACGATTTTTTGCTTTAGTAGAAAGGTTTTATATACAGAATTTTTCTCATGGAGTCTTATTCTTCTCCTCTTCTTAACATAAATCCAATAGGTGCGTGTGTATTTGTATGATGTACAATAAAAACAGACATTTTATCAACAATTCACATACAGGAAAAGAAAATATCATCATTACATTGTAAATAATGTATTTATTGACATTTCTATACTTTTTTGTGTTGTGTTATTAATCCATTAGATACAATAGGTATAGGTTAGGTTTATTGATATTTACATATTTATTGTTGTTTATTCAGAAATATGAACATACGTTATCTGTTTTAGTCTCATTATCTATTGATCGTAATTATCTAATAACCTTTACAAAGTGTTCAGGAGGAGTTTCCGGTTTACTTCTATTCTGATGTCGTCACGCAGGCCGGAACCAATGTGCTGGGAACCAACGTAGATCGGGACCGGAAAATTTGAACACAGGAAGTCTGTGTCTTGTTGATAGCATGTAAGCTAACGTTTGTTGTTGTTGTTGTTGTTTTTCTTCGTCGAAAACCGTCGAAATACCACAAAAACAAATGGAGTCGACGGGACGCTCGCTTTATTCAGTACGTACGAGTCTCTTTCATTTCACTGGTTGCGAGTTGTGGGTTTTGTATTTAGCCCGGAAGTTAAGGAGAGATGACACAAATAAAAAGAGGAAATACTGTAATTGGTGGTTTTGAATGTTGTGTAGTGATGCTGCTGTTTTTCACGGGATGATCACATTAACTGGACTTTATTATATTTAACTTTAAAAGCTGCTTTCAGTCATTTCGAGGTTTATCAGACGTGTTTCTGTTTTGTTTATTGTGTTATAGTTGCGGTGCAGATTGTTGGAATAAACACAGAGATGAGTTTATTTTGTCAGTCGGTGAAGTCAGGTGACATTTGACCAATCGATAATTGACAACAATAAGTCAATTTTGTCAATTACTCAATTCAAGGAGAAGTGATCAATATTTTTTCTGTGAGACTTTGAACTTTTACTTTGGACTGTTTAGCCTGTTTTTAATCAAATTAATATTTATCTAAGCAATTTGAATGGAAAAAAGCATTTTCCACAGTTTTCTCACATTTGTTACAGAATAAACATTACAGAAAACATAAGCCCCTATCTTTACCTCTTATGTGAATCAACTATATTAATCTTCTTAATTCAGGTTCGATATATGTGTTTGTGTTTGTAATTTATATATTAACGGTTTATAAAGTTATTTATATTAAAGTAAATGGTTAAACTCTTAGATTTCTTTGTCATAGCAGTTTGATAACAAGATCTCAGGGAATCATTGATGTGTTTTTATTGGCTGATATACCAACGTCCAATGTAATACAATCCAGTGCTACAGCCATAACATCTGTTATCATGAGAAAGATCGAGCAATAGATTAATATAGCAATCTGACAGATTGTCACTTCTTATCAATAGCTGATAAATTATCTATACCAGTTTAATAATGTTGTTTTTCATTCAGCAGGCTGGCACGTCAGGAGATATGATGCGCAGCACAGAAGAAGATTCTCTGGTGGATGGACCTCTGATCTCTGAGGACGCCCTCCACTCGGCCATCAGGAGAGAGTTTCAGACTCTGCCCACACACTGCTATGCTGCGCTGCTGTCTCTGCTGCATGTATGACTCACACACACACACACAAACAGACATTGTGTTAACGCGCACTAGATTAATGAGAGAATTCCCTTATGTCAGCAGTAACCAGACTGTGTAAATGTACAAAGGGTAACATAGGAGGAGCTAATCAAACTGAGAGTAAGTGTTGAATGTGTAAACAAGCAGCTGAAAGCTCGATCCAGTGTTTGAACAGAAGTTAAAATTGTGTTTCAGTGACTTTTATTTTAGTTTGATAATAGTGTTACGACAATGTGACAGACATGTAGAGCTGTAATGAGGACAGTAGATTAATAGGCAGCTATTAATAATCATAAAACTGGGACATTTTCTTCATCCGTCTTCTCCACTGTGAGGAGTTTCTGCTAATCTCTGTTTGATACATTATGATTGTAAATTAATATCTCTGGGTTTGGGGCAGAACAGGAGATTTGAAGATGTCCCTTTCGGAAACTGCCAAAGGCCTTTTTCAAATTAAGAAATAATAATAAACCTGAGATTAATTGATAAAGAAAGCAATCGTCCATTGCAGCGCTACAATCATTTCATAATATATTTTAATTTCCCCATATTAAGAAGATAATCTGGTGAATGCTGCACCTGTAAAGACCTTATTTTGGTACTTGCATTGGTCTGTTTACTTTCAGCATATAATAATAGTCTGTATAACAATATCATGTGCTGGTCTGACACATGTTCTCTCTTCCACTTCTCTCTTCCTCTTTTCAGGTTGTGTTCGTGGTGTTGTCGGTGTGTGTGGCGGTGCTGTGTGTGTTGAAATTGGGCGACGTGGAGATGTGTGCGAGTGTGTTGGGCAAAGTGTCTGGTGACAGTGTGGTCGTGTACGGGAAGGTGTGTTTGTGGGTTCTGGTGCTGGTGTTCACCCGCTGCGCACAGCACCACCACGGGCAGGCCAGGAGGAGAGGATACCTGCAGTTCTACAGACAGACACAAGGACTGAATCACCTCCCACTCGCCGCTCACTCTTTAGGTACCAGCTGCATTTACTGCTCGTGTAGGTGTCAGGTTTGTCCACAAGGTGGCAGTGACACTGAAGGGAAAACGTATGTGTGTTTTTTGCAGGGAACGTTTCGCTGTTGGTTGTTCTGGCTGCAAGATTGTCTCCGACTGTCCACACCTCCATTCTGATCAGCATCCTGGTGCTGGAGCTGCTGGTGGCAATGCCATGTCTCTTCTATTACTCAGGTAAATTACAAATTTCAATAGTATAAAGTCCCTGTATGGTTACAGATAGAACATTTTTAACCAGCATTATTTCTGCAAACATTATTGTAGTTGAATGAAGTTTTACCCCATATTGATGGGCTCACAGCACACATATACATGTAGTCTTTACGGCCAACCATAAACCCCTTGTGACCACTTCATCAAGCCACTCACACACACAAACACACAAACACACAAACACACACACACACACACACACACACACCACACACACACACGTATACAACCCATTGGTTCCCACTCTCAGTTCCACCCTATCCACAAACCTCAAACCAAGAAAAAACAGAACAATAATAAAACAATGAACTACAAATTTAACATTATATATTATAAACTGGGAATTTGGTGTAAATGTGGATATCATGTGTTTCACAGAGAAATATGTATAATCTTATATCGTATATATATTTTTTTTTATTTTAAACTGCCGTTAATGCAAAGACATTTTCAGGTTTAATTCCGCAAAATGTCCAGACCCAATTTTTTTCTGCCTCAGACCAAAGCAGCGATGCCCCCCCCCCTCTCGTTCCACTGATGCTCGGGTCCATCAGTGTTGTTTGGATCATGTTTGATGAAAAAAACCTTTTGTTCAGTCGTTTCAAATCAGTTTAACAGTTTATAGGCAGAGTGTGGTTTTGTTTTGCTGTTGCAGCTTCATTCACGCTGTCAGGTTTCCTGTGGATGTGGGTCGTAATATCAGTAGTGATATATGGAGAGACACACCCTGCAGATTACATTACACACAAACACACACATGACTCACACACACACACACACACACAACACGCACACACTTCCCCCACTCTCAATCTGAGCAGATTCGCATCACAATACCTGCCCTGCCCTTTTCAGACCCAGCAGCATGACAATCAACCATTCACCTCTCTGTCCTCTGTCTCCCCCTCTCTCCCCCTCTCTCTTCCCCTCTCTCTCTCTCTGCTGATGTGCTGTTTTTCTTTTTTACTTCAGATATAAACTCACTGCAAACTTTGTTGGATAAAACTCACACCAACACGTCTGTTATTTGTCTCAGGCACAGAGGTTGATAACAAACTTCTAGTTATTAAGATCAAATTGTCCAAAAGTGCAGATAAGTTTGTTGAAATGCTGCAAGAGCAGGGTTAGGTGAGGTTTCACTTAAATTGCTGCCGAAAAAGTCACAGCATTTTAGGGAATATTTCTGTTTTCACAGTCTGAACTCCCAGAATAGATTTTTCCTTCACATATGAGGAACAAAGCAGGATTTTGTCAGTTTCTTGTTTGTGGCCGACGCGTTCACAACAACAGGAAAGTGTCAGAGAAAAGTTCCAGAACATTTTTCATTCTCCTCTCACATACAGCTTCTCTAGAACATTTTATGAATGTTGCATATAGTGCATTTCTTCCTCTCAAGCTTTTGTAGAAACACAGTTTGATTTTGTGTTAATTAAATAACATGTGACAAGATGACAAACTAACATGTGACAATGACAAATTGATATAACGAAGCAGAAATGAGCTAATGAGCGGAATGATCAGTTTGGGTTCTGAGCTTAGCTTAACAGCATAAAAAAAAAGTGAAGAGTCGTGAAAGCTTCAACCGGAGATGTTTGTAATTATCTGCGGTGTGTTCTGCACATGCTGATGAGTTGAGCTGAGGTCAGGCCCCGATTGTCATGTGATTCAAATCGGCCATTAGAAGTCGCTGCAGTTTTAAGATGAACTTTCACAGAGCATTCCCTGAGTTTTAATTAAGCTCAATGTTTTTATATTGTTTTAGATTTACAGTATATTCTGTGTAGGCTTGATGGCTGCACCAGGCCTGCAAAGAATTAATAATATATCATTTTTAATTATTATAAAACAACATTTTCTTGTTGGTCTCAAAGTTTCATAAGCAGCAACTTTTTTTTCCTACATCCTTTGTGTTATATGACTATTTAACTATTTAGGAGATTTCAATCCACTATTTTTTTTCTACATGTTAATAGCAAATCAAACCTGGAACATGGAACCTCAGCATGTTGAAGTAATACAGCAGGGAATTTATGTTGCAGAGGAAAAGCTTCTTTTACAGCTGCTTTGTGTTCATGCAAAGTTTATCAAGCTTCTTTTTAACATAGTGACGAAAGGTTTGAAGAGAAAAACATTTAAAAATTCCACAAAATAAAGACTCGGATACTCAAGTATCGTGTTGGCAGGTCCAGGGTTTGAGTTTTTACTCCTAATCTACAGGGATCCACACTGTGACACATCTGATATTACTATTATCCTTTATTTACTTGATATAAACAATAAATATGTTCTTGCTAAAAGTTTAGAAATGCTATAACATATATTAAAGGGATAAAAATGACTCCACATGTGTTTATCGCCCACAAGGTTTGGTGAAGATTAATGCAGCGGCCTTGCTTCCGTCTAAAGGACAAATGCTGTTACCGATGCTCTATCAGAGGATATTGATATGTCAGAATGTGTATTGAGGGGAAATTCATATTAAAGGTGTGTTTGGCAGCTGAAGGGCACAGATGCGAGGCAAAGATACCAGGGAGGCAAGGAGAGGAGATAAGAGGCATTAGGATTTAACCTAGCCAAGGGGTAGCCCTGAGCCCGCTCCACCCAAACACAAGGAGGGAGACACATACTCACACACATTGTCCCCGTGTTTACAGTGAGGGTGATCCAGTGTGTGAGGGGGTATCTCCGCTCACCCGTCGCATTCCTGCTCAGATCAGTGCAGTGAGGCACGGAGCAAACCGAGCGACGCCTCGCAGCGCAAACCATTTAACCCAGAAACACTTATTCACACGCACGCACGCACACACACACACACACACACACACACACGCTCTGACTCCGACTCCGACTGATGCAAAGTGTCAAGTTGGCATCAGTGAGATCAAGAAGGGAAAGACAAACTCTGGAGAGGAGAGAGAGGGAGATATATAATGCCTCCAGCTATGAAGTCCATACAGGAAGGCCTCGTTCAACTTCTCTTTGAAGTGCGTGCTGATTGTAAGTGTGTGCGTGTGTGTGTGTGTGTGTGTGTGTGTGTGTGTGTGTGTGTGTGTTTCTTTGAGGTTTTCTGTATGTTTCTGCCTCTCTCATTTTAACATGAATGCTCTCTCCTCTATAGAACTCCATGCACATCAAAGCCATGCCGTGGCCTTCAAAGAGTAAACTTAGAATACATCTCTCTCCTCGGCCTGGTCAGAACATAGTGTAGGCACTGCAGGGCGCACGCACACACACACACACACTCAAACACACACACACACACAGAGTAAAAAGTCACTCTGGTTTAACTTTGTCAGATTTATTTTTATTTTATTTATTTTGATCAGCCAATTTATTTAAGTGGGTTATATTCTGAAGTTGAGTTCTGCTCTGAGAGTTAGTTATTATAATCATCATAAAAACCTGTTTATAGAAATGTGGGCCAGTACCAGATCCTTATAAAACGAGTCAGCGTAAGGATTGTGATGCCATTTAATAACAACACAAACAGTTTGTTAAATGTATTCTGCTGCAGTTTGTGTCCAGGTAAAGTCAGTCCACCAGAATGATTCAATACTAACAGAACAATTACCTTTTATTTATATTCTTTATATTTTCTATGAGTTGAAGTAGGTTTGTGATTATTTTCTCCTTCACATGAATCAGAATCATACATATTGCAAAGTAGGTTTTCAAATACAGTACAAGGAATAGAAAAATAAACCAAATTTAAAAAGCAGATACTGTAAGAATAAGGAGAAAGGTAGGAATCTGAAGTAAAGGAGCAATAAGTGAAAAAACTATACAACAAAATTAGATACAAGTAAACAAGAATACGTACAGAAAATGATTGAATTCAATGATATAAGGAGCAGGCTTTATTTTCGCAGAATGCTAAGATGCACTGGGAGGTGTTAACGCGGATCAATGCAGAACTGAGAGTCAGTTAGTTTGGTTGTTGGATCCATTTCCCTCCGAGTCTTTGATGCTCGATCCAGTCGTCCCATCATCGTTTGACCACTTTGTGCGTTAGCATCAGCTGTTAGCACCTCTGCAGCTTCACCGTTATCACCTGGAAATGTGCAGCTCTGGATGAGTGATTGAAGCTTCTGTGATCTGACCAGACCAGGTCTGTCCAGCCGCATGAGTCTCTAACAGGGATGTGTGAAATGTGTCACTTCTTCTACACTGTGTCGTCCGTCCATCCGTCTGTCCATCCAGCCGTCCCTCACAGTATCTCTGTCTGTTTCTCCTGCTGCTCTGATGCAATGAATTCCACAGACATCAACCAGATTTACACACTTCACTCTCTTCTGTGTCTGCATTATGTCACTGTGTATGTATTTGTGTTATACTCACACACACACACTATATAAAACCAGCTGATTTACAGACATGCTAAACTCAACATTACTTGACACAACGGTAACATATCACATCAGCAAATATCACAAAGTGTTGTGGTATATATATACAATTAGTTTGTTTGATGAGGGTGCTGCTCACATATCTTCATAAATATACTGTAGCACCAGACAAAACAACAACAAAAGAAATGAACATGAGATTAATAAAACTAAATGGCAATAAGTGTGTAAGTTCATGCATTTGAGATGAGGTTACGCTATAAATAAATGCTTTACTCTTATCTCAAATAAGAAACCTCCATTTTCCACTTTCGCAGATGAAGTATGAGGCAGTTTTGGTCCAGGAAGAACCAATTGAATCTGGTGCAGATCCGGATCAGGGGGCGAAACTAGGACATTTTTGAATATTGATTTCCTAGGAAATAATTAATGATAAAATAATAACATGTAAAGGGACAGATGTCTTCTCATGTTTCTTTAATTATGCTCATATTCAAACAGCAAACGGCAGAGTGGTCAATGGTGGTGGATAATGAAAGTAAATCTATTATCATAAATAGTAACTGTAATGATATTGAAATTCATCATGTTGTGTAACTAAACTGACGATTTCCACAGGCTGCATTACATGACAAACATTTGTCAACCCAAGTTCTGTACACACACACAAACACACACATGCACACACAGTTTTAGGGAAGCCAAGTGTTAACATCACCTGGTTATTCTGAGTGTGTTTATCATGGAAACGTTTGCATATCTGGCTGCTTTATGTTTGAAAATCTGAGGTAATGGTTTTGTTTATTGTTGTGTTATATACGTTGTGACCCCAGTTTGCCTCGTTGTCGCTCTCTCTAACAAACAGAGGCTCATCATCACTTTTCATCCTATTACCTGCTTCTTTTCTTCTCCCTCACCACATTCATTTCTCTGACTCTGTGGAATGTCTTTCTCCCACATACGTGCTTAGTATTTCTTTATTTACGCGCACACAAACACACACACACACACACAGACACAGATTTAGGGCCTCATTATGCAGGAATGTGCAGTATTTCTGAGGATTGTGTTTGAGTGTGGATCCTGAGATGCTGAACTGTAGCAAAGCAAAGATAGCGCTCTTTAGAACCTCCCTGACAATTTCCTCTGGCTAATGACACTCACAGTCTTATCAATACTCAGCCTGCTCTTCCCTCGGCCCTTCCTCACACACAACACACACACACACACACACACACACACACACACACGCCTTATCTCCATTCAAACAGCAGCGACATTCAATCCATATTTTGCCCCTGGCTCTTCTCCTCTCGCCCACTGTATCCTAGACACTCACACCTCGCTGCTATCCCCACCTCTTTTGTGGAGGTGTATGTTTAGGGTGTAAGAATTAGAGGCTTGAGTGCAGGATATGGCAGCCCATAAGGGCTAAGTGCAGGATATAACAGCCTGTGTGTGTTTAGGAGAGGGAGTGGGATGGAAAACAGTAAAAAAAACAAATGTGTGCTGTTTCTCACCTGAGTGATTACCGTGTGTAGGAGAGCTCTCACTGCTCGATAATGTTTGTGCGTCTGACTGAAGATGTTGTGTTTGTGTTTTTTTTCTAGTCAAGGTGATGCGGTTCAACGGGGAGCGGGCCGCGCCGGACGTAAGCCAAGAGGAGCACACGCACAACTACAGTATCACGAGTCTGCCGACTGAGACCGGCTTCAGGTAAACAGATTTCACTGGACCACACACACTTTCCAGCCCCTGTCGGTCCCCCGCCTGTCGGCCTCATGTTTGGATAAACTGCCGAGCGACCTCACTGTCACAACAACAAGGTTTTCTTCATGCTCACGACAAGACTGAACTGAACGTCGCCAGATAAACAAAGACATAATGAATGCCGAGGCTTGGTCACCTAACTGTCACCCCTTCTGCTTAAAATAAGCAGACGGGGCATTTCTTTGATACTACAAAGTAAACTGTGCATTTTGAGCCATGTATTTGGGGTTGTTCAGTATTTACAACAGAAGGACAGTGAGTGAGGCATTGACCCACAAAAGCTGATTAAATATGCTTTAGTTTGAACGCCTTCTTTCTCAGGATCAAACCAGAGGAGTTTACTTTTTTTCTATTAACTTTGGGTCCAAACTGAGAAATGACGGCATCCCTTACATTTGCAGTGAAAGTGATCAATTTCTACCTTGTCTGGAGGAAGCCCCTCTCAAACTCACTATGTCTGTCCATTGTTAAAAAGTTACCTCATTGTACAAATTGTGGGTTATTGCATTTTTGAAGAAAAAAAACTACATTTTGGTCCATGTCTCTAAGGGTTAATATATAATCTCCTAAAATATGACAATCATTTCACATAATCATAAATTATTTTTTAATCATTTTTACACATATGGCACAAACGAATAACCTGTGGCTACATCCAGACTGCGACATTTTACAAATCTTGAAACAATACTGGCCTCTTTTTACTATGAATACTCAAAGGAAGCATTGTAGTATAGATGCAGAAAAACTAAGATGTTTGGAAACAAGAAAAGAAATCCCTGCTCTTACTTTTCTCCGTTGTTGTTTCTTGCTCATCATTATTTTTCGTATTGAAAAGAATATGGATGTAGCCTATATCGGCCTTTAGATTTATAATACTTCTTCAGTTCAGTTTATAGTTTGTTGACAAAACTGCTGTTTGTGTCTGTTTCAGAGAGGGCTCCAGTCTGGAGGAGGTGGTGGAGAAGCAGGCCGACCTGATCGAGTACCTGAAGCAGCACAACACCTTACTGAGCAAGAGGCTGCTCAACCTGACCGCTCAACACTGACCCCAGTGCAGCCTCCGTCACCCTCTCTGCAGAGGATCTGTGGCTTCAAGAGAAAAGACTTAAACCATGAGAAACACTGGATAAAAAGACTGAAACAGGCAAATGCACCTGTGCGCGCAGACAGAGTGAGTTGGACAGATGACGCAGGAGGAGGTGAGCTGAAAGTGGAGGAAGGTTTAAGATGAAGAGGAGACGAGGAGTCACGGGTCACAGATCAGAGGTGAGGGGTTTTTATCGCTCCGTTTACGACCCCCAGTGACCCGTGGATGCTGCCGCCTGCTACTCATGAGGAGCGGAGAGGGAGCGACTTTGTTTTAGAGATCATCTGCACTAAGGAGGGACTGAAGGAGCAGGAGGGAGAGGTTAACTCTCCGCGGTCAAAGATCCCAATTAACGTTATGTGTCTGTAAAGTGGTGTTTTTATGTCTGAATTTGTGTAAATACATAAAGTGGTGACAGTTTTTTTTTCTACTTCAGTTATTTTTTGAGTCAGTTATTTTGAGTATGTGTGATCCAGCTCCAATAAATCTCTGATATTCTCATTTCCTTTCATTTTAGGCCTTTGTCAGGACGAGAGTTGACACTTTAACAAAGTGAAACCTAAGTAAGAAGCTGCTGTTCAGCGTTTATTGTGTTTAAGGTTTTGTAAAAAAAGAGCCAGAACAATAGAAACAATGCCGGGGCAACGTTGGCTGTTGTGAATGTCCTTTTTGCCGCCTCACCTTTTTTTCTGTGTTAAATTTCAACAGTCACGGGAATCTACGTTAACGAAATATCAAGGTGGTCATTTGAGCCCTTGGGTGTTTGTTCCCCATTGTGATTCCTTTATGCTCCGGAGTCCGCGGCTCCACAGGGAGCGCGGCATTTACGACTTCTTTCCCATGTGTCTTCTGCTGGGAGTCGTCCAGAGTGCTGCGGGTATCAGGGTCACTGTTTGATCTGGGCCTGACTCGGTCACAGATATCTGATTCTATTCCATTCTTAATGATATTATCCTCACGATTAGCCACAGCTCTCCACATCCATCGTCAGGTGTTGATTTAATACACACGAAACCCAACAAGTATATTCATTATTTGTTTTTATTAAAAAGTTTAAAATGTGATTCAATAAACATTTGAAGTGCATACATGCATTTTAAACACTTATAGGAATACTATGTGGGCGCTGTTCATCGTAGCTGCAGTCAACAGACACGTCTCCTGCTCTTTGGTCTGTAGCTTCTCAGTGGAGCGTCTGGATTCATCAGGGAGGAAGTGGAAGCTTCCTCACATCTTTGTCCGAGATGGTGAAAGCAGCGTTGGCTTCCGCAGACGAGGAGGGAAGGTGCTTGAGGAATCGGAGGAACCACCAAACTCCCATACAATAATATATCATGGTTTATAATTTCACTATTTCTTTTCTTTGGAATGAAAACTCAAGCTCGAAGCTGCGTGTGCGTACGTGAACAGCTACATATACATAGTATATACATATAGTCTTTAAATGGCTTTTCTCCTCCCTCCATTTCAGTCCATTCCCTGATACAAGGGTCATTCCATGGATTTCCAGGTGCGTCCTTTTATATATTTCTCTCCTTGGGTCGCTCTCCTTTATGTGTGTTTCCACCTGTAATGGAAAAAAACAATTTGTCAGTGTCTGGACTCGAAAGGGTCAGAGTGGGACAAAAACAGATTAAGTGACCGTGCAGGAGTCCAAATTAAAGCTGAGAACTCCCCTCGTGCCACTAAAACCTTCCTCTTCATCGTTAGTGAGATTTATGTCTGAGCCTCCCCCCCCCCTGCACTGGTGCGTGAACACACACCTCTGCCACCGATCACACACACCTCCTTAACTGCCACCTGCCAGCTCTAACTAGGGTCTGGTTCCACGCATCACACGACTTGGCTCATAACTTCTTTCTTCACACACAAGAAAACATGCATGGGTGTTTACCTCAGGGGAAGGGAACCCTCGAGTGGAGGGGCCAGCAGCGCCTGTGTGGGCAGTGGTGTCTGTGGTACCTTCTCCTTAGTTTGAGGAAATCTGAAAGAAAGAGACGTTTCCATTAAAATATGCAGCTTTATATACACAACAGGGTTCTAGATGTTATATGTTGTGGTCTGTAAGGAAGTTAGGTAGCTCTCAGGCCAATCACAGGTTGTTTTGGGTGTTAAGGTCATTTAAATAAGTCTCAGTTGCACATTTTGCACTAAAATAAGATTTAACCGCATCTTTCACAGTCACCATTCTCCAGTTTGGGTGATTTTGAAGCTAACAACTTCTGTTATGGTTCAGTGGATCCTCTCCATGACCATGGAGGGGCCTATGCTCTTGTTTCTGATCCATTCACTAGAAGCAGGGACGACCCCCTTCTAATAAAGTGGGACTCCCAGACCTAACACATGATTATTTTTAAACGTCCCTAATAAATCCACTTTGACTCCCGCGGTTCACAGGCGGCCGGCCAAGCCCAGGAAGAGATAAAGTGCCAGATGACTTTATGGCCTCCTCCTCCACCTCCTCCTCCTCCTCCTCCTCCCGCTCCCTGTGAGCACCTCCGACACAAACCGCTCCCCTCGCCTGCAGCTATCCGCTTCTTTACACTTGGCACCGCTCCTCCATGTCATGTTAATGGAGGCGGCGTATTTGCATTGGCGTTTTAACACCGCGACGCACAAAAGCGCGCCGGAGCGCCTTCCAGCCCGGGGACAAAGGGACCCGCGGGGGCCGCTGTGCGATCCCCCAGGCGGCGCTGCCTCCCCTCTTCCTCCCCTCTTCCTCCCCGCCATCCTCTCCATCATCACATGAACCCAATCACGACCCATAGCCCCCGAACTCCCCCCCAACAAAAAACAGCTGTTTGGCCACTAAAAGGCCGCAACGCGTAAAAGCGCAACTTGGATTTACGCAACAACAAAAAAACAAGTGACCCGCAAAATTTACACACTTAAATCCCAAATGCACGTTTATACATTTTCTTTTGGATATTTTAAAGTAAGTGTTTAATCCCAATTCAACGTGGGGGGGGCATCGTACGTGGATGGCGCACTTCCGCCATGATGAGGTTCCCTCCTGTGTGTTTTCTTTGTTTCACTATTAACACTGTATCACGTAGCATAAGATATATTGTTACAGACTATTTAAAGTTGGACTTATTTGTATCTCTTTGCTTATAAGTTTGAAATAGCTGAAAAGTAAGTACTGTCGCTATGGTTACCTGCAGTTTCCCCCGAACATTGCGCAGTGATTTAAAAACACTGGTAAAAACCAGCCGGGACTACGTTAGACGATGAACGGACACCTGCCCGCCATTCAGTGAAGTTTGACGATGTCTTTACTATTTAAAAAAACAGTTTTATTTCTATATTGGAGTTTTTTTTCAACTAATTAACAAACGTTTAAATCCAAGGGGCATTGGCTAAAGTTAACTAGCCTAGTTAAAGTTAGCTTTAACCTGGTTAAGGACTGAGATTGTTAACCAACACCTGTTGGGTCATCCAGGAAAGTTGGACGGTAAAGTTTTGCAACACTTCTTACAGTAAAATAACATTTTCTTTATACTGAGTATTAAATTTGAAGTCAAGTTTAAGCTAATTACCAAAGTTTTGAAGACAATGGGTGAGTTTTAAGTTAAATAACCGTGTTAAAGTTAGCTAACCTAGCAAGACATAAAGTACATTTGTGATGCTTTTACCCTAAAATACAACTTTCCTTTTTTTTTAAATTTAGAGTAAGTTGAAGATAACAAACAAACAATATTTAAAACCCAATGAGCAATAGTTAAAGTTAGCTGACCTAGCAAGAAGTTAGGTACAGTAGATTCTCTGTGATTCAGAAACACTCCTGGACTGTATTAGAACCACAATGGCAGCACCTGGCGGCCATTGTGGGGCTCTGGCTGCTTCTGAGAGATGCTTACCTGGTCTGGTGGAGGAGACTGATGCCACAGCAGCTGCAACCAGCAGGAGCAGGTAGAACAGGCTGAAGATCCTCATGGTTCTTGGGTTTGTGGCTTCAGAAGAACTCAGTTAATGGTTGTGGTGGTTTTTCCCCCACAGAAGTCCTTCCACCCTCTGTGCAGGCCGGATGATGCTCGGTGGGGTTGTGTGTCCTCTCCTTGTCCTTCAGTCCCAAACACCCAGAGTCCAGTGCAACAAGGGCAGAGGAGCCTCTTTTCTCCAGATGATCAGAATGTCCCCGAGGAATGTGAGTGTCCTGAGTGTTTGTGTGTCCAGCGAGAGTGCGATTGTCTCTGTGTCTGAGAGCAAAGTGACAAATAGTGCTTATCCCCCCACCTCCTTTATACAGCCTTTTAGAGGGAGGAGGGAGTATGGGGAGGGGGTGTTGCTCCCACAGCAGCTCCCAGCTCAACCCCTGACACACACACACACCAACACACACCAACACACACACACACACAAGCACACACACACACACACACACACACACACACACACACACACACACACACACACACACTCATTAGGCATTGCACATATTGACCCCACATGTAGAGGGCAATTCAAATGACAGGAAGCCCCCTCCCTAGCCTCCAACTGCCCCTTGAACACGCACACTCTCCTGCCGCATTTTGTGGGTGTGTGTGGTGCATGTGTTTGTGTGCATGTGTGCAACAACTATGAGTGATTGATAGGAGAGCGGAAGAGGCAGGCATTTTTGATTCATGGCTTCTAACATCAGAACAAAGATTTAAGAAAGCGTAGCTGAAAGTAGCAGGTCCTTCCAAGAAAGCGATCCCTCCTCCCTCAGTTGTCCCCCCACCCCCGCACAGAGTGAGGACACACACACACACACAGACACACAAACACATCTGGGGGCTTTCAGATGGGATTGGTGGGGGTGTTTGCACCGAGGATTTTGGGGCAGGGGACGTGGTTGAAGGGGATCCAGAGATGCCCTGGACTATCGATAGCCTGACGGTCTGTCTGGGCTTCCGTCTACCGTCTCTGTCTGTCTGCACGAATTTCTGTCTTTTGTTTTGTGGGTCGGTTGCAAAAGTATGTCGTCTGATGAATGGGGTTAGATTGTCTGTATTTTTCTGGCAGAAAAACCTATAGTTTTTTTGAGGATTTACTGCAGTTTTGTCTTTGGTTCAGTTAGGTTTGGAAGCAGCTTTTTTTTTAGGCATAGTATCCAACCTCTAGTATTTAAAACTTCCAAGTAGCAAAAGCTGGAACAAAATCCTTCTCCTTCAATCATTGATCAAATATGGTGTTTGATAGTTAGTCCTAAACTATTTCATTTATACATGTTTGCAGTTCTGGAAAGTATTTAAAATGTATTGAATTGTAAGCTGAGCTGGTGTCAAGTTGTTTGTACTGTTTGTCAGAAATGTCTTGATTTAAATCAGAATTTTGACAATTTTACAACATCTTCAGGAGGAGAAGCTGATGCACGTGTTATTGTTTTTATTTGGTAGATTAAAAAAATCTCTTTCCCTCATTCTTTTGTGTAATGAAAAAGTGGGTTTAGACTGTGCAAAAAAATATTTCTGAGAACAAGCAAGCTCAAATGTTCTCATGATAGTGCTATCCTCCATGGTATCAAAATATCCCAACAATACCCGGCTCAGCGTCTCGTGCCGGTGGCCGGTTGGTGGTATATAAGGGGGTTCTCCTGCAGCGGGGAACCCACTTCACTTGACATTAGCTCTGCGGTCGCCGGTGGCTTTGCAAAGTGTTGGGACTCATTAGCGTGTCTGCTTACGGCCGTCTCTGTGGACTGAGACTCTCCATTCAGCACCCGGCTAATGAATTAACACATTAAGATGAAATGTCAGCCATTACATGTGAATGAGGATTAGAGAAGCAGCAGGACACTAATGGACCACAGGGCTCAAAATAGTCGCTGAGACTTTGAACAAGCATGTGGACCGTCGGCTCTCTTTAGCCCCAAAAAATAGACAAAGGACGCTGGAATCTCCACTTGTATATTTTTGTAGATCCTGTGTACGTGTCGGTGTCATTGTGGCTTCAAAAATGTTTCCTTTTATTGCTTTATGGTGTTTGCAAAAATGTTTGCTGGAAATGACAGAGATTCCACGTGGATTCAAGGGTCACGTACAAACACAGGCATTCTCGTACACACGGTCCTCCTGCTGCAAACACTCAGCCGAGGTATGCAGTTTGTTTCTGTGGCAAGCTGCAACTTTGCATATCAGCTGCCATTGTCTTTAAGAAACTTTTTATTTTCCCCTATTTGAATATGCTAATTCGGCTCCGATTGTCATTCAGAGCCACCTGGTATCCACTGCCCACAAAGTGCTGCCAAATCCCAGTGACTACGTCTTTCCCTGCTTCTTTCTCTCAGCGACGAAAAACAGAAAACAAGTGAATCATACCAACTTCTCCCCACCGGGTTTTCTGTGACTGATTCAAGCGTGTTGTAATATTTGTTCTTCCTGGGGATTATACGTTTTTACAGGGATTACCCAGCCTGCTCAAACACTCCCCTACGAGAGGGACACACACACACACACACACACACACGCACACAGCAGCCTCCTATTAACCTGCGTCACTACCTTGACACTGCTGCCCTCCACACTCACTCTCTTCAAGGTGAACATTTTGTATGAAACTAAGTAGTTGGATAATAAAACCTCAGTACTGCTTATGAATACCCCCTTATGAAAAATATGTCTGTAACATTGATTTGCTTTAGATCTGACAGTCAAATATCTCCTTCTGATTCCCAGAGTCTAAGGAGTCCAACAGAGATACATTAAAAACTCACATCAGAGAAACCTAAACCAGACATTGTTGTGTGATATTAATTCATAAATGTGTTTTTTTCTGTCAATAGAATACTTTTTTTAAATGAGCACGGTTCTCAGTAGAAAGCACAGAGTTTCTCAAATGCTCTAATTGTTTGTTAATCTCATTTAGGAAAATTATTAACACACCTCAACCTTACTTTTATAATCAAAATTATTTAAAACAGGCTTAGAACTTATGCTTCAAGGAATATTTAATTTAGACAATTATTTGATTGCATAGTTCAGTGATGAAAATGAAAACAGACAAATGTTGATTTTCTTGCATGGCTGCCTGAGTACAGAAAAACATTTACCATTTGACAACTTTTGGATTTTTGAAAATTGTTTAAAAAAGACAAAGATTAAAAGTAAACAGTTTGAAGAAGTATCATGTGTTATGTGTCATATTTGTGTAATATTTGGTTCTGTGTAGTTTTAGACAAATGTATAGTCCTATTCAACAAGACACTAACCAGCAGATCAAGATGTGTTTTATGTTGTCATATTGACATTCACATTTCAGTATTACTGGCCAATGAAAATCAGTAATAACAATTCTAGATGTTAATGAATCGGCTGCAGAATAATCAAAGCTTTATTTTTATGGGCACATGGTTATAAGACAGCCTAAAGTGGAGTAGTGTCAGCTGGGTAATATTGAGCACATTTTGGATTAGTGTGTAACTCAGGAGGGAGTCTGACAGATTTTCTAGTAGCTGTGATCTTTATTACTCCGGAGGAAGCTTCGGTCTCTCCACCCCTCCTGAGTTTTCACTTTCTTCTTCCTTCTCCCATCTTGTCATTACCAGGACCCACTGATAAAGAACTTCCTCTCTGATAAAACTTGGTAAGGACAGTGGGTCATAAAGCTATTTGAACGTAAAGTGTTGTAGGGAGGTTTTGGGTCAACACAAGTCTCCAGAACAGCCTTCGTAATCAATGATTTTCTATTGAAGGGATTAAACATCATTTATCCCAAAAAGATATTCTATCATTTGATCAGTTGAGGAAGATGCTGCTGTTGGTCCCAAATAATGTGTTCAGTTGGATTCAAGTTTGGTAAATGCAACTTCCACAGTACTTAATTTAAATCAAGGTTGAGTGATATGATGATACTTTATTGCAATAAAATAAACATATTTCTGACCCTATTCATAGTATATATATATATATATATGTATAATTTAAAACATGGCAGCTAAAGTTGTAGCCGTGTAATGAAGTACAGGGAGGTAACATACAAGATTTCCCATCCATTTTTTCTCGTCACTATAGACACACGATTCATTAGTCGATTATTATCATATAATTCACATTTGAAAGTATAATAGTAAATAAACAACATTATTACATTGTGGTGTGAGGGGGAAAAGTATTGAAGCAGTTGTTTCTGTAGCACTGTGTGTGTCGACACCACATTACACATGAGTGGCTCACGTTGTACTTGGAAGTTTTGATGAACACAATCAGGTTTATTTAGGGAACAAGAGTTTGTGCAAGTTGGTGCAGTTTGTTTGAATTTAAGTGGATCGGTTGAGCCCTGGTGTTAAATGGACTCTACTTGGTGCCATTTTAATTTAAGATTTTAGTTTGTTGCCAAGTTTGATTAATTTTTAGTGACGTTAACTTGGTTCAATGCCTCAGTTACTTGTGTGAGTAGTGTTGTAATCTGTTCAACAAATTGCCAGATTTATGAAGATACAACCAAAGCTGTCTCGCTTGTACACACAAGAACAGAGATGAGCCGTTTCGTCTGACAGTGTAAGGGTGTAGTCCGGTGTCTGGGTGTGTGTGTACGAGTGTTGATTGTGATCTGATGCGTCAGTTCGTTGTCCATCGTTAGAGTGATAGCTGCTCTGTTGTTATGCCAAAGGTCTTCACTGTTAATGAGGGCCGCAGCCAGCCAGACCTTAATTACTCTTAAGACCCTTTATCTCCAACTGCCCAATACAGACCTCAATGGACGCATATACACATAAACAGCAATGAACACTCAATACACAGACACACACACAGATTGTATAGCATCTCATCAGGACACATCACACAGCCTGAATCACAACGCAAATGAGTCGGGCGTTTTTTTTTCTTTTTCTTTTTCAAATGCACCTCTGTGAGGAAAAATATCTACAGCTGATTAACCCTGTCTTTTTTCCCGAAGCTCCTCGTCCCCTGTGTGTCGGCAACTAGACGGCTGACTGGGGAGGAGTGACGGAGGGCTCAGGGGTCAAGGGGCAAACTCAACAGGGAGCAGCCTCTAACCCCCCAGGATGTCGCCCCACAAGGTCTTCAGGGGCCAAAAGTCACTTTGTTTTGTTTAATCCTAAACCAGACACAGCGGCTTCCATGGACACATGAACCCAGTGTCCAGGCTCTGCACTGCAGCGTGGCTCCGAATGGCTGGAGATTGATCCACATTAGTGGGTACAACTATTAACAGTGCTCAAAGTTCTGCAAAAAGTTTGAGCTTGGCCGGGATTTGCGTGTTTTCGATCTGGTTTGGATATTTTCAACAGTAGTGTTGATGTGATGAGAACTGCAGATGGAGCTAAAGAGCCATGGTTAAGACTCCAGCAAACAGTGACTCATCATACTTTCATTTTGGCTCAGTTTTTTAATGTTATTTAGCTTAATAAGCTATATGTACGATAGGTCTTTTTTCACTGTTCCTATCCCTACAGCACTTTATCGTGATCCAGCCATTCTTTTTTATAGAATAGTGAACTTCAGACCAATTTAGGTCGCTGACATTTCCATCAAATAATGGAAAATTTGGGGTTGTTTGAGGAAATTTAAAATCCAAGTTATCCATGGTGCATTTTACTCACAGGTTTAAACACACTGGTCAAAAGGTGCATTCATATTTCTTAACTTAAAAACCGCTTAGATAAGAGATGAAACGTTTCCTGTCACATCTTGAAACAGGGAGAGATCCAGATGTAGCCTATATCCTTGGTTTTATCCCGGGATAATCAGACATAGCTTTATACTTTCATCCTCCCCTTTAAGTAAGTTTATCCGCAGAAATTAAATATTAATTTGTAATGAGAGATGGATAGTTCACAGATTTACCTCGCAGCCACACGTTTTGGGTTGCATGGGGACGTCCACGTAGGCGTCTGCGCGAACACGGAAAGTGTGAATTGGCCTGAACAGAAGACGTTCGGTACCTGAATGGGTTTCACGTGACGGGTTGAAGATTGAAACCATGATGGAGAGGGAGAAGATGATGAAGGCGATGATGATGAAGCTCAGTTCTAAGGCAGTGAATGGCAGATCCATCTACACAACTATACAATACAAAAAAAGAGGCATGTCATTACAACACAAAGCACAAGGGGTTTGAGTGGAATTGGTGTGTTAATAAAAACACAACCCAGGTGGTTTGTCCCACGACAACCAATAATAGCAGCAACAACTGCAATTTAGTGCACCTAGTCCATGTATTAAAATAGAATTGGTTGTCAGGCACAAAAGCATGTTGCAGTACGTTCATGAAAAGTAGTGTTGTCATAGCAATACACAGCTTTGGATGCAGCAGCCTGTTGTCTCCACTAGAGGGCCTCCTAACACTAGTATTTGCGATCGTCAGCACTGTTGTTGGTTTAAAATGACTCATTCTCCTCAGTCTAGTGCTACTTGTAATGATCAACTTAGGTCTATTGTTGTCAAATGTGAAGCAGCAGAACATTTCCCCAGTGGTTTTGAGACGTTTGATCACAGAATAATCTCTTTGTGATTTATTTTAGTCTGAAACATTTGAATCGTCCAGTGCTCAGTGTCTTATCCTGTGTTTTATGAATCAAGTTAAGAAATGCTCTGTAGTAGAGAATAAAATTGGAGTCACAGGAATAAAATAGGGATGATGTAGAATAATACATTTGTCAGCTTTCAGGGAACTTTTTTTTTAAAATTTCAGTATAGTTTTATGGATAAACTGTCAGACAAACTACTTCAACCACAATTGTACTGTCTCCATTTTAAACCTAAAGTCATCAGAGGTTGAATCCTCATGACTATTTGTCAGGTGCGTCACTGAAATTCTAGTATGAATAAACACAAACAGATCATCCTTCTGCAGGTTCAAATGTCTATTTGAATAAAAAATTACACGTCTAATAATTTGGGAGCTGACTCTAAACCTATCAACACACCTTTTTCTGACAAACCTAGATTTGGAAAACCCCTCTCTGCTGCTGCAGGTGATCTTTATTCAATACACACGTCCTGAGCAAATCAAACAGTGAGACACAACAAGAAAAAGAAGTACACACAAGGATTTAGAAACTTACCAGGAGCAGAATCTCTGCAGCTATTGTCAGATCAAAATGAAAGGATTATGAGTGAGTGTTTTCACATTTACACGCTCTTAAGGACAGAGGAAGCAGGTAGTGTCTGCAGCAGGTTTTTATTTATTGATTCTGTCCCGTTCAGGCCACACCTTCGTGCCTCATCCTGGAAGGTACAACTCTGGATCCTGTATCAAGCACACACACACACACACACCCACGTTCATTCATAGGTCACCATCTTTTAACTGATTACACACACACACACACACACACACACACCCCAAGGCTTTAACTGACATGACTTCATGATAATGAAACAAACAGAGAAGAAGAGTTTGCTGTAGTTGGCAGAAGTTTCCTCATCATCTGGAGTCAAGCGACACACTCCTGACCTCGTGTGTGAGTTTCTGAAAGAAAGGAAATATTCAAAAATGGTCACTCACTTTGGATTTCCACATCTACAGAAACAAAAATCTTAATACTACTACTAATGTGCAAAATAAATCAGAATATATATAATGTATATGTATTATGTATAAATGAATTATGTATTGTTATATGTATTCAACATACATTATGGATATCTTAAAAAATGAAAGAAATAAAAAAGAAAGTGCTGTTGAAAATAAATATAATAATATGGATAAATAAAATAAATATAAATAAGACAAATAAAACTAATTGAACAGCACCAGGCGTTATTGCAAGAATCAGTTATTCTACTCCTGTTGTTTAATTTCTCTGGAGGAGTTGAGAGTCTGTGAGAGGCCCCTGATGATCTGTATGAAGTGGACAGTCTGTAGAGCTCAGCAGGAGACCTCTGCTACACATACTGTGTGTGTGTGTGTGTGTGTGTGTGTGTGTCTGTGTGTGTGTTTGTGTGTGTTTGTGTGTGTGTGAGATATCGTACCATTTGGGTTTCCACATTCCTCATTGAACATCCCAGTAATAGTGAAGAGGGCGAAAACCAGGAGACAGAACATGATCATCAGCACCTCCAGCTCAGTGAATGGAGATGCCATCCAAACTAGTGTCCACCGCCTCAGCTCTGTATGTGTCGACAGTAAATCTTTGACATGTCCTCATCATCTAAACCTAACCCGTCACACACTGAATCATAATTAGGATAACTTACCTCTGATGTGCAGGGACACGGAGATGTTGACCAATACAAACACACAATCTCACTCTATGTGTGTGTAACGCACTTAGAAGACCTGTGAAGAGCTGACTTACTCGTCCCCTCTCAAGTTCAGGTGAGATCATATTAACCCTAATTATTAATGGGTCCAGTGCCTCTGTGGATCTGTGAGTTTAACAGTGGAAAAGCCGGATGTAAAAAGTAGGAATCTAGGTAGTGTTTGATCTAGACGGCAGAATTGCAATATTGTTGTGTTGTACGTTCACATTAAGCCCTGGTTCTGAAACTGAAACCTTGTGGAAAATGAAGATCAGGTGGATTTCTTTTTTTTTCTTTTTCTGGGGGTGAAACAAATCCCATGTGATGTGGGAGGTTTCCTGATGCTACAAAAGAACGAATCTGTCTGTCGACCCCCCCACTCATCCTAATGTACTTCACATACTAACACAGAAAAAAAGAGGTTCTCTGGATAAGTTTAAAAAATAAATTAGGTTTTGCAGACCAGTACAGATCTACTACAGTTCTGCACTGGGGCACCAATCTGGAGAAGCTTTAAGAGTCACACTGGCCTCCATAATTCTTAACTGGGAGAAGTTTCTAACAACCAAGACTCTTCCAAGAGGTGAGAGGCAGCGTGGGATCCATTTGCCCTCTGCAGGACTGAAGAGGCATGTTACTCATCCACCTCAGTTTAATGATCGTTTAAAGTAATTTTCCAGTTATATCAATCATAATCCCTGTGGCCTGAGATAAGACACATGCACGCGCGCACACACACACACTGGCATGTTTGCATATGATTTCTTCAGATGATCAATTTGCCTTCATGCTTTTAACACATTGTTTATGGAGTATAGTGTGTGCGTGTTTGACTGTGTGCGTGTGTGTGTGTAAGAGTCCATGTGCACAAGTTGTGTAAGCTTATTAGCAGCCGAGGAGGAGATTGAGGTTAGTCTTAGCCCTAATCCTCATGGACTGTGTGCTTGTTACCCAGCAAGCATGACAAAGTCCTGGCCCCGCCCCTTCAAGAAACACACACGCTCTCACACACACACACACACACATCTCGACAACACACGCTTTCCCCTTCCTCCTTGTTTACTGCTCAGCTTCCATCTCAACTCTTCCTCTCTCCATCTCTCTCAACGGGAGGGCAGAGGAGGGGGGGGGAGGAGGTGGTGTGCGTCGTCGAGGAGTTTCCTTGTCGTCATGACGACCTCACACCCCAGCATCTCCAGAGCTGTCTTCCTGTTGCCACGGTGACCTGATCGTGTTCCATCTCCGCTCCTTCTAAATGATCGGGATCGGGCTGTGATAGGAGAGCGACCCCGAAGCGCCGTCTTCTCTCTCCTCTGAAAGCCGCTCGTGGACGGGACAGCGAGTCAGACACAGGGACGAGGATCTGAGGACGGGAAGGTGCGACACGCTGGGAATGCTGTGGAAGTAACGGCGGAGTGTTGCCTGGAAACAGCAGCATGCCAGTACAGCAGATAACTGTGGTGCCGGCCAAGGAGACGGCCAACAACGGCAAGAGCGCTCCTCGCTCCAAAGACAAAACCGAGGTGAGGCTTGGGGAAATTTAGAATGTGTTGTCAAACCTCTGAGTTGGATAAAAATGTTAGTAGCTGAGGCTTGGAACTAATGTTAAGTTATTGAACTGGTCAGAAGCAAGTAATTATCTTGATGGACCCTGTTTGTGTTTTTGTGTGCGTGATAAATCAGATCCAGATTCCATTTATCGAAACCGATACAGTGAAAACTTTCAATCTGCCCCCAAACAACACAGTATACCTTTTACGTTGATGTTAACTGCAACTCGTCTGGTTGCATGTTATGGATTTTAGGTTTTCAGATCATTAGGCCACGAGGATTAACACAGACTGCATGTTTAACACGCACACTTCTTGTAGCAGGACTGTTTGGTTGCGTCACTACAATTATCTACTGATGACAACCTGTGTAGACAATAATTTTGTATATTTTTAGATGTGTAGAGTTGTCAGGTGACTGTAATACATAGATAATATATATAACGTGTACCTGCTGATGGTTCTGTTATAATCTTAATATAAATGAGCGAACTGTATGCTGCAGGACTTGGTTTAATTTTTAGGTGTAGAACCAATAGATAACAGAATAATACACCATCAAATAGGATAACTTTTGTTCAAGCCCAATCTCAAAACGTGTTGAATGAAGCTGTGTTGCAATGAGCTTACGTACATTATGTCTCGTTCAGTGGGTGTGTCAGTGGCGCCCAATCAGCAGTGACGTTTTTGTAAACGTATTAAAAAGGCTTCGCACGTAAGGGATTTAAAAGTTCTCTACAAATGTAGCACTGCCTTTCAGTCATCAATGCGCAACCATTTACGTTTAATTAACAATTTTGCTACGTTTTGTTTTCCGGACTGAATGAAGCAGATTAGCTTAAGTGTGATAATAGCCATTTTATTAATCGACACTTATTTCAGGTTCTTAAAAGCACAGATTGTGTGCATGCCTTGAGCAAATAGAAACGGTCTCAGCTGCAGCTCTATGGCCGGTTGTCTAAATCGGGCTGTAGATGTTTTGGATCCGAAGCCAGAGTATCGAGCACAGAACTAAAACCTAGCCCTGGTACCACGCTACATCACCTAGTCTTCTCTGCTTGAACATGCACACGTCCACACACTGACTCACCAAAGTCTCTCCTGAGCATCACAGTCCCAGTGTAGGTCGAGGAAGATCGGCTCAGGTAGGTGACCATCACATGTTCGCTGTGATTCAGCTGAACTGTTAGCTGAGGCTTATGCACAGACCTGGTATAACAGAACTGCTCCTTTTACTATGTGATCTTTAGATGTTTCCTATCTGTGTAATTCTGCTTGAAGGTGTTGAGCACCTGCATGTGTTGGGGTCAGTTTCTTTTATTTATCTGAGCAGCTGTTGGGACCATCTATTATTAGCTGTTTTTTTTGCCTCGGATACAGTAGCTGCTTCTTCTTTTTTCCCACATCTGGTCCAGATTGCCAGGTTTATCAAGTCCACCAGTTCAACTCATCTCAAACCTGCCAGTCTTAATGGGGACTGTGTATGTAGTTGTGAAGCCGTCTTGTCCACTGTTAATTGAGAGTATTGCTGTAGCTGTGATGTCTGTGTGATCACTGTACTGGACTCCAGATGTGTTTACCCAATGTGACAAACTACCATCATGTCACCTATTGGTTTGTTAACGTCTGTTTTAAGGCCTTGAGTTTGGCATTTTGTCCAACGCCATCTTGGTTTTTTTTACACCAGAAGGGACCAGATTCAGTGGAGGTGGAGTTGGGCCTGACTGAGAGCTGCACTGCCATTGGATGTAATAGCTGTCAATCACACGTACCATGCTTTATCGTCAATTTACTTTTCATTGGATTAAAATTTACTAAATGAACATCTCATGCTCTATTGAAGAAGAGTTGAAAACAGAGAATGCAAACTCTGTTTCTCTATGGTTTAGCCAAGCTTATAAAATAGACTGGACAAAGAGAGAAGCTTTGGTCCATCACATATGCCTTCCAAAGACAACTTTAAAACATGATCTTATAGCTGCAGAGTTTACCGTCATGTTTATGTGTTGTCACAGTCTACAGCTTCTCTGTGAACACACATGTACGTATCACGGGTTGAGCTCAGACTTTACAAGCATCTATAATTTTATTAGCATCTGATTGTTCTCTGGGTTTTACTTCCTGACAACGAAGCTGCGAATGAAATAGTCTTGTGCTCATGGTTCTGGACCTTTAAGTCTAATCTGACCATGATATAATCCACTAATGAACAATAAGCTTTATATTTTAGAAGCAGTTAGTCCCTCCACTCAGGAGGTTGTGATTTCTTTGCTGTTTGTTTGTTTGTTTCTAGGACTTGTAAAGAAACTGCTTGATCAATTTGCATGAAAGTGGTTGAGGATGTGGTGCAGGTCAGGAAAGAACCCGTTACATTTTGGTGCAGATGTAGGAATTTTATTCACCTTCATTGCGAGATGGGGAAGATGGATCTTGAATTATATATATTATGACAATTTACAGTGATCTAATATTCTGATATGATGTCCTGTGAGATAAAAAACCCCGAGGTCACAAGTACAAGTGTCCATCCCCCCTGACAACCGTAGGAGGCTGCTGAGCGTTCGCTCTGACTTCACGAAAGGACTACTGATTTAAACCTGGCCATCAGCAAATCCCTTGATCAGCTTAGATGATGCAGTCTACCCGTCGGTGTCTCTCTTATTAAATCAATCGATTTGCACAGAGTGTCCCAACAACTGTCTGTGTGTGGGTGGAGTTGTGTGAGCTCAGCTTTGCTTTTCTGATGTCGAGTCTAAAAAACAAATAAACAAGTTGCCCACGTGAGATTCCAAAAAGCACATTTAAAAGCTGATCGATGACCTCATAACTTTGATAGTGTTAAACCTATAGGTAAAATACTGTACAAAATATAGGCTACTGTATTTATGTATATATTGTTTCAATTATAGCTTTTTGACAAAACCGACAAATCCTATATTTACTGGTGAATCCTATTATTCAGTTCGTGTAGCCAGAGTCTGATGAACTGCATCTCACTCTCTGTGCCATGAACCTGACTGGAAACATTGATCCCATCGGTGAGCCACACTGGGCTCTAAATAGCCTGTTCATGACTGTGAGTGTGAATCTCAGTATGTCAGCTCTGTGGAAGAGTGCGACCTGTCCAGGGTGGATCCCCCCCCCCTCTCCCTCCACATCAGCCTGGCCCTCAAAGGATGAGCAGTAAAGATGATGGATCGATTGATGGAGCCACAGTGCTGTGAATGTGGGCTCTGTTTTTTTATTTCATTTTGAATCCATCCCACACACACACCTTCTCACTGCCTAAAATACACAATAATTCACATCTGAAATTACAGTAGTTTCTATTCTTCAGTTCATTTTCCACTCACTGCCAACTCATTACAACACTGTTGGAAGGTTAGACTGCTCCGTGTGTGTATCTTTGTGTGTGTGTTTGTGTGCGTGCGTGCGTGCTGGGACCAACTTTTCGCACTCAACACATATCCACGATAAAGGCAGAAGAGATGTGCTGGATATATTGCAGCGCTAACAAATGTGTGACTGGGGATGAGAGGGAAATGGAAGTGATGACGGACCAGTAGAGAGGAAAGGTAGACGTGTGTTGATAGAGAGTCTTTTTGAGATCAATTCAAATATCTTAATTTTTGTTAGCAGGATTACACAAAAACTACTCAACCGATTTTATTCACACTTTTCCAAGAAAGAATCCATTAATGTTGAGAGTGGATATGATGAAAGGGGGCGGATCCAGGGATTCAAGATATGATTTACAGTCAGGGGACTGATAGTTATGAGTGTGAACAGATGGATGCAGCTTGATTGAATTTAAGGGGACTGTAACCGGAGATATACTTAGGGCCAATTAATAAATAACTAGAAATTCTGCTTATTACTTGTGCTCTATACAGATCAAACCTCTGCAAATAAACATGATTTTGTTCAGCTTCCACAGTTTCAAACAAGTAATTTACTAATGATAATACAAACAAACAGCTGGACATGGTTGGGATAATATGAAAATGAAAATACTGTTAACGATGCAAATACTTCATATTTCTGAGTTTTTGCCACATTATTCCACAGTATCTATTACTTTATTGTCTTATCAATGGATACTTTCTCATTTTCTTTAGCGCAAATGTATTTTATGATTAAAATCGACATATTGATATAGGTTTCAATGCAAGCTGACCAGGGTTACAAGTGTGTTAGTGTCTTAAAATAGCTTGTAAAACACTTTTCAAACACAATTCAAACATGTTTTCATGATGGTTTGACTGTGTTGGTTCTTGGAAACACACCACCACAACTTGTGTAAGTCACTCCAGGATCTGAATGAGGCCACGGTTTTGTCTGACGACTGAGTTCACGGTCTGGCAGTTGAGTTCATACCATCCCCTCTGTGGGTAGTCCTAGAAAAAGTGCTTTAAGTTGACTTAAAATAGAGACACATTGCAGAGCAGCATCTTGGGCACTTAGCGGGACAACCAGGTAATAGGATTGGCTGGCTTTAGCTGGGGTCACAATGAAAGTACAAGGGCACGTGGCTGCACACGACTTCTCACGCTGGATTCCAACCAGACAACACTGAACACTGGAAACTGCTTTGTTTTGATTGAATTCAGGATTCTGCTTTGTCCTATTATACATTTCACTTTAACAACAAGGATGAGATCAGTCCAGATTTCTCCCTTTTCATATTTTTTGGGGGAAATTCTTTGTAAATTGGAGGTTTTAAAGGAATTGATAGTTTCCAATGTTGAAGTCATCAACAATATGTATCTGACATTTAATTAAATCTGAAACATTCAGTTAATTATTTTTTTGAGTTGATTGACAGAAAGATAAAGCCAATATTGATGATAATTAATGAATTACTTGATTAAATGCAAATGTGCTCTGCTTCTAGCTTCACAAATATGACAATTAGCTGCTTTCCTGTTTTTTTAACGTTATTTCAATTTAAATATCAATATCTATGTCCCTGAAAGAACTTTTAATGTATATTTTTAGTATCTTATGGAGTAAATTATTAATCAGCTTGCCAAAAGGAATCATCTTCATGTAATTATGTGCTGAGAGTATCTACAGCAGATCAAACTACAGCGTGATGGTGAGATGATACTTGTCTGAGTCCTCTAATGATTTCCCATCGCTCTCTCTCTCCCTGCAGGGAAGGAAAGCTCCCGGGCGATCAGGGAGTCGATCCAGCAACATCTCCAAGGTAACCACTGATTATCAGGCAGCTCCAAGGGACAGAATGAGGGTCACAGTTCATAGAGGCAGTGTCTCAGATGAGTCAAGATAGAACTAATGGTGCAACTGAAAGGGCCACTTTCACCATATTGCATGTATTGACATTCAGTCCCACTTGAGATAAACATATATGTACATATCACCTTTAGATAGATATTAGTGCTGTACATATGCCTGGTTGTTCCATGCATTATTTCCTAAGAAAAAACAAAAATGTCCAATATCGTTATGTTAAAGAAAGTGAAAGAAAATGTTTATCTGAGTAATTTGTAAAGATGACCCATCCCTCCACAAAACGTCATGGAAATCAGTTCCATAGTTTGTGAGTAATCCTGCTGAGAGACAGACACACAAAGAAAAAGCACAACCTCTGTTGTGGAGGAATCAAAGCCACAGAGAATCATCATCTTCACCTGGAGGTCAACACGTGAACTGAGTCTTAAGTGTCTCAGTCTGGTTTCCAGCAGAAAAGCTCAGATAAACCTATAGAAACCAGCTGAAGTTAAAAAGAAGCCAGGACAAAGGAAACAATGAGCTGATAAGAAAAGTTGAACCAGCAGCGAATCATTCAGCTGCTCGGATCTCACAGGAAAGAGGATGTTTGACTTATATTTTTTAATTGAGCAGCAGAAACAACAGCTCAACATCATGTTAGCCACAATAACTTTATAATGCCATGTATGGGCTACTTTAACATAATGTATTTTTAATCTCATCTTATTTTGAAAGTGTTTTCGAATCTCATGTTTCTTGTTTCATTTTTCTTGTTTGTTTTTGTTTGCTTTGTTTCTTGACATCACATTGAACGTTTGACATAAATAAATAAATGACTTTCACAAATAAATTCGAGCTGATCCTGAGTCTGTTGGTTGTTTCAGGCCAGCAACTCTACAACAGGAGTCACCTCAGCCTCGAAGACGTCCATCAGCCCGTCTTCTCAGGACATTTGCAGGTAAGACATGATGATTTGTTCTCTAAATCCAGGCACTGGGGCAGCAACCGTTTTTCTCTGTGATATTAACATGCACTCTTCTTCTCCACTGAGTGGGAGAATGAATTAATACGTTCTGCCGCACCCCAAGGGCATAATTCCTTTTTAAATGGAGGCTGAAATCCAATGACGCACCCATAGTTGATGAGAGGAGGATGGCTCATTGCAGAAATGGGATCCTTTAGCTTGTTATTATATCCACTGGCTGAAAGGACATTGAGTCAGAAAAGAGGACGTGAGATGTATGTGAGTGCTTGGGTTTCCATTTATCACTTCTCATGTTGAGTCATTCAAAAAACACCATTTCATTTTTTCTGTCTCTGTGATTCGGTTTTAAACTTAATCACCTTTTGGTTTTTCTCTTTTTCACTAACCCCCGATGTGAGGCTGGTATCAGCTGCTGTTATTTTTGTCTCCAACCAAATCACAAATCCCAAAATATTCCTCCTGCAGGAACCAGTTTTAGTTTGTCGATATTATATAAGCTTCTTTTTCATACCGAAAAAATTTAAAATGATTTGATAGTTGATTGGTTTTTTCCAGCTTCCTCCCACAGTCAAAAGAGGTGGAGCTCAGGTAGAGTGTTGTTGCTGTGAGAGACCAGCGACCCGTACTGGTTCTCACCCGATGTTAGCTGGGATTGACTCCACCCTCCCTGCAACCCTCAAAGGATAAGCAGTATAAATGATAGATAGATAGATGGATGGAACTGGCCCATTTGTAAATCTGCATGATTACATCATCTTCTGACTCGGCCACACGAATATGACACGTTAGGACATTTTTGAAACGACATATAAAGATTTTTTTTGGGCTGTTACTTCGTGTAGAACAGACCGAGTAGAGCCATTGAAAAAAGTCTGAATCCACTGAGGTAGAATCAGGCCAGAGATTCACCAGAATTATGATAATTAATTGTTTAATTTTAAATGGTAAATGGTAACCTGCATATGAAGATATATTGTTTAACTTTTAATCGCCCTAATTTGGAAATAATGTTACTCTGAGATCTGGATCTTCCAGTATAATTAGTACAGAAATTCTGGGCAGGGATTTTATAGTTTTTAATCTGTAGATTTTTAAACTGTCTTTGCTCTGCAGATGAAATCCACCTGCCCTGTGTCAGGTTGAAGTCAGAAATTTCAGATAGAAATATTTCAAAAGACAAAAATATAGACTTGATAGATTGGTCTTTAATCAGGTTTAAAGCATTTGCTTCATTTATGTTGTTACATTCATGCCTTTTCCATCTCGTTTCACTTTGTTTTGACATATACATTTGTTTGTTTGTTTGTGTGTGTGTGTGTGTGTGTGTGTGTGTGTTTGTGTGTCTGTTTAGCTCTGGCCAGCTGACGCGTTTAGAGGAGGATGCTTCTGAATCACCCAAACCCAACCAGCCCACGCCGGCCTCTGAGGTGACGATCACCAGCTCGGCTCTGGGCTCCTCGGCTCCGGCCCAGAAGAAGCAGGTGAAGCGCCGCCATCGCCACAAGAAGAACAGCTGCTCTCCGCTGGACTGCGTGGAAACCAACGGCAAACAGGAGCAGACCGACCGCAGCGAGCGCAGCCACAGCTCGGACCGCAGCGAGCGGGGGGAGAAGAGGGAGCGCTCCTCTAAGACCCGGAGGGAGCTGCCCCCCCGCCTCCGCTGCACGGGGGCCCAGCAGTCCGACTCCTCCACTGAGGACGAGGCCGGCCGTGACGCCCGCAGCTGGAGCAAGGAGAAGGCCAGAAGAGTGCGCCGCCGCAGCGCCAGCAGCCGCGAGAGGGATGGAGCGAGCAGGGGGAAAGAAGGAGAAGACAAGACAGAGGTCATGGAGCTGCAGTCGTTGGGCTCGGACGAGGGGAAGGAGATCCAGCCTCTGGTGGAGGAGAGCGGAGGCCTCAAGAAGAGGCACAGCAGCCGGGGCTCCATCAAGAGAGACGGCTCCTCAAGCAGAGACAAGGAGAAGAGCTACAAGTCCCAAAGCCCCGAGGGCAGCTCGTCCCTGGCAGAGGACGCTGAGGAGCTCATCACCAAGAGATACCAGGAGAAGGGGTCGGGGGGGGGGAGACATGTCAGTGCCCACGCCACAGAACCACTGCGGTGAGAATGGAGGCGTGTCACGTCTCTACTCTGTCGACTCTGACACGGAGGTCTGCAGGTCAGTGGGTGATTGGGTTCACACGGGGGTCAACTGACAGGATCAGGATCCCAGTTGAGACATGAGAGATAGAGAAGACAATGACAGACAGTCCATATGAACAGTAGAGTGGCTAACGAGTGTGTGTGTGTGTGTGTGTGTGTGTGTGTGTGTGTAGGATCTGCCACTGCGAGGGGGACGAGGAGTTCCCCCTCATCATGCCCTGTCGCTGCACGGGGAGCCTGAGCTTCGTCCACCGGGCCTGTCTCAACCAGTGGATCAAATCCTCCGACACTCGCTGCTGTGAACTCTGCAAGTTTGACTTCATCATGGAGACGTCGCTCAAGCCGCTACGCAAGGTGAGCAGGCAGCCATGAGTCTCCACCTCCAAACCTCCTGTTCATCTCCACGTCTCATCCTCTCCTCCTGTCTCTCTCCCTCCGTGTTCCAGTGGGAGAAGCTACAAATGACGACGGGCGAGCGGAGAAAGATCTTCTGCTCAGTGATGTTTCACCTGATAGCGTTAGCCTGCATGTTGTGGTCAGTGTACATACTGGTCAAGAGAACCGCTGAGGAGATCCGACTTGGGAAGGATGGTCAGTACTTTCACCAAAAGATATTGTGTGATGTGAGGCCTAATAAACATGTTGCTATGATTTCAAATCTTTAATATCCTTTAAGACTCAAGTTTCAAAGGTTTAATTTGGCATATGCTGAAATGCAATTGAATTAAATAAATCTTAATATTCAATGTCTTGAATTTTATAAAAACATATATATGTGCATCCGTGTGCTTGTAAAAACACTGCACAATAAAAGAGAATTAAATCATGAATCTTCAGAATCGGTCAAAGGTCCGAAGCTTCACAAAGCTCTTACTTCCTGTCTGTCTCTGGTGATGTGGTTAAAAATAGTCTGATGTGTTTGTATTGAACAGTTTTAATCTGCAGCAGTCGTCACTGTTTCCTCTGCTCGACGTCAAGCTGCTGAAAGCTTCGACCTGGAGTTCACTGAGCTCAACCGATTTAATGCTGGACCAATAGAAATGAGCCGGTCCGAGCTTTTCACAGACGGATCTGTATCCGCGTTTACCTTTGCAGTTAAAAACGTTTAGTGACAGAATAAACAATGCAGACAATATGTGAATGGCATGCTTTAAAATTTGGAAAAAAAAATATTTTTTTTATTGAGGTTCTATATATTTGGTTGTTTTTGCATTTTTATTTTTATCAACAGTTATTATAAGCTTTATGGTTAAACTGTAAATGTCACAGTGAACATAGAACCCCTCATGGATGTGCTCAGTGTTGTGTGTCGTGCTGTGATCCCTGTGTATCTTTCTCCTCGTACTCACACTGTAGAACGTTTGAGACAGAAGTCAAACAATCAGTAAGGGTCAGAGTTCATTGTAATGTATTAGTTTTAATACATTACACGATAGTTCATCTGCAATAAATCCCGCCTCCATGAAGGTTCTTTCCAAAGCCTTTTTAAAGAGATGCTGATTCAACTTAACTGTCATTTTGAAGGATGTATTCCATGATGCTGTTGAACTAAACACACAAATTAATTTATCAAGTGTATGAATAGTAAAAATCTAATAACAGAGATGTTTTATATTAATAACATTGAATATTCAGCAGAAGATCTTTAAGTTGGATCAACCTCCTTTTTTAAAACTCCTTATCATCACCTTTACGAACGGGGGATTTATGGCAGGACTGTTGTATTAGGTGGATTTTAGATTGATGTACTCAAATAAACTAGTTCAGTGTAAAAATACTCTATATAGTAATATACATATAATATAAATATTTTTGTAGATCATTTAAAAAATAGCATAGAGCCCGTTTCTGTATAGTAATAAAGTGAGTTACACTCAATCTTGATTGCAGACGAGTTATGGAGAGTTTCTCTTCTGAAGTACTATTCACCACAGGGTAAGCACGGCTCCGCACACACCACGGATCATGATCCATGACGCCCCCTGCAGGTCGACTTATCACTGCTGTGTGTGTGTCCTCCCTCAGGTGTGCTGGAGTGGCCCTTCTGGACCAAGCTGATCATCGTAGCCATCGGCTTCACCGGCGGCCTCATCTTCATGTACATTCAGTGTAAGGTCTACCTGCAGCTGTGGCGCCGCCTCAAGGCCTTCAACCGAATCATCACGGTGCAGAACTGCCCCGAGAAGGACCAGCACCACCCGCAGGGCCACGCCGCCACCCTCTTCAACGGCGGGCACGAAACCGTGGAGGTCCCGGTCGGCTCGGCCCCCATCCCGACTCTGCCTTCACAGGTGGACTCGGACATGTCGGTGGAGGCGGCTCTGGCCCCGGCACACAACCCCGTCTGACCTCATCTCCTCTGTGGCACACGAGAGTCCTGGATCACGCCACGCTCTTCTAACTACACCAGCAGCGGTGACCATGTGATTTAGACTCTACAGTGCGTTGTCGTTCTCAGATCACTGATCTTAAAACGCAGCTGACAGATTTTAAGTTAAAGAACCTTTCCTGTTCCTCAGTGACCACGAACTGAAACACTGAAGACAAGGGTGAGGACTCAGGAGATGTCAAGGGAAATAAAGCCATCAGCCAGGACAGTGTGCAAAGACCCTTTGTGGTGTCCTGACACCTTTTTAATCCTGTATTCACTTTTCAAAAAACTGCACTGACTCATGTTGAGATGCAGGGAATTGTCGAAATGCAAAAAAGCTTTTTCCACACTAAGTGTTCCCTCATTTATATGTTAGATAAGTTGTAGATAAGCAGTTGAAATCCTGCCTCCATGTTCACATCTGGATTTATCTTTGTGTGTAGGGGCAGATGTAGACAGTGGGACACACATGCTGCACAGTAACTGACACTCATGTTACATGTGCACAGAAAGTAAACCCATGATGTTGATATTTTCTGATGTAGCCACCGCAAGTCTCTTCATTGTCGCTCACACGAGTGAAGAAGAGTTTGAGATGTTTGAAGTCTACACACATACACACACATTCTTTTTGAATAAGGTTTTTGTTTGAAGCACTGACGTCTTCTCTCCCTTTGGACAATCAGGTCTTCAGACACCAAAGTGATATATTATAAATAGAGGAAACTATTTAAACAGTATCTTTAGTTCAAGCTAAATATTTAAAAATTGTGTTTTGAAGTTATTGACTGACAGATAAAAGTTATGAATTTGTTAATCTCAAGTAGCGCGGTGACGTTTTCCTCTGACAGTTTGAAGTTTCACTTACACATAGTTCGAGCTTTCACTGTTGCCGTTGGTTCATGTTTCACTTTGGGTTGTAAGTGTTTGTCTGAGATTGAACTGACGCTGAGTGACTGAGCCTCGTCCACTTTTCTACAGTTTCATTGGGTTTTTCTAACCAGTCACAAAAAAACACAATTCTCTCTTTGTACAGTAAAGCACTCAACTCAACATCTGTGTGAAAATGTTTTTTCTATCTCTTATTGGATAAAATGGATTATTCAGGTTACATATGATGCATATTGTTTCTGTAATAAACACTGACTGTAGAACCCTCACAGGCTGAAGTTACATCCTTAAAAAACAAGCAGCGGATTTAGAAAAGGACAAACTGAGGGGGAAAGTTTCAATATGTGGGATTTTGGCGCCCTCTTCTGGACAGTAGCAGAACATTACAAAACAGTCTTTGCTGAAGGTGTTGGATGCTCAGTTGTCCTTGAGTTAATATAATTAGTCTGATTCCGACATCTGATTCGTCTCGTCCTCCTGCTGCTCATCTTCCACATCCTCTTCGTCCTCTCTTCATTATCTTCTTCTTCTGCTGCTGCTGCTTTCTCTGCTTTCTCCTTATTCTTGTCTTTGCTGGAAACCTTTCGTAGTTTAATGTTCGGAAGTTTCTTCAGACTGCCGGTCCACTCTCTGGCAAGACAGAGAATCACCAGGTAACAGTTTAACATCAGGTTAATGGCATTTCATTCTTAAAGGCTGATTTGATAGTTTAAGGCACACGAGGTTAAGAATATTTCATCTATACAACACACATAGAAATAGAATAATTCAGGTCGTGCTCATAAGCAAAGTCCCTTTAAGACTTCTGAACATAAGAGCATGTAAATCTTTTAAATAATAATCCAAATTCAAATAAACCTGAATATGAATAGAAATGTCTCCTTTAGTTAAATGAAAGAACCCATTGGTCTTTGGTCTGAATTCTTCAAGCTGTAGAGGCACCGACAGCAAAAGGCTAATATCATCTTCTGCACAATAGAATTCTGAGCTGAGTCACTCACCTGAATGTTTTCAGATTCTTTGCATTGATGATGTCAGGGATCTCTGTGAAGGAGAAAGCACAGCGTCAACATGTGTCCTCAGCCAATAAGTGTGTGTGTGTGTATTTATAAAGCAAAGACTCACCAAATCCCACACCGTCGTACAGCGCCCGCTCCCGCTCGATGGTCTGCTTGATGACGGCCTCTCTGGCTCCATGGACACAACCCTGACGACCTTTGATCCCGTTGATCAACTTGATTTGCTCTATCTCAGGATCATATCTCTGCAGGTACCTGAACATACAAAAGAAACGATCAAACAATGTTCTGATTGAAATGATTCGAATTGATTCGAACTTGCAACTGGAAAATATTTATTGACCTCTCGATAATGTCACAAGCATCTTTACTGGTGTACTCCGTCTTTGCTGGATCCAACTGTTCCTGGAACCACAACAGTTTCTCACCTGTCAGTAAAGAGAAGATGTTATTATGATTCTGGATTGAACAAATGCAGCCGTCACAATCATCACAACACAAAAAAACTAACAAATGAAGGAAACAATACACAAAGAGGTCTGATTTACCCACAAAAAATAGCCATGTATGTTTATCAAGTGTATTTGATACATTAAACACGTCTGTACAGGAAATGTGTAGTTTGGTGCAGAGTGTAAAACATGAGGTGAAACATCAGAGAAGAATTGATGAACTCTGCCTTTGGAGCCATATATTTGTGTTGAATGGGATAAACCAGTGTTTGGCAGATTTAATTTGTGTAAAAGATACAATTTGAAAATGGGATGGAGATGTGCAAGAATCTCTAAACCTCCCCAGATTTCTTTATATCATCTGCAGGAGGATTGTGACTGTTTGACTTCAGACATACGACTCAGTCATGTCTCTTCAACAAGCCGACACATGTATTAAGATCTACGGCTCAAAGTATAAAAGGGAGGAACCAGCTCACCGATGTCACTCAGACGTGAGGCTTTGCCAGTTTTCTGCCTGTGTAGAACGAAAAAAGATCATTTGAATTCATGAAAAGGTGGATTAACATTTTCCGAAAAGTTCATTTTTCAAATGGGACTTTGCCTCAAGACGCTGAATTTATTTCATACTCTGCAGTTTAAGTGAAAGTTTAAATACAAAGCAACAGTTTTTAAACATCAAACAAATGTTAAATGTTATTATTTCACTGAAGAGAACACAGCATTTTGTTTATAAACAGGAAAAAGAGGCCGGATTTAGTCCAGATTGGAAGAATCCAAACCTGTTCCAGTGTTCCAAGTGTAGAAAATCAGCTTAATTGTATTTCTTTTTGTTTTCGTCAAAACAATAACAAAAATCCCGAATCTCTGTTTTGATCTGGTCCAAATTCAACAAGTTAAAAAGCTCCCAATTATAAATAAAGGTTCAACAAGGGTTATGACGTCAAACTTTGAGGCACGTCTACACAAGTGGAAACGGGGTAAAAACCAGTTCCCTTCACGTTTCTCCCAGTATGGACGCTGTTCATCTCCAGCTTCACTCACTTCGCTTTCCTCCTCAGCCGGATCTCCTCTCCGGAGAGCCAGGCCGCCTTCCTGCTGAACGGATGAACCGCCTTCTCCCTTACCGCCTGCACTTTGCCTTTCTGAGCTTGGGCTGAGAAACACAGAGAAACAGTCACCAACTTTAAATCCACCGTAAAACATTCATAACTCGTCCAATCCATAGTTGAATATGAAAGAAATGTATTCATAGCGAGGGAAGACACGAGGTTTTACCATTTTATCTGTTCGCGATCACGCGTGGTGCTGCTCTGTTGACAACCGGACCGGAAGTGGAATGGTCCGTCACCAAAAGAGGCCCGGGTACGAACAGGAAAGGACCAAGGAGGTTCCTGATTTCAGTTTGTCGTGATAGTGAATAATACATTTTATTTATACAGAACTATTCAAAATAAAGTTACAAAGTTAAAACGAGATCAAATATGAAAGAACAAATGCCAAGTAAATCAGCCATTAATACAAGATTCAAATCAAATTGGACCCTTAAGTCTCGTAAAATGAAACGTAGGGAGTAGGGAACTTCACCTTTAAAATACATTCCTTTACTTATTTTTCCATCTGTGCTGAAAAGAATGCAGGATCACTATCACACCGAAAAAACAAACAAGGGTGATAATGTGAACACAAACATGTCATCAGTCCGGCTCTTTTCTTTCTTGAATCCACAAGTTCACTCTTCATTTTTGAGTTCAAACACCTCAGTGGGTTTATTAAAAGTTTGACGTAGCTGGGCTGTAAACACAAGACCAAAGGAATGTGGGATTTGACCATAAATGGGCACAGATACAAAGACAAGTTTCCCACGAACCAGAGGAAGTCAATGATTGAAAGCTCCAGAACAGCCACTTAATGGACCTTGTTTGAATGTGTCCTGCTGATTTTCATTATCTTCTGTCCTTTTTCCTCTAGCGCCACCATGAGGTTGACATTAGTGGGCTTGTCAATCACGATGTTTCCCCGCCCCCCCCATCTGCTATCACGGAGGGTCTGAGGCAGGGGATACTAATACTACTAATCAAGATGAATTATTTTAACTGAAGGAGTTTGTAGTGAGTATATGAGTCATGTTAGAATCACCACATGTTAAGCAACATTTTCTCTCTTCAGGGAAGTGGTCACCAATTGTGTTCAAATGAAGAAGCAGTAATGGAAGAAGTATTGAGTAAGTGTTATTTAAATACTGTACACCACTGCAAGTAAAAGTCCTGCGTTCATAACCTTACTCAAGTAAAAGTATGAACAATTTACTGTACTGTACTGTACTTTACTGCACTGTACTTTACTTTACTGTAGTTTAATTTACTTTACTGTACTTTACTTTACTTTGCTGCACTTTTCACTCAGAAAGAGTTTTTATATTTTTGTTTAAATATCAGAGCTACATAAATGTGTATGTTGCCTTGCTGCTCTAGATGTTTGAGGTTGAGTTCTGGACTTTATACACCGTTGTTGTAGCTTAATCTAAAGGAATGCATCACATTTAACAAGTCTCCAGCCTTTGTGATGATGTATTTTTCCGCCAATGCAAGAGAGGTTTTAAAAAGTCGATTGAAAATGTTCTCTACACATCAGAAAGACTGTTCATTCTTCAGTTTATCACAAACACTGAACTTCAACACATCTGGAGACACGTGGTTAACACTCTCATCTGAAACGTGTCTGAAGCTGTGGGACAAATGGAGTCGCGTAAAACCTGCAATATCTCCATCTGACAGTACAAGTACCTCTAATTTGTACGTTAGTATGGTAGTTGTGTACATTTACTTATTTACTGTCCACCATTGATAAAAGAAGTGTATGAGTGGTTGATTTAAGAGACAGAATAAAACCGGTTTATGTGCAGACGCTCTGTTAGATCAAGGAAAACACTGTTGTGTCTTTTAAAGTAGGCCAACAGCCTTTGTCCATAGATAATCACAACAGCATGACCTTCCAATTCATCACCAGCGCTTCACACACACACACACACTGACACACACACACACACTAACACACACACACACCCTGACACACGCACACTGACTTACAGTAGGATCCAGCCTGAGCCGAGCAACAGACACAGATCAACACTTTTCTACAGCCTTGGATTTATTTTAGGCAGCAGCCAGACACACAGAGAACATTTCTCCAGAGATAGCAGCAGAGCAGCTGGCTCTCCCTGAACTCAAATTGTTTTTCTTCTTCCTTTAAGTCTGCTCAGCTCTGTCGGGCAGCCTACCTCCCCGGCAGGAATGTGACTGTGCTGCAGCCGAGCAGCCGTCCGACCTGTGGCTACAAGCACAGAGGCCGGTTGCATCACATCCGAGTGAGTTATCTGTGTGAATCTGAGGGTGTGTGTGTGTGTGTGTGGTTTTTTTCTTTTCTTCTTCTGCTTCCATTTGACATGTAAAGTCAAATCAGGAAGTGAGATGCAGTGACAGAACAGAACGCAGCAGGCGCACAATGGCACTATGTCTGCCTCTCGGCCTGCCAACATGAGAGCCTCCCGGGGGAAGACCCCTCTCCTCCTGCTGCTGCTGGTGTTGATCACTCTGACTGGGACAGGTAGGACTCTTTCTTTCTTTTACCTTCTGGATTAAGACACAACAAACTCGCCACATCCTCACCTCCTTGCGGCTGTCGTCAGGTTTTGAGGTTAACGTCTCGTTTGGTTTGGAAGTTTTTCTGATCTTTTAATGTCACCAGTAGCTGAAAGATTGAGCAACAAGGCCTCGATCAACCCAAAACTCTTTTTTGTTCCTGTTCAGATTTAACTTACCTCGATCCACTTGTTGTCAAACCTCTAAAGAAGCTGAAACCTTCCTGTACTTCACTTTAAACCCAATACTCTAAAAACTGAAGAAGTTTATTCCTCTTCTTCCTCGTTTGAGATCTACACTCAAGAGAACCCTGACAAAACTCTGTTGCTCAACATGTTGAATATCTCCACCTCCAGTTTCACTGCAACTGTTCAGATTCTTGTTGTAACCGCTTGAAATCATGCAGAAGGAAGTTGGAAGTTCCTGTGAGATCTGAGAGTTACTGTCCTCCACTGTAGTTTGTTTTTTTTCATTTTTTTCAGTCAGGCAGATGAAACCTCTTTGAAAATAATATAATAGTTATTGTGTGTTTCACCTTTAAAACAAACCAAGTGACAGGATATGAAGTAATGAGAGACTTTGCATTGCAGCGCTGTGTCAAGACGAAGGTGACGAGGCACCAGAGGAGGAAGTTACAGAAGAAGATGACTCGATTCCTGAGGATGTCGACCTAGAAACCCAAGGTGAGACGTGAATCATGAGATATATCAAAGAATTCAGAATATGTATATGTGGCCGACAGCCTGTGGACGTGTAGGTGTCTGTTCATGTCTCATGTTCTGGGTTCGACCCCTTTAGTTCCAGTTTCAAAGAACCTGTAGAACTGGGAAGTGAACAGGGAAGAATAAAAAGGATTGTTAACAGTCTTTTCTGTCTGTCCAAGAAGAAAGGGCATTAAATTCAAAACTCTCTTTCTTTCTTTCTCTATTTAAATTTCTATTTTTAATTTAACCAGGGAGGTCACAGTGAAATACAACAAAAAAGTGTCATATCCAAATACAAGCAGGGACGAACAACACAAAACAAAACACAAACCAAGGTTAAAAACCCAGAACACACATATAAACATAAAAGAACAAAGCAGCAAAGATGAATTATGGAAATTACATTGTTGTATGAAACTGATTGTAAAAGAGGAGAGTGAAGATACATCTTCCATCTCTGTGGCGACAGTTTGAGGAAGATGTGCTCTCGTCTCCACGTGGCAGCGCCATCGTTCTCACACTCAGATCCATACAGAGACTCAACTTGCTCCGAGCCACAGGGCTGTGGTGGGACTTTTACAAACACTGTATTCATGAGTCCAAGTCGAGGATTCGTCTTTCAGATTTTTCATGGGTTTTTTATATCCTGTGAACTGTTCATTCATGTTTTCCAAATTCCCCCCCTACCCCAGAAAAAAATAGTAAAGTCAAAATCCTTTCCTGGATGAATGGAGAAATACTGACGCTGTTCTGGGAAATAAAACTGAATTACCTGGATACTAGCTGGAATATGTTTTGAGAACTAATGAACATCCATAAACTGTGAATCGTGATGATCTGTGTTCATAGGGTCGTCCACGCTTGCTCCTGAGATAACGCCTCCAACAACGCAAGATCCCTCAGAACAACCAGGTAAGATCTGTACTAAGATTATTGTTTTCACACCTGTCCGTTTGTGTGTTTGTGAGTAAGATGACATTAAAAGATTCAAAAACAGATTCTCAGGAAACTTTAGATGTGGTATGGGGCGGGGAAGAAGAACCTATTCAATGTTGGTGCGGATCCAGATCAAGCGTTTGGAGCCAGGAACTTTAACATTGAGAGATTTTAAAAATATATATAAACTCATAGCCGATGATTTTATTTTATAATGACCTGTGATCTGTTGTGTATCTATGAGTGAATTCCAGGGGACTGTTGGGCGTCACTGGAGATATGTGCTCTACTGAGGGTCATTCTTTTCTACAAGGGTCCATCTTTAAGTGTATATTTAACAGGACAATATATGCCTCTTACAATACAGATACATAATAACATAAGATAGCCTTTAAAAAAAACTAATAAGATCTCTTTGAAAAGCAAGTACATTAATCTGAAAAAATCCTCGAAAAATAATCTAAATCTTTCACATGTTGTTTATTCCAGGAACAGAGGGAAATGACGAAGGAGGCTCAGGAGAAGGTAAGTCACATGACCCAAAAATAAAAGGCAGGACAGTAGTTACTATTGTTATTATTATTATCGTTACTGTGTTGCTGATGCCATTATTATTTATGAAAAAAGACCATTTACGATTGGATCCTCGCTGGGTTGAGGACGACTGTGTGATCACCAGTGTGTTGCCTCTGCAGAACTCACAACAGATGGTACAAGGTCCGAAGACAATGACGAGACAACAGGGGATGACGACACTCTGGGTCTCATCATCATCCCCGTCCTCGTGGTGCTGGTGGTCGTGATCATCGGCGTGATCGTTTGTGGGATTTTCCTCAACCGCAGGTGCAACAGAAACAAGCGAAATCAAGGTGTGTGTGTGTGCTTGTGTGTGTGTGTGTGTGTGGCTTTAAAGGGTCAGTTCACCCAAATCAGAAAAAAACAGTGCATATTGTTTTAGTTTCATAGATATTTAAGTGGCGTTGATTGTTATTTTGTAAAAACTTCCCAATATGTCCGATTTTCTGTTAATGCCTTAAAATAATCCAATAACCATGTAACTCACAACCTGTTTAGCAGTATATCAGTATAGTTGGGTGGAACACAAACGTATATATATATATTTTATTTCATTCATATTAAAAAATAAACCTTAGCTATTGAATATCGGTTATCGATACGATAGTTATAATACAATAAATTAGCTTTAGGGTATTTTGACTGACAGTGACTGAAGCATGTTCTGTGCTCACAGAGCTCAGGAAGGAAGATCCATATCTGGATGGACCCAGCGACGAGAAGGTGCCAATGTAAGTATATTGATAGTTTAACATATGGGCCCATTTACAGTTGCAGATAGAGTCAGTAAAAAAGTAGGCATGTTAGTCGACCTAGTTTCGTTGACTCATTCGATTTTTTTGTTAAGGCCCATGTTTGAAGAAGACGTCCCCTCGGTGCTGGAGCTAGAAATGGAAGAGATGGACCAATGGATGAAAAAAGACGGTAAGTTTCTGTAAACAAACAAAACTATATGTTTAAAAACATATCAGAATGAAATGAAATAGGGAGATGCCCTTTTATTAGGCTGCTACCCATGCAGTGGATTACAACAGCATGTTTTATTTTGAACCCTTTTAAACAGTTGTATTGCATTGGGAGGTGTCCCTAATATTTTGAGTAACCAATAGAAATACCTGTAACTATAAACTTCGACAAAAACCACGAACTACATTGGTTTAAGTTAGGTGGACCTAATAAATGGGCAAATTAGAGTCAGTTCTTTTCAGCTGTAACCTGCGTTGGTAGAGGTTATCCAGCAGAGGTCACTGTTCCTGTATACGAGGTCAATATACAGCACAGGGCCGAGTGTCTATCAGTTTTATAAACTCAGTGTCTCTCCTGTGAAAATGACTTTGCAAACTTTCTCTCACTTGATCGATCCCACTGGTGACTTGTAGGTTCACTTTTTGGTTTTTGCTTGTTTCAGGTGAAACTGCAGAGGACTCCAATCATGCAGGATTCTAATTATGGTGAGAATAACTTACACTTCTTATGAAAACATCCTTTTCAGCCTGAAAGTTGTATTTTTGAACATTATAAGTCCGTTTGCATATTATTCTATTCGATTCATAGTTTGACAAAAAACATAAACTGAGGTATGTTTATTGGATTTACTTAATAAATAGTTTTTTTATGAATAAACAATCCTGCAGCTGTTAATACAGCCCGCTTCGATTATAGTATGTTTTTTATAGTGTTGACATTGTGGTATTGCAGCGAACCTATTGCACGCAGCTCGTTACACAACAGTGCTAACACAACACAGACCAACAGTGGACTTTGGTAATAAGAAGACAGTTTGCCCTCTCTCTGTTTGTTGTGATGCTCCAGCTGGTTTCACTAGAGCTGTGGATGGTGAACTGTGACCCTGTCGTCATTACACACTGTGTTGTTTGAAAGCACGTACACATTAACATCTGTTAGTGATTACACCAGGCACGCAGTGGAAGTGTGTCGCAACGAACTTAACCCTGGGATAGTCTGGAAGGGCTGGGAAGGAGAGGTCAAGGTCCATGAACTGTTGACCAATGTCATGCACACACACACACACACACACACACACACACACACACACACACACACACACACACACACACACACACACACACACACACACACTGGGTTTTATTTCCAAAGCTATGCAGGGGTTAGACGGAACCTTCATACAGCAGGGAAGTTACAAAAGACATGTCAGGACAGAAGTCAATGGCATGTTACTGCAGCTGTGGTTGCAACATGTGATGCTGCTGCTGCTGCTGCTGCGGCAGCGAGTGTTTCCCTGGGTGTGAAATTGCACAGCAGCTTAATCACAACATCAAATTATAGTATGACAGAAAGAATACAATGTTTTAGAAACTGCGTAAAAACTGCGTTTTTTTAAGTCACTTTGCAATGAAGTTAAACCACAGCTCTGGTTGTGTTAGGGTCTTTAGGAAAATTAACCAAATGGTCAAAAGCTTAAAAATGAAAATACCACTCTGTCAAAAGTACACAATTGCTTTTTTTTTAAAGAGCAATTTGCAGGTTTGGAACACTAGAGAGTTACCTTGTATGTCAATTATTTTGATGCTATACTACATTAACATCTGGAGTGGTTTTTGTGATAGAATCTTGCGTCTACGTCTGAAATGTTAAACAGGAAATGCTGCAACATGCAGGAGATGTGCCACAAGATCATGTTTAACGTTCATAGGTATGGATCCCAATGTTAGTTCTGAAAGTGAAGAGGTTGAGCATGTACAATTACTGTTTATACATACGAGTCCCCCAAAGTAGGAGCTTTGCTGAAGAGAGCCTTAAACATGTTTACAGCTAGTTGTCAGTCAGGTACTTAGACCTTTTTTAAAGATGGAGGACATGACTATTCCCCAAAAGTGAAGCCCAAAGGTTTTGATTGTCCCCTGATGGCTGGTTTCGGTATATGTCCTATACCCTGCCTCCTCTATGTAAGTGGACGGGACGTGAGCCAAACTAAAAAGTCAAACATTGAAATGGTCCTCAAAGATGGGTTCTGTCATTTCAAGTATCACTCTGATGTTTGTGTTCATCTTTCATGTAAGTTTGGTTTTAGTGAGTTATTTAAAGAACATTGTCTTCACACACATCTTGTCATCTTTACATACAGTCGACGATCAGCTTCAGTTGAATATACTTGAACTTCTGAAGATAGAGAGATGCCCTCGTTCTCTGTCCCAAACGTTGTCTCCTCTGTTTCCCTCCAGGTCAAAGAGAGACGCTCTCCCTACACTCGAGGACACACACTCGTCAGAGCAGCATTGACAACGTGGACGTTTTGACCTTTCTACAATAATCCCGCAACATGCCTGGAAACAATATCATGAGACTTTGGAGGAACTCCCTATCAGGACTTTGGTTTTTAAAGTAAAACCTTCAGCGAGAGCGATTCATCTCATTGTCTCCCTAGCAACGTGCAACAGCTGGACTTTCTTGTGTTAAATGTCAATGATCTGCTGTGCTTTGCTTGTTTTTTATTTTTTACTGTACTACAGCAGGGAAATGTACTGTATTTACTGTCTCGTGGAATCAGCTCCTAAAACCTGTCCCCTGCTGATTCTCACTGTTAAAAACTAAGTGTCCGTCTTTGAGTGCGTGAGGTCGACCCTCCTCTCCCCCCCACACACAGACAGCACTGCTCCTACTGGCTGCTGACGACTTATCTGCGGCTCACAGCCTCTTTATTGTGTTACACTGTGTGACTCCCTCCAGCTGCAGGTTTTTTTAAGGGGAAATATCCTGTTGATGATTGTAGGCATGCATGACAGAGAGGGCCACTCCTTCTTCATGCCTGTGCAGAGCTGGTTCCGAGAAGGAGTTTTTTTAGTCAGAAGCCGATTGAGATCTCAGCGTGGGAAACCAGACGCCTGCTGTGTCTTAGTCTTTTTGATAAGTTACCGAAATAGAAGATGTCACAAGATTTAGTCGATACACTGAACTGCACAAATGTCTGTGAGTATTTTCCAGACCCTTGCATTGTAAATATGGGAATACAGAAAACCAGGGGAGAATATTTTCAAGGAGCGCCTTCTGTAAATATTTCATATGAGGCTGTGGTGTTTTTTTCATTTTGCTGTTGAACCTTTGAATAAAATTTCAAAGCTACAATGTGTTAAAGTCTGTCACTCCACCACTTTTAGGAAATATCTCAACAGACATCTGACTGGTTGCTGTGTTGTTTTGTTCAAGCCTTCATGACACTTTGATGATGTGTGAGAATTACTGATTACACAAAGCTGAACAAAGACCACACATTAGTTTCAATTGAGACATCAAATTACAACCAGAACCAAACTCAGTGGAAGCCGTGGTGGAGATGGAGACTTGGGCTGCGGCCGAAAAGTCTAAACTAATCTCCTTTCCTAACTGATGCTACTTGACCTTGAAGGTAAAAGTCACAAGGTCCCGAAACGGTGAGAGAGAGGACCCTAAAGGAGTAAGGAAAGGAGAAAATCTGACTCATGCCACTATGAATATCTTGCAGCTGGACCATGAAGTGAATCTACCTGACGAGCAAGCTCTTCCTGTCAGGGTCCTGCAGGGAGAGGCCTTCTCAGGGGGTCGTCACACTTGAAATGTCAAACTCTGTAACATGATATAAAATTTGATTCATATAGGATGAATCCTTGGTGATTTTTTTTCATTCCAGGTTTTGTTGAATTTGTGCAAAGTCAGCAAACTGCGACAGACTCCAGCCAAACTGGTTTAAATGTAAACACGTCAGTCACAGGAAATGCAGGGACTGATGGAACCTGAGCCTGTAACATGAGACACGTGTGTTAAACCCATCACAGGCCAGTTGGCCCCTGTGAACGGAAACGATGTGATGTTATCCCTCGCCGGACACATTCATATTTCCATTGACCGCTCTCTGAATCCACCAAGCTCTATTGACTGAGTGGCTCTCTTCCCAGCAGGCCTTGCTGTCACACTCCATCGGCTCTGTTTCACAGGCCCACCAGCAGCCCTGTTTGTTTGCTTTCCGAGGATCGTGTACGTCTGTCGCAATCATCACACTCAGTCGTTCTTGGGCAATCTTTGAGAGGGAAACACGTAATCCACCAGGGAATCTGTGTGTGTGCGTGTGGGAATCTGTGTGGCATTATGAGAGACTTCACAATAGTTGTGAGTTGGATTCTATCCCGAGTTGTGATGAGCAACTTGAAGCGTGTGAAACTTTTCCCTGCCTCTTATGAAAGGTTGGCTCTTGCACCAGTTGGTCAACATTTGATACCAGAGCCACTGGAGTTCATGTCCTCTGTATTTCGAGGAGGTTCATTTAATAACAATATATTCTTATTATTTTTAGAAACGCTCTAAATCATTTTTACGCTGCTTCAGCTCAGGAATGTGAGTTTCACTGCAATGATTAAAATATGTGACGGAACAGAATTTGGGTTGAATAATGAAGAAGAGTGTCAGAATGAACTGAAAATGAGAAAACAAGTTCAATAATCTTGTGATATTAAATGAATAAGAAACTGAATAAAACTTGGTGGTTTGATTAGTTTCCTGTCAAGATATACAACAAACAACAATTGTAATTCCCACCTGAGTGGATGATACAAAACAGCTTTTAGCAAACAGAAGGTTTAAAACCCCCCGAAGCAAGGGAGGGATTCGGATGGAATATAGGTCACTCTTTTATTCAGGCTCCTTAAAAAATGTTTGTTGAGCTTCTGACAACTCAGGTTCGACACTGAGGCTGAAACCTGTGTTAAAAGACAAAACTTAAATGAATAAAACATACAAACAAATAAAAAATAAAAAAAAGAAGAAAAATAGTAGGTTCATTAAAAATTTCCAAATTAATTAGTGATGTTTAAGTCACCTTAAATCTATCTGTGAGTTTTAGGAAATATTAACTTATGGTCTCTCTAGTTCCAGCCCCAACTCGCATATATCCAGTATATTTTTATTCTTCAGTTTCACAGGGAAAATGACTGGAGCAGCTGGTCGAGAAATCACACTTACAGACAATTTACAGACGAGTGATTGGATTTTTGTGCGGCGTCACTTTCAGCAGCAATTTCCATAAACGCACATACAGCCACAGCTGCTTTCAACACGTTCTGTGACTGCTTTTAATAACAAAGTGAGGGTGTTTACAGTCATCCTTTGTTTCCAGGGTCTGCTTTTCAGTTTTCATTGACTGGGTGCCAGCCTCGATTCCACACTTCCCAGGATCACATGGTGCTTGGTGATATCTCACGGTTCCAGACTTTCCCTGGAGGATCCAGATACAGGGCATGAAAATCACCATGAGCCAAAGCTAACCATAGCTGGCACAGTAGGAGTGACTTCTGCAGCAGTATCCGCAGCAGCAGCAGCTCACTAATCCACCGTTGCTTCCTTTTTATCTTTCCTTTTCCTTTTGTCTGTGAGTAAATATGACTCAGTATGCTGGGACGAATCAGGTTTAGGTTTTCCTCTGGCAGGATTTGTACTCAGGGAGTGCACCTCTTGTGATTGTTATTATTTAAAATAAAATGTCATGACTAAAATTAATTTGGAGTTTCCATTTATCATTACAAACAGGGCAAAGTGTGAATATAGAGGGAAGACGTCAACGATAAAGCATCACATCTAAAAAATAAGTAGTTTGGTTTAATTTAATTAATTATGTATGTATTAATTATGTATATGTTGCACCATATCTTCGAGGCATTTTTTGCCTTATATAAAAATCTGAAATGTACAAATATAGATAAAGCAGCTCTCTCGTGCCTTATATTGTCCTTATTGTGTGACTTCTCTTCATAAACCTTGTAAATGCAATAATAATAATTGTATCATCAGAGGGAGGGCCCAGGTTGTTGTAAAAACACAACTACAACAATGTTAAATAATCTTGATTCAGTATGGAAATTGTACAGAAGGGTAAACAGCTAAATAGACTTAAATAGTTTTGTTGTTCGATGAATGAAATAAACAGAAGGAAAATACATGAAAATAACACATAATAATCATGAATACACAAAAACTGAACAAACAGTTGTGCTATAAATTATATTTCTCTCAAAATGTATGTGATCATTTTTATTTCAGTTTTATTCTCTCATCACACCTGGGCGCGTGTTGTGACATCACTTTCGAGCGCCCACTCGCAAACAAAACCCTTGTCGTCATCCGGCCGCGACACGAGTCGGTGGAGAGTCCGGAGCCGAGCGGAGCTGGCGGGTGTCGAGCAGCCTGTGAACGGCACAAATCTGGTCCCTGTGGATGTCCCCCCCCTCGCGGTACTGGTCGGAGGTTACCGTACGTTTCCCAGTAAAGGATCCCAGTCACAGGAAGGCACGGACACCGGCGTCAGTTTCACGGAGCGGCTCACGCTAGCGCTTTACTTGATGTTTTCAGTTGCTGCTAGCCCGTTAGCATTACCCGGAGTGGGCTCGCAGAGGCTAGTTAGCAGGGGTTGCTAGCTCGGTAGCTTGGGTGCAAACCGGTGCGAGCGCTCGCCGCTGCAGGGAGGGAACCCAGCGACGAGGCAGGAGCTGTGTTGTATCCCACCGGAGCCCACCACCACCCCCCAGCGTCAGCCCCTTTTTAGCTCACTACAGGTTTGGATACACGACCCCCAGAGGAGCCCTCGCCTGGGGGAGGCCCGCCGCCCCGGTCCTGCTTCTCGTCTCTAAGGTAAACACAGAGTAAAAACCGAGGGTAACATCAGAAGCATGAAACACTACAGAGCAGAGGACTATGGGGGGAATTGGGCCTAGCATTAGCCTCAGCTAGCACGTAGCCCGTCGGTTAGCCGAGCTAGCATTGCTAACGCCGATGTGGAGCTGCTGCACGATGTGTGAAGAAGTTGAAGTCGGCTCTTTTTTAAATGTCCTGTAGCCGATCGCATCCCGGGCTAATGTTGCATGTTGTACGTGCACTGGTTTGTTTACCCGGATCTGATCCCTCGGATTTGCAACAACCGAGCCCTTTAAAAAAAAACTTCCTCCACAAACTCGACTCCAAGATACAAAGAAGCGTTAGCAGTTAAACGTGCAGAAAACATTGAGACACAAACAACAACAACACGGTCTGTTTTTTTATGAGCAACGGCCACAGGTCTGGAAATAAAAAGTCCAGGCGAGAGTTAGCAAGTGAGTTCTCCTCTGTTTCCACAGTTCAGCGGCTCACAGGCGAGATGACCCCGTGTGAAGTCGATGTGTTGTGTAGCTCCGGTTGGATAAAAACATAACCGACACCGTTTGTGTGCTGTTTAAAGACTTGGCAACAATATTTAGCAAAGTTTTTACCCTAGTCTGCAAACAGTTAGCTTTTTCTCTTGAGCGCCCGTGGAGGAAGGATTTGGATTGACCAGTTTAATAAGTACACACATGTAACCCAGACAAGTGCTACACACAGTTGAAAGTAATGCAACAGCTCAGCAGAACTAAATCCCACCTTTCCCTTATTGAAAGCTCTCTACCTGTGGTGGAGTTAAATTGTTTTTTACTGAGGGAGAGTCTCATGTTTATTCTACCCATATTGATTTTAATTAAGTGACTAACTCTATATGTGTTAGTTGACTACATGATGTCTATTTTTAGCCTGGAAGTCAGATGAATATAACATAAATATCACTAACAATGATCCATATGTGTTAGAGTTAACACATGTCTCTAGCGTGGTGTTAAACCCAGGTAAGGTGGAGGCAGGTTGGATGACATACTTTGTCACTCTAAGCTACATCACTGTTTGAAAGGGGTTTTCTACTCGTTTGCCTCTCATAGAGAACACAACTGCTTCTTCATCGTGCTGCTTGTTGATGACATTTGACCTCTCGTGATTAAGTTTGTTCTATATCAGACAGAGAAGATTTAATATTACACAGCATCTCTTGCTCCCCGAGTCAAGACTACAAACCAGAGTCTTAGATCAAGGCCCTGAAGTTTCTCTTGACCAGGCAAAAACAACCCAACAGTAGTCTTTTGTGTGTTGTGCCATGTCCTCAATGATGATGTAAGATGAGAGTTATGACTTGTACACAACATCTTCAAGCTAAGAAGATGTGCACTTGTTTTTAACCACATAGATCAAAGCAGTGCACTTGCAGAATAGGTTTTCTTTAATGCACACAGTCAGAGTAATGCAGAGAGCCTGACCACAGAATCCACCTGTTTACACACAGACAGGCAGAAGGCAGATACCTTTCTATTTAGTTATCAAATTACAAATGCAACTGCACGCCGCTCCTATCAAAATTGCTTTTGTTGGCCGTTGTGTGAAAGTTGTCTGCGCTTTTTAACTTTTACAAGAAATGTATCCTGCACTTAGCTGAATTTGAACTGATGGCTTCTATCAGCTCCTAGAATGCACTTTACTTAGAGATAACAAAGAAACCAGTGCTGACTATTCATAGTCAGCACTGGTTTCTTACTATTCATAGTCAGCACCTGAAAATGAGTTGGTTTATCGGATTTAAAGTAATTGGAGAAGATCCACTTTGGGAGCTCAGCTTGTTCAGTTTAGCTTTTTGTTTCACAGTTGGCTTGATAATGCTTCTGATGTTTTCAAAGCCCATCTATCATCTTGAAGGCCTGTGAACCTACAGACTACGATCATGCAGCAGTAGGGGCTGTTTAGTGAGTGCAACTGTTGGAACTAATGTTGAAAGAAAACCGTCTGGAGTAAACCCAAGTTTAAGTTTAGAGTTGATGTGGCATATTAACACATTCATTAATCTGGGCTCCATGTCAACATGTCACACTGTGGGTCTGGACAGGGGCCAGTAACTGATAACCCTGCATCCTGTCTCAGATTTATACAACCAATGGATTCTGTGTTTCAGCTCTGATGATTACACACTTAGAAATAAGGCCAACATTTGAAGGTTCCAGATTTCCATGTGATTTCTTACGTGACACTAACCTGAATGTCACGGTCTGTTGTCTGGACCAATGAGACGTGATGAATGATGTACATGGTGAGGGACTGGTGGTTACAGATGTGGGCTCAGCTGCTACCCATGATGCCACAGCCATTAAAAAGCCAGGCTTTAGAAGACCTGAGCCATATCTATAATATGCAGGTATGGACATTCTGTATATGAGGATGTTCTATTTGTTGTGTCTAATATTAACCACACGTCTTGGTAGTTTGTCTGAAATCGTTGTGGATTTCCAAAACACAAGAGGCAGTTTACCGCCTACACACTGAGCAGCTACAGTTAATGCTGCGTTTACTGTAGAGTGAGACCTGCTCCTCCATCTCGACGGTTGAGGCATAATAAAACGGCAGAGTGCGACAAAATAAGTATAAGATTAAGATCCATTAACAATATCTATAACGATGTCTCCAACGCTGAGCCGAGCGTGGCACCGTTTCAGTTCACATGGATACGTGTGATGAAATGTCGTTTTTCTGGCTGTGATTATTGCTGCAAGGCCTTGGAGACTGGGAGATGAGGGGTATCCTGGACTTTGTTTGCAGAAAGCTTCACATTCCCACAGTCCTGGCTGTTGCTGTTTCACTGACCCCGGGGCCTTCCCAAAACCATTCTCACATGGACACTGAGATTCCCTGGCTTTGAAGCTCGTATTGACAAAATATGACGGAGGTCAAAGTGAGACACGTTATTAAGCATGTAAGTAGTTTGCAGCATCCATGTGGTGTACGTTACAGTCAAGACTCGTCTTTGTGGCTCGAGACCGAACTTTATTTAAGGAATAACACTTACAAGCATCTTTTTTAACCTACTTGCATCAGTGTGACTAATAGCTGCTGATGATCACTATTTCACAAACTTATTTTGGAGTTGCGCTGCAGGCAACCACATTATTCCTCTGAATTTTAACCCGGTTAGGAAACGTATCACTTAATCTTGTTTTATTAGGGGAAGTGCAACCACATTGGATTTTGGGCTCTTCAGATTTTAAATTCTAGTTATATTTTTGCTGTAGACCCTGTTACCGCAAACCCCCCCGTCAGGACTGGGGAGGGTGACCTCCAAAGAGTCCAAGAGAATTAAACTGGAGGAAAGTTGCTCCTTGGTCAATATTTTTAATCAATAGTTTGTAATTCAACTTTTACAAACTTTAGAAAACTAAATAATGGAAATGGAAGAAGATTGACGGCATGGAGGAAAGCAAAACCTACTTTTGTTTGGTGCTCCCACGCTCCAAATGTTTGTGAAGATGTTTTTAGGCTCTAACCTCTTCTGCTGCTTCTCTTCTTTTGCATCAGGAACATACTATTTTTTATTTTCTAGACTTTGAAACTAGCGGCAGAGAAACGCCTCGGAGTTGAACTTGCTGTTGAAATTCTTAACTAGGAGGAGGAAGGCAGGAAGAATGTAAAGTTAGAGGAAAAGCATTAAGTAGGATTGCGGGAAAACAGTAGATAACATCATCAAGGAGGAAAGAATTGATCAACCCTTATAAGGAAATGTAACACATACAGTACAACATATGGCAGGGCTTTGGTTTTCTCACATTTCTCAAGCTCTCTTAAATTCTCCTTGTTTATGTTTTCTTTTACTAATCTTTGCCAACTTGTAACAGCAGCAAGAAGAACAGGAGCCCACACAGATTAAGTTTCTAAGTAGGTAATGATGTTAATTTGCCTATTGAACGTCTACATTAGTTTGAATCAGCATACTGAGCGTTGTGAGTAGAGACCCTCTTAACTTCTTCAACTAACTTTTCTTAAACTCAACTTGCAAAACTGAAATGGAAGAAGCTCATGAACATTTCAATCCAGAAAGGGATTTTGGTGATGAGGTTCTAATCCTGGTGACCATGTGCTTTAAACAGAAACATGTGAATTTTCCTTTCTGGGTGAACTATCCCTTTAAGAGTAACCTGATGTGTCAGATGCAAAGCCTGCACCATTTGAATAGCCTTCAGTGGAAACTGTTTAGAAACAGACAGGCGCTTTCACAAAATACTTGGCAGCCAACTGGATAAACTATCTACCGATCCCAGTCTCAGAGCAAAAACACCTTCAGCGCAGAGAAAGGAGCCCTCAGTGTTTCTCAGCTCTGATAAAACTGATGTTATTGCAAGATCTACACCATCCTCTTTATGAGCCGGCGTTACTGTTGATGATCACTCCCTCCACGCTGATTGGTCCGAACCACCGAGGTTCATCCACAAGTGAAAAGCTTGTGACATAGATTCTCAGCTGTCTCTCAAGGCTAAGAGATGCAATACAGTTCCATACCTGTTATTCTTTTCCAGGGCCTGGTATGGGATCTGTGGTCTGGTGCCAGTCTTCATGACATTTCCTGATGCAGCTGCTGCATGCCACACAGCCACATGAATGTTCGGCACGCTAACATTAGCTTTTACACTCTGTATGAGCATTCTGGCTTAACCTCACCTCAGTCGATGTGAAACCGAGGGAGGTGCAGATATTTGATATTTTAAAATTGGCACAATGGAGGTAACATTGCAACGATAAAGAGCCTGTGGCCTTATCACTGAAGTACTGTGCAATTTACCCGAAATTGCTCTTGTACATTTATCAACTTCAACGCGATCTGCTTAGAAACACTCGCAGTTAATCTGAAGTACACATACACCAGAAAATTTGTAAATAAGCTGACCAGAAACCTGAAGACGCTCCACACCAGTATAGAAACTCCTCCGCCACTTCAGCGGTATAATTGCAGCTCGAATCATACGCACAACCTCGACTCCCTGTGGAGGCTACGCTCTGTAACTTGGACGCAGAAGCATGATTTGAGCTTTAGAAGTGATCACAGATCTGGTTTATGTATGACACTCCCTGATTCCTAGTGGTAAGCCATTCCAATGTTTACTTCCCTTTACCGACAAATGTGAAACACCTACCACAACCATTCATTTCAATGTGTTGGTGCGAGCTCATAACAATAAAAACGAAACAAGCACCATTAGACTTCTTTGAAATTCCCAAAATTCTATAGAGTCCACGTGACCTTAAGATACTAGATGCATTCTGTTCTTGTGACCTGTGGTTATCTACCTCCACCAAGCAGGTTATGTTCTCAGCAGACGTTTTTAGTTTTCCAGCAGGATTACACAGAAACTACTGAATGGATTTCCATGAAACGTGGTGGAAGCATGGGACCTGGGCCAAGAGCGAACCCAGTAAACTTTGTATACAAACAAAGGGGCAGACTCAGGATCTGTTTTCACATACTTTAACATAGCAAGATGGGGAAATAGGCTCCACTGAGTTTGTTTGTTTTCATCCTCTATCATTAATCGTATGACTAGAATCTACTATTGTATGATAGTAGATGTATGATAGTAGATTCTATTCTTAGCCTCCTTTTTTAAATTCTCTCTTAACAAGTTAGAACTTCTCTCACAGAGGTTTTACTGTCAGACAGTACAGTGGAGCGTAGGCGGGTTGTGCTGTTGTGAGTGGCCCTCTGCTCTCTATCTGTGAGGCACAAGGAGCGTGTTAATAATTCAGTGCTGTGCCGTGCAGCTCTGAGTTGGTTAAAGAACACAGAGGAATCTCTCAGGGATACGTTGTGACATAAATTATAGGGTGAACGCTTGGAGACGTAGTGCAGGGACAATGGGAAGTGTGATAAAATAAGTCGTAATTCAGAATTATGATATTGTGGAATACGAATAGAGATGCGGAAAGTAGAATGGATGAGTCTCGATTTTCTCATCCTGTCCTGGGAGGGACACTTTCTTTGTTTGGTTCTGCTCCGCTGCTGAACAGGCACAATTTCTAACTGTTCCAGTACCTTTCGCTCATTATGTTTATAGGGGACATGTAATGGGACGGTGTTTTTGCAGAGAGCAGACCTTGCCTTGTCAGCCAGTCTCTTTCCACCCCTTGTAAATACGTGTCGTGTTCATTTCCCTGTAATTAAACTAGAACAGTAGGTACACAAACACACACACTCCCATTATAGGCTGAAGAGCATTAAGACTTGAGGATGTAATCGTTTACAAATGTGTGTTTTTTTTTAAAGTGACATAATCCAGCGTGTTTGTTGTGTTTTTCAGTGCTAAGATTTGTAATTTTGAAAATATTGTGGCTTTATATCCTGAAGTCTCAAATTATTCTCTAACATTTTGGGGAATGCACTTACTCACTTAGCAAGACTTGGATCTTTGACCCCCGTGTACCTGTGCTTCTGTTTGCTGAGTAGCTACAGCGGCTTAGTTTGACTCAGCACAAGGACGGGAAACAAACTGAATTAGCTCTGAACTACAAATGAACATGTTTCATCTTGTTTGTTTAATGCAGTAATTAGGCATTTGTCTTTTGGTTATAAGAAATGTTTTGCAATATATTAGGACTGTACCTAATTATAATTTTCATGTGAACCATCTGGCAATACTTATTTTTTTCCTGATAACTGTTTGACTTTGAAAATGTAATTGTGAAAGGACGGTCAGAAAAATTGCATTTTTAGATGAGACACAGAGGGCAATGTCTGTCCTCTTTGGGCAAATCTATTTAATTAAATATCGGTCAATGGAAGCAAGTTGCATCATCACAGTCATAAAAACCTTCTTCGGAATTGAATGCTACTGTAAATCAGTCTTTTTTTTATTAATTTGTATTAGTTCTCCCATGATCACAGACTACCGTGGTATAGCAAATTACTGGTGGTTGACATTTCTGCTTTCTCATCTCATTATATCAGTGATCAGAATAATTATTTGCTGCCCTAATACCTTCACAATCTCCAGACACTGGTGTGATTCCCCTCACACAGGCTGCGTGTACGGCTTTCAGCTCAAACCGTCTCCATCTCACCTCAACACAAATGCATCTGTTCACTGCCACCCACAACTCATTCCCTCTCAGATTCCCACCAGTTCCTCTCTGAGGCTGCAGCGGAGGTGCAGGATGAAAAAGGAGGCCTCTCCCAGCAGAGGTCCTGTTGGCATGGAAACGGCTGTCCTTGTGAATGAAGGCTCCTCTAACAGGCCTGGTTAGGGGTCTCCCACTGTCTCATGGTCCAAGAGGACATTGTTAGAAATCTCACAAGCGAACCGCAAGTCTGCTCACGAACCCCGGATTTATATGCTTATGTTTAGTCCCTTGGTTGGTTTGTACCAGTTTGTGTCTGAGTGTACTTAGAATAGATACAATATTGTGTGCTTGTGTTACGGCAGAGCTTAAATTTAGCTTGCACACTTTGTTTTTGCTAGAGTGCTCTTATTCATCAGCTCTCTCGCACTGAATATAGCTGCATTGAGGACCTCGATTTGGAGAAGTGGACATTCAGTACCAGCTCTCATTGCATTTCCCTGAACTGGCCCCATGGCGAGGCTGATTACAAAAAAATAGAAAACGCTCGGTAAACCTTTACGCCTCCAAGCTGTCTCCTTATATTTAACCAAATGCTGTATCACAGTTTCACTAAAGTTTTATGTACACAATCAAAAGCTCGTGACTTGAAAAGTAAACAAAGATTCAAGCTCTTCGTCTATATGAAATTTGCCTGATTTAAAGTCGAGGACTGAGATGTCAAGTTAATACAAACAATGGATTCACGGCACCGTTAGTTTACATCGGAGAACAAAAGCTATTGCGTCTTTCTTCTGATGAGCATATTTTTCCTATTTCTCTGGACCAAATACCGTGTGGAATCTATTTGTCCGATGTACGGGCCAGGGACTGTTGAGCTCATAACAATCAGAGCTGTGAATTCCTTGTTGATTGGTCAACCAACCTGTGGTTTTCCAGGCTAAAAATATTTTATAACCATTTCTGAAAGAAATGCTAATCACATCTCTCTGGGATAACCGTCTCCACAAATATGAATCTGTCTTATGTAAACAGAGATTCCTTCATACCAGTGGATTGAATTTAGTTAAGCAGATTTCTCTGTAGGTAGCAACACATGCTATCTGAGAAATTATGTACAGATCTGAAATACATTGGATTATCTGTTGGACTTAACAGAAAGAGAGGTATCAAACGTATCTTGCATTCTTAAAACAAAACAACCCTTGGCTTCTAAAATCACATTCCATTATCCAAAGTATTGTAGTAGACGTAGAATTTCAGATTTCTGCCAATGCAATAAACCAGATCATGGGACTAAATGAGTTCCAGATGAGATCCCTTGAAGGAAAACCTGCGAGTCTCTGTCCTCTGTGACAAGGATGAAGAGACCCTGACCTAATTATTAATTTACAAATTCAAGAAAAGGTCCCCGTAGTATGCTGTCCTTGTCTGGTCCTTGTCACGCAGACAAAAACTGTTGGCAAAACATCTCATCGTCTGGCCCTTTCATATTGTTTCCAAAAATTTGTCGGGATGACTAAATGTGATTAATGGTTCCAGTGACTGAAATAATGATAGGTCTTTCTTTTGAAAAACACAGTTTACAGAGCAAACCCAACCTAACAATTTTTGGTAATTATGTCTTAAACTCTGTAATTAGTCTGTTTGAAGATTGAATACGTTCTATTAAGTGAAATGTTTTGTAGCTTTTCTGTGGAACTCTATCACGGCACGGAAATGTTCTTGCGTTTGCTAATTCCGAGAGATATGTGGATCACGGTTTCTCTGGCCCACATTCTCATCCCTCTAGATGAATTATTTACAGTTTATCAAAAAATTATAGAAGGTAGTGTGTGTGTGCCTGGTGATACTGCTGAAGCTCTGGTCACATTTACTGTAACTCAATGATGCATCTGGTGGGAAGTGATCAAGTTGGCAGCTTAAAAGTGGGAATAATCTGTATTTCTATGCCTCTGCACCGGCAACAGCCAGTCGGTCCGTCTCATTCCTGTGAACACAAACATCTTGATTGAATTCCTCTTGAATTTTATATGTGAACTTGAATTTAAAGAAACTGATTAACTGGTTGAAGGTCAAATGACACCACAGCCTCTCAAAACTACAAGGCCTCGAGATTTGGGGGGGTCAAAGGTCGAGGTCACTGTGGCGTCACAAAACACGTGTTTGTTGGTAGTAGTTATAATGTATTGAATCTGAAGGCGAAAGATGACACTCGTAGTGTTGAACCCTCAGAATCGTCACCTTCATCTGCTGCTTCCCCGTGACTTCACTGACATTTGTAACAGGTTCTTATTGTTCACGCTGTCAGTTTAGTTCACAGCAGACCGCTTTAGTCAGTGAGACAAACTGGAACAATCACTTGCAATGAATGAAAACATTGCTCCCTCACTGTTGTACGTGAGAAACCGTCTCCAAACACAAAGGTGATGATACGTGTTCATGTATTTTCGACTGCATCCAAGTGGTTGATATCATTCTTCTTTAATCTGCCACTTATTTTCTCGGCTAAATCAATAATTATAATAATATAATAATTTAATTTCTTGTTTGAGATCTGATATGAATGCATCCGAAATACATTGAGGCTGATTTGGATCCCATTTCTTATTACCTGGTTGAAGGCAAATTCAATACTGATATCTACACTACTATTGTTTTCTTTTGCCTGGTCTATATTTAGATGAAAGTTGGCAGTAAGTAGAACGGATGATAATTTTGAAATGACTACAGTAAGTGTGATAAAGAACTGAAGGTGTTCATAGGAATGTGTTGCGTTGTCATGGTAGGATATCCTCCCTCAGACCTGACCTGTTCTGCTTTCCACCGGGGACGCAGGCAGCAGGCAGCAGGCTGCAGGCTGCAGGCTGCAGGCAGCTGGCAGCTCAGTTAAAGTGCCGTTAAGTCTATTAGAGATGGATTATCCTTGAGGGAGAGTTGCAGTGAACGGAGGGAGCAGGCAAAACAATCTGTCAGTTCACTTTCTTCACTTTCGCCATCAGATTGTGCGTCTCGTACAACCGCTCCCCGTGCAGCGGCTCGTTCTCCAACACATGGTCGCCATATGCTTTCCCCATTACTCGGCCTCTGTAAACAAGATGTGAAAAGATGGAGACAAACAATGACAGTGTGTGTGCTGCAACCCCAAAAGTTTTCATTCTCCTCCAAACTAAGTTACTGTCGATGGTCTCTGAGGTGTATTTTTATTTCTGCCTGTCAGAATGAAAGTTAACAGGCATGTCTTGTTTATGTCTCCGCTGCTGATGTCTCTGTCTTTTGTTGCTCGCCTTGGTTTTTCTGACTTGTTGCCTTTCTTTTCATTTTCTCCAGACTGCCACCGTCCACCTTTCACTGCCCCCGGTTCAGTCAGCGGCTCGGCGACACTTCAAAGGGGAAGGTCTGCGGCACTGCAGATAACAAAGTGCACCCCCCCAAGCATCGGCAAGCTTTTCCAGAGCCCCCACGCGGTCCCGTGGGTGACAGGTTTGGCTCCTTCTTTGTTTTATACGAAACCGTTTGCTGATGTTGGTAGTTTTCTAATATGTTTCTTTCTTCTTCTGGGGGAATATCTGGCTCCAATTTCCTGTGTGCTGTTGGACCCCAGGCCTAAATATGCACTTCAATTGAATAAGGATTTAAATGCTGTTGTCGAACATTAGAAACGATGAACAGAATGAGCCACTTGTTGGTATTAAGTTGGCTGTAGTACTGTGGTACCTCACATTAAAGGTGCTTCAAAAGATTATGCCAATTTACTTACAGATATTTACAATAAACTACCTACCACTGCTTTATGATCAGCTACATATAAAATACATTTAATTCTGCCCCTGTTTCCTGTGAAATAAACCAAAGGTCAGATCCAGATATCCGGTTTCCCACTCAGAGGTTTTTCTTCTGAGCATTAGTGTTGGAGCATTAATTTGACATTGTATCTGCCGGCTGAATGTTGATGAGATGCAAATTAGGCCCGAGGCAAAATATCAAATCAAATATGCAAAGCTTAACATAGAAACCGATCCCTACAGTGCTTTATTTATTAATATATCAAGCAAACATATTTAGTGTCCATATCGATATGTTTCCAATTTGTGCGTCTGTTATGGAGAGTTTGAGTTCAGTCGGTCAGGCAAATCCCAGTCTAACCAGTTTACTGTGAGACACTTAAGTTTACTTTTACTTTGTAAAATAAATCATAGGCCACATTTACTTTGAAGGCAGGGGTTTCCAAACTCTTGAGCCCTAGAGCCCAAAATAACAGTGGCAGATACTTGCAACCCCCATTTGTTTCGGCTAGTTCCCACCAAATCACCTACATGTTGCAAAACTCTTTTTTTTTCTGGATTGTATTTGACTCCTGACAATCCTCCTGCAACCCTTCTGTGTCTTGTGATGCCCCCGGGGGGTCCTGACCCCGAGTTCTAAAGGTTATAAGGTTGTGAAAATGTCAACAGATTTTCCAGAAAATTGGCAAAAGGTTAGAAATACAGTTTTTTGCATCCACTTCCATGATTTGAGTAAACTCTGTGGATTCACACTTTTAATGATATAACTGTTTGTTTCTCTACGTGGCTCCACACATGTGATGCTTTGTATCGGCCACAGTTATTCTTAGAGCAGCCGAATGAGGTGATGTTCATGAACGTCACAATTGAGTCACTGTCTGGTTCCATTGAGCTTTGTCGATCTTTTATGTGCTGCGCCAACTTTTCCTCTTCAGCCAAGTTTTGGTGAAATTTGATATCGCCATTTTCCATTCAGGGTTTCAGTTCTGTTAAATGGTCGGATGTTATCCTACATATTTACATCACCATGCATCTATCTTGATGACGGAAGGGAGGGGGAGGGAAATTGGCTTGATATCAAAATATCTGCAAAAGCATGAACAGGAATTTCTTTGTTGTAATAACATTAATCAGTTCTGAATCAACAATGTCCTCTAAACATGCCGTCTCATTAATTCTGCCTCCTCTCATTAGTTACTGTTTAGTTTTGGAACGCCTGCCCTGCGTGATTGAGATGAGAGCTAGTGTTCTGAAGGGGAAATAAAAATGTTTTTCAACGGCTGGGACTCGCAGCTGTGGATTGTGTCACGATTGGGACGTTCAGGTCTCGGCTGCTTGCCGCAGAAAGGTCCAGGACTCGGAGGAAGAAGCTGTTGAGTAGGTGGGGTCACGGAGGAAATGAGGCTACATTCCAGCACTGATTTATGAAGTGTCTTTCACACTCTCTGTGCCGCTTGCTAGTTCGCAGCTGCTCCAGACAGTTTGCTGACTGTAGCGGAGCTTTAACCATCTCAGCCTGCATATTAAAGGGAAGTCATTAGCCGGCTATATGAGCAAATATGATACCGTGTGGTCGTGCAAAGTGAATTGCTTTTCACCGGCACATCATCCCGGCATAGTTTGCCTCTGAAGTGGACACATTCTTCGCCTGCTCCTGGCATCCATATTTTTTTGCGCCTGTGGTTTATATTCATCAAAGTAACTTCCTGAATTGATGCTGTCACTTAAACCACAGAGCTGGAAACTGAAGCTTGATGCTGACAAACTACTGAAAGAGTCACGTCTTAGCAGTAGGTCCAACGTGACGAGACTCGGCCTGTTTTATTATTAATCTGTGAGACGCTCCAGCTCTGCTGTGTGAGAACGTGTCAATCAGACCGAGCTCAAAGTTCACACCTGCAACTGGAATAAGGAAACATTCTTGAGACAGTCCTGGGGTCGTCTGACTATGTTGGAATAACGGTTTATAAGCCACAGTATAGATGTTTGGCACATTAGGCTCGCAGTGGAAAGTATTGCATCTATTATGTGACCCATGTGGATTACACACAGCATCCTGTTTAACCTGGAGCAGTGATCCCTGATTACGTTTCAGTGTGCACCCTCCGACGTATTTCAGAATAAAGTCCAGGATGAAACATGTACAGCCTCTTATTTCATTCACATGATGCTGGAAATGTCTCAAACTTCAGTTTTACATTTTAATAATTCTTCCAATATTTCTTCTGTTTAGTAGTTTAATAGTATTTTGGCACAGCTCGCAGCTATTGTTGTTATGCAACCTTGTATGATAAAATAACAGGAGTTTAGGCCATGCTATAACATAATGAGGTAAAGTATGTTGTTATAAGTTAAATGCTTATTTTTAATAAGCCTACTCTTACTGCTTTATCCTTCAATTAAACCAAATATTGTCAATTTCCGTGGTGTGGGATAAATACAGTCGTACATTCTTTTATAGTTCTGTCTTCCCTATTCAAAGACTTTCAGTTTCTAACTGAGGACGATTAGTTTTTTCCCTGTAGATGTTCTTAGCCCTCATACTTAAACCAGAGTTCCTCAAACTGATCCGAGGCCAGGAAAGACGGCAGTTGCATTCCTCCACGTGGACTCTTTTTATTTGGCACATCCAGATACAGCTGACCCAGTGTGAAGTTGGAGGCATAGATGTGTTTCAGTCACACAAAGGCCTCTGGGTAACACTCTCAACCTTTCCTAGAAAGCTGTGGGTCAGTCGTGCTGGTTAAGACGTTTTAAGACGGCTTATTTAGTTTCTTAACAGAGGAGTTGAGTTGCAGAGATGGCAAGAGAGAAGTGGCAGATGTCTGGATCCTTGTTAAGAACAGGATAGTGGAAAGAAAGCTCAGTAGTGTTGTCCTCTATCACAGGAAATGATATATGTATCTCTGTTCTTTCATATCCCCTGTTTAATTTGGAGGCAGATTTTTTTTTATTTTTGACTTTTGGGAGTGGGATCTCATCAGATGATGACTTAATACACTAGAAGGAGAGAGGGGTATGATTTACGTCAAATCTGGGATACTGTGGCTATAGGGCGTGATCCACCAACATCTACCTGCAGAGGTGCCCTGAATCCAGATATTTTGCACTTTTATTAATCTTTTTAAGCACAGGAGATATAGTTTTTGTATTCTTCTGAGTGAGCACATCAATTTATGTTGTGTTGTGAACAGGTCTGACCCAGAGCATCTCCTGCTGTTCCTCATATGAGAAAAGCAAACTCAAGAAAATATATGGACCATATTTCATCGACATTTTTCAGAGCTCATGTCTTAAATACAAATTCTTGGTGAAACGATGGGTTGATGCGCCCTCCACTGACCTCAAAGATATATTAAATGAAAAATGGAATGCATTTAAATGAGAATATCCACAACCGTAAATTATGTCAGGTGCATAGTTAATGCCTTAGTAACGCTACAGGACGTTTAACAGATGGTGGAAATACTTAATTGTTCTTTTCAGCTTTTGAATTTCCTAATTAAGTGTTCATTTTGCTAATAAGCAGTGGGATCCCAAAACTCTGAGACCACCTCACTTCAATTTACTGCATAATGTCTGAAGATATTAAATATATCACACACTGTGTTGAATTTTGATTTGGTTTGCACTCATCTACTTTTGTCTTGAACAAACTCTTTGCTATCGACAGTAGCAAACCTCTTCTTCACATCTGGAAGCCTCCACCAGTTGCTTTTATCCAGCATCCGTACAACAAATAGTGACGTGACTCTTTGCTACTTTAATCCTCCACTTTGTTGAGAATCGAGTTTACATACTCTCCATCTCTGAAAGTTGAATTCTAACATTTGCTATCTGTCGAGCATCTTTCTGTCTCACGATTATCAAATGTCAAACAGCTGGATGGCCTGTCTGGGCGTCTGTCCGTTTCCCAGAGCTCGATGTGCATATCCAGTTTTGTTTACGTCAACTCAGAAATCCTATTCTCTCTGCACAAGCCAATTCCACGACATTGCTGGGGAATCCATTGGGCCGAATTATGTTTGTAGGCAGCTGCTCAAAACCAACCGCTCGTTCTATCACAGGAAAACACCTTTTGTCTATATAGTATGACTGCTTAATAACCAGTTAGAGCTATAGGTACAGAAATTAGTTCACCACTTTAGGGCAAATTTAGTTTGTACGTATAAGTTTTAATATTTCACATGGATCTATTGTTTTGGAAAAATCATTAATGTTACAAAGTTGAATTTATCCTTAGGTGACAACTTTTCAAATGTAGCGGACACCAGCCTCTTTGAATCATTTATCACTAGGAAAAACAAAGAGCTGCTTGGATCTCATAAAACGTGAGAACGATAGATAGAGAAGGAACTTGGTGAAAACGAGGGAGAAATATCTTCTGCCAAATGTTTTTAGGCATAAAGACATATGACATCTTGTGTACAACAGAGGTTGAGAGGACATCGTGTCCAGACACTCGGTAGAGCTCACACCTGTGAAGATTACCTCCGCTGCTCCATCTCCATCCAACACTGACATTTCTTTACCAAAAAGTAAAAAAATGTAAATTACTTTTCAAAAGGGCATTACAGTGTTAATGCTGTTAGCTGTGCACTGGTTTGTCACCAGCTGCCTCCAGTTCTCTTCCCATCAGACGAGACAGGAGGAAGTGACACATCTACGGCACTGACTCACTGCTGCATGCCGATGCAGGTGTCGTACATTGTGCCAGGTTGTTGAATAGCTCCGTTGTATAGTTTCTTTTTGGCGTGTTCGGTCTTGGTTTCGAAGGATGAACTGCGAAAATCCCAGTGTTCTTATCTCACTTCTCCGGCCCTTCAGCTTTCTCCTCTCGTGTTCCAGATGGCCCCACGGCTGGTTAACTCTTGGACGACCTCTGAGATCACTGCACTGACAGCTCCTTCTCACTCTTTGTCCACAGAAAGAATCAACCCGTAGACTAGGACCTGGACTGGAGAAGACCAATTGTGGCTTGAACAAAAGGCAGACAGAGAGAACTGTAAGTAAACACCGCAGCTGTATGAACTGTGTATGTGTGTGTGGCTTGTGTTCCATGGAATGCTTATCGCATACGTTTACATACAGACCAGTGAGGTCTGTGGTCGTTTGATTGGTCGAGAGTACATCTGCATTGTTAACAGACAGAACAGACGTTGTATCTTGGGGGAAGCTTTGTTTGCATGTTGGGATCAAAATATTCACCAGATGTACAAGAGACATTTAAAAGGCTCCTTTCTCAGTTCTCCTTTGCTGCAGTCGTGTATATTGTTCAAAGCACAGGTTATGTAGTATCACTTCTGCTTGTGAACAGCGTTGTGTTGACAAACTGTGTTAAACCCTGAAAGACAAACAATGAACAGAGCAAACAAGGACGCTGTTGATGCAAATGTGTGCGTTTCCTCCATTTAAAGGTGAAGGACAACATATAGGCCCTTTCAACTGTTTCACACATTTACCAATACTTCTGCATTCATTGACAGACAAAATAATATGTCAGGTGACTGTTCGTGGTTTGGCGTCGTCAACAGCTGAGTGGATATAAGATGGTGGATTCCTAGCAACACATTTCACGTGTGACTGTTATCCAGTGAATTTATTCCTGCTCAACCATGTCATCAGCCAGTGTAATTAAGTTATTTTTATTATTTCCTATAGGAAATTGCAGTTTTAATAATGCTTAATACCTTATCGGTTATCTAACTGCGTGATTAATTCAAGTGCTTTACAGGAAGGGCCCAGAACGAAAGTAAACGGCAGGAAGAGATGGAAAATAATGAAGAATAGGAAACAGCACAAAGTATTTGTCAAGTCTTGGTCTTAGGAGCAGGTGTGAAGGCATTTTCCTTCTTGATGTAAAACAGTTTATAATAGTTAGAAATCCACCATTTTTGCAAAGATCTTATGTTGCCCTTTACTTACTTATCTAAATCTATAAGTTATCTGCTCTCTATTGCCTCAAATAAGTGATAAATCCAACAGTCTATTAAATATCACAAAATTGCAAAAACCCAAATATATTTATTTTGAAGTGATATAACAGCATTTTGCCTCAGTGTTCACAACACAAAGTATCATTATCCCCTTTATTTATCATGTGGTCCTCAAGGTATTGCTCTTGTTTTAAGTACTGCTTTTTTCTTTTACTAAAAATAATTGAGAGGCACAAGGTCAAAAGTAAAACAGCTGTAAAAGCCTTGCCGAAACGAAACCCTTGTAACGTGTTGCACATTAGAGAACCTGATCTGTCTCAGCTTCCTGTTTTAAAGATGTCTAAACCACGTGTCATATAACAACACGGTGGAAAAAAAATGCCTCAGAGATCAAGGACAAGAGTATTATCGCACTGGTCGAGGTACGGAAGGCCCCGCCCTGTGTTTTCATTGTCAGCATCTCGGGCAGGAAGCCGACTGTTCACACTTCCGCACGAGACACAGTGGAAGTTGTTCACGTTGTTGTGAGCAAACAGGAGGTGAATGTACTAAGAGGCATCCAAGGTGCGTGCCGGGTCATCTGCTGAAGTTCGTGGGGAAGCGAGAAGTGGTGTGAATAGCTGCAGCACAAGTTGACTGACGTACAGCTTCACGTTTGTAGTGTAGTGTGTTGACATCTGTAGGCACAGTAACTCACATTTTCACACAGTCGGGGGGGGAAGATGCTGGTGTGTTTATTACAAACGACTGCCTAATGTGTTTGTGGTGTATTCAGTGCTCAGTCCTGTGAGTGGGAGGGGGGTGGGGGGTTCTTCCTCAAAGCCCAAGTGTGTGGCTCAAGTCGTGAATAATTCATTCCAGGCACGAGCTGTTGAATTAGAGGTAAAGTGATAGCACGTAGCAGAACCTGCGCTTAGCTCACTGCTGCATTTTTAAAGTGCGGACGGGCACTCGAGTGTCAAAATGTTAAAACTGTCTCTCACCTAAAGCCCCGGTCCCCGCAACTGGATAAAGTACATGTGATATGGAGTTTTAATAATTCATATGAAGGTTATAGGATTGAATTCATCACTTGTAACTTCCTTATTTGTATCCCAGTGTCATCTCCCTTTTTGCTCGGGACTTGAATACTCAATAGGACGTCCTCTGGCAAAACTGTCCTTTGTATAAAAACATGAAACCCCGTAAATGAGTTTTTTGTGTGAGTTGTGCTTCTCCATCACGCTGCCTCTCGGTGCATTTCAAACGACACAAGCTGCTGCTAAAGAGCCACTAGACATGTGGTCATTACCTCAGTAATAATGATTGTATGACTGCTCTGTATAATCAGCCATAATCGAGCAAGACGTGACCTTTGTCTATGAATGATGACATTGTCTGCTCAATGGGGAACTGTCCTGTTGCGAGCATGAGACTGAAGAGATGAATATAACCAGATTCCTGTGTTTCATCTAGAAAACAAAGCACTCTGGTATAAGTGCCATCGTAGAAGCTGCCGGCTTGGTGCCGCATGTTGAAGGAGATTTAGCTCCTTGGGTTCAACATATAAAGGAACAGAAGAATGGGGTCTAATGAAAAATTACTGGCGTGCTGCTGGATTCATGTGGGGAGAAGTGCACCGTTATCGTTTCCTGAAAAGGTCCTATGAAATTTGAATTGGAAACTGCTTCCTAAGCAGGTTGGTGAAAGGGACTGAGATTTAACTATCCTCTGTGTCACTCCCTAATCGGTCCCACACCTCTCACCCACTCATTCTTTGTAAATAATTCAGAACAGCCTTTTGCCTGCTCCCGAGATGAGCAAACGCACAGCTGAAGGGGGGTGGGGGAGGGAAGGGAAATAAATTGCTGCTGATGCACATTTGAGAAGTCCAGTGAGTTTAAAAAACTTTACTTTCAGTTCAGATTTATAAAGCTCGGGATCAACGTCGTGTTTGTCAAATGATCCCAAGTCTGATCATAAATCACTGATGAAAACAGTCTGTAGTGAATGTGGCGTCTGTATCTTCTTTAAACAAATCATTAACTTGTCCACATTAAAGAAGAACAGTTGTTCTCTATGTGAGATTGTTGTGTTAGCAGATATAAATGGACCATGACCGACTGACAACTTAAGTAGAAAATTGCCTTCGGGCAACTTAATGTTGCGCCTCTGTGTTGAGAGATGAATTTGGATCATTATCAAGTCATGTGACGTGTGTTGTTTACACCTGGATAGGTAACGTTTGATCACATCCCTAAATTCACCCAATGAGACTCATAACATGAATGAATAAAGCTTCTACTGCTAAAGAAACAAAAAATCATCTGCTCACCAGATTTACATCACAATCAGAACATGCTGATGCATTTGATGGATCAAATATTGTGAATTATTCCAACAATAGACTTTTTCCTCTGACAATCCTGCATGAGGTTTCTGCCTGTGCCCACTAGAGTGCAGCCTCGTCAGAGGGGAAACTGCAAGATCAGTTCTACAGTGTGGGCATGCTGAGGATTTTCATTGTTTATACGATACATCAATTTATATTCTTAATCAACTCCTTTGGTACTTCAATAAGTTACGAGTAGTGCTAAATCTCTCTTGTGTAAACAACAATTCTTCAACTGCAGTGCCCAGAATATTGACTTTCAACCATCTGCTCTTTTTTATTATGTTCATTTGGCGTTTGTTAGTTATAGTATGTTACAAAAACAAACAAAATGTTGTAAATGGATTCAGAGGAGGATGTTAAAGAGGGATAGTATTTCCATCCTTTTTGCATTCGCTGCTTCCAATTACAGAGATTGTGCTGTTAGGCCTGCGTAGTTCCTCATTAAATGAGATGCTTTGTGTCATATTACCTTCCTATTCTCATTCTATAGCAGAGTGGCTGCCGCTCTGTCTGTAGTCTTTCAACACTGTTTTTTATCAGAACGTAAACAAAGATCTCTGACACTCTTTTAAAAGTGAAATAAACCCTGAATACACAAACTAAATATGTCAACGCTGTGCATATTTTTTTCGTTTTGATTTGAAGGTAAAAGTCAAGTTATTACCATCCCCACTTCAAATGGATATGAAGTCTGAGAAAACATATCATTTGGCTAATGACCCTATACTATGAATGGGGTTTATGGTGAAAACACTGTGTAGCTTATACAGGTGTTGATCACAGGAACGAGATGTCAAGTTTGACTACAGTATGATGGGATAAGCATGTGGTGTAGTGATGCCACATTTAGTTCCACCATGGGGAAGATGAAACTGTGACACAGCTGTATTTTTTCCAGCCACAATGTTATTGTGTGTGATGAGCACGGTTATCATCATCCAGAGGATAGGTTGACATGGTTTGTGGTTCTAGTCCCCTTCACTTTAAGGCTGCTGTATTGAGACCTATATTAATTATTATTATTTTCAAAACTCTGCTTCCATGTCCACAGTTCACCTGCATATCCATTTAAACCTCTAATAGATTAAAAAAAACATGGAATAAACGTCTAATGGACTTTACCTACTTCCCTCCCTGTAAACAAATCAATAGTTTCATCCAATGCTTCTGCTCATTGAGTCCGAGAAACAACAGAGATTATTAAAGAGCACATCATTGATCAGTAAAGCCTTTTCTCAGTTAACTTATTGCTAAATATTAGTTTTGTGTGCGCTCTGGACAATTGTGTAGTTATTTACTCGTGCTTCAAAAAATAGAAATATAGTAACGTACCATTGCAACTGGCGCCCCTGTGTGTGTGTGTCAGCTTCTGTGTGTAACCCTTGTCGTTCGTCTGAAACCTTCTGTTATGGTGCAGTGAGTCTCCGCTGTATGGATCAATACTGAAGCAGTGAGCTGACACAGTGAAAAGCAATATTCATAAATAATGAACAGGGCACCCTTTCACCCTGACCTGTCTAATGGGTCCCGGCAAAGAAAAGAAGAAATCTGTACATGTGATGTGTGTATATGTAATTCCAGATAAAGCAGAACTGTCCTGTTTTTGCTTTAATGTAAACTGCTGTGTACATTAGGTGAAGGTTGGTGCTTGTTTTTTAAGTATTAAAGCGACTATCTGTCCCTATCCGGGGGTTGACAGTGCTTCACTTTCCTTTTATAGATTGTTTTTGGAGATCGCAGATAGGGGTCTCTGTGTTCGACTCGCTCAATTTCTCTCCTGATGTGCTGTTTGTTCCAGGGAGATAGCAGACTGGTATTTGAGGAAATCTCTGTTGCAATGAATCACAGGGAGGTGACACATTTAGTAGCACTCCCATCAACAGCACAAAGAAGCACCGGTGAGTGAGGGCACAGTGGAGCTTTAAGTGCTTCATCATTATCCTTCCCTCCACCTTTCATGTTGAACACATTTGGCAGGTGGTCACAGCTGCAGACCGAAGCACGATGGGCCTCACCCGGCTAATCTGATGGAACAATAATGGTTCTTGCCAGTTTTGTTATAACCACCTAAAAGGAGAGTAATGGAAGAGCGAATCGCTTTGCATCATTAAATGAATAACTGTACTGGGTGGAGCCCCTGGTCCAGTGATGGTTAACTATTCTCTGTGGATACACTCTTTTATAGGCCTGTTAAAGGGTGTATTCAAACATGAAACCGGATTTATAGGTGATGAATTTGAAAATTATCTTGTTGTGAATCTCTTATTGGAGGTTAATGGACCCATGTATGTTCAGAGCATTGAAAACCGATGAAGTGTATTATTTCACATTACAGTTTTTTTAAAAGTCACAAACACTCTTGTTAAAGCCAGTATTTGTACTGTATTTACGACAGAATACCACAAACTGTAAATGTCTATTATTAGAGTGAGATAGTACCCTCTATAGAGTGATGGGAAAAGTTTGGTGTTTAGTTATGGCTGCTCTCTTTGGGTGTTTTTCCCTTTTTCCCACAAGCTTGATTCACTTGTTGCGCATTTGAGATGTAGACTTATATTTAGAAGGTAAGTGATGAGTAAAGTTGTTTAGAAACATACTCATCAAAATGTCAGCCTTTGTGGTTCACGTAAACGTATCTCACATCAAAATAAAACGATAATGATGAGAGAATATTTTTGCTTCATCTACCATATACCTCAAGATTCAGATTGATTTATTGTTGTCTGTATCGACTCATAACCATCCTGCATAATACCCAGAGTAACAAAAGCACTAATAAATCCCAGATCACAACTATTGATTTATCGGATAATCTCAAAATTCCCCAAAACTCACAGCTTCAGATATTTGGTTCCTTCATAAGTTTTTCACACCAGTTGTCCGGTCTCACATGGGCTCATTTTCCTGACATTTTCCCCGGCGGTTGGCAGGAAAGTGTCCGACTGACATTTGTGTCCTTACATAATGTTCCCACCTGATAGTTTCAGGAAAATGCCTGGAGCTCACTAAACGTCTGAAATCATCTTTAGTTGACTATTTTGCAGCATCCGCCTAGCCTTTAGCATCTTCACCTTTTTCGTTGATAGGATTCCGGAACAATTACTTGATGCTACTTTGTGTATGCGCTATTAATAGCAAGCTGCTGCCGTTCCTATACGGCTATCTCTCCCTGCCCGCCGTCTGGCTTCATTAACTCTAACTATTAGCTTCTGCACAACACGATGTTCACTTTGTGCTCATAAGGTTAAAGAGCTGTGCAGACAATGTGTGGTCCCACTGAAGCAGGGACAGATGTTGACACACCAGGGAATAAGGAAGGATGCACTTGGGTTGCAGATGTTTAAACTGTAAATAATCACAGACGTGCAAGCTGTATGCACAAAATTATAAAGTGCTCCATGTAGTTTATCCAAAAAAGCTTGATAACTACAAATAACAGGGTTTATTTTATATTTTTTGATCATTGAGTGAAATACTTACATATTATAATTGTCCATTTTATTTAACTGATTACAACAAAGATAATTACAGCAACTTAGATTACCACGATAATCCTTTCTTCAGTTTTTTCCTCCTCAATGCTTTCCCTTAATCCTTCCCCCGCTGCATCCTGTTTATCTGTCCTACTGGTGCATGCAGGGATTTCTTGATTTTCTATTTATTGCTTCCTCAATTATTGGTAAATCTAGAGGGCTTGAATTTCACATGAGTGAAGCACTTTTATCTGCAAGTTGGAGAAGCTCAGTCTGAGTGGTTTACCACTGGAGCTGCGAGTCGCGGTGGTGGTGGAGCAGCAGCAGGAGGAGGCGGAGGGTGTACAGTGGTGACAGTGGCTTTGACGGGGGATAGCGTCCTCATTGCACAGCAGCCGAAGGCAGTGGAGGGAGAGGAAGGAAACGGATGGAAATCGAGCGAGACGAAAGGGACGGGTGGCAGACACAGAATCCTGTGTATTATTTGCAGAATCAGGAGAAGCTGCTTGGCAAACGGGGGGGGTAAGCTACAGCAGGAGGCGCGTGTGTGCTCAGAGACTGAAGTACAGCAGAGGGAGTGGAGTAAGTGGGAAGCGATCTCGAGGGAAAAGCACCGACAAACTGTACTTACCCAGTCGAGTGCCCCCACTGTGGATTAAGGTGAGCGTCAGAATCTGTATTATGTTGACTGTAGATAAGAGCGACCTGTTCTCGGAGTACCTGTGGATCAGCCGCACCATGTGGAATGCATCACAGAGGAGCCGTTAGCGGTGAAGACAACTGGAGGAATTCAACTGGGGACCAAGGAAGTGGCTTCGGCTCCGTAGCCTCTTTTTTGCTCTTCCCCCACAACACGTGTGTGTGAACCCAGACAGTGGACAGGCTACTAATGAGCAAGTCGATGTGTGGCTGTGGCTGCAGCTTCATCTCCTCTCTGATGAAGAGGCTGGGCCGCACGGCTTGCTGCTCAGATCTCCTCTCCTGCAGCCATACTTCAGAGCAGCTGCAGCGACTGGCCACAGGCTGCCCACCTCAACCAAAGGTAACCGAGTGACTGTATCCACTGACACAGCCACAGCGGTGTGTGAGATGCAGGGAACAAATCGGCCCAAATATATCAGCATAAAAGAACAGAGTGCGGAAGTCTTGTTTATCTTTGTCCGAAACAATCTCTTGCGTATAAGAACTGTGCTACCAGGGAGAGAGCAGCCCAGTAATTGATTCTTTAATGGAACCAGGTGATTTAATGGGTGTCTGGCTGCCTTGACAACAGTGGACTTGCTTTCAGCTGGCAGTCATTTAAATGGATGCCTTCAGTCTGCCGGTGGTTTACAGTGATTGCTGCCCCTCCTCAGTGGGAGAAGCTTTTTCTAATGGAACAAATAAAAGCCAAACAAGATTGTGTGAGTGCTTGTGTGCACTTGCCTAGGTGTGTGTGTGTGAATGAGAGTGCGACTTTCCTGTAACACAGGCTTCTGCCTCAGGGCTCCAGCTTCTAGGGTTCCCTCTGTTTCATTGCTTGTTATGCACATGATTGTTTTAATAGTTTGCTTCCACTGACTGTCCCTGCTGGAGGCTCCCCATTTTCACAGCAGAGGAGAATGATTCTCCTGTTTCCAAAGAAGAATTATGCTCATGAGTAATGTAAGAAATCCACAAAGGAAAAGGATTTTGAATGACTCTGTATTATTGGGAAACAGCACAATAATTTGGCAAGTCATTGTCTTCCAGAGAAGGCATTGTCACAGGATGAAGTGCTTCACTGCAGAACTGACTGTGGAAATGAATGCCCCTTTCTTGCGCAGCTCCGGTATTGAGGTTTCACTTTCCTCCTCTGAGACATCACAGGGTACCAGCTTGAAACGGAGCCATCGATTAACGGCTCCAGCGTCGAACTGAATACACAAAGATTTCAACAAGCGCTGTGTATTTTTAGGAATCCAGGAAATGGTTCCTCTAATTCCATTTTTCTCAGAGAGAGATAGTAGGAAATCCTCATAAGTCTATTTGCTTTTGTGTCACATGTTGCGGTTACTAAGAAGGCAGACCAGGAAGAAAGGGTTATTTAGCTTGGGAACCTTATAATTGGTTTCCTCAGTCTTGCCTCACATCACTCTGTTAATATTTGTGAATCTAAGTGGAGCGACTATACATCCACGTCTCCATCTGTATCTGTTACTATGTGAACAGCCTATATTTTCTCCATGCTCTCCCACTGTTCTATTAAGGCCACATTGGTGTGATATATTGCTGCCATTTGGGGGGTTCAGCACAGTCCCAGTACAATCCCCTCCTTATTCTGAACAAGGTTTGTGATATCCGTTTCCAGTAGCCTCGAAACAATTGATCCTCCTTTAAGTCAGGTATCATCTTCTCACAGCTGGAAAGTCCTGTCATGCTTTAGCAAATCTATCATCAAAAATCTCCTTGAAAGCATTTTAATCTGAGGTATTATATAGATACTTAAATATTCAACTAGCACATCACTGATTAACAGCTAAGGAGTTCATCTGTAGAAAGCTATGTAAATTCTTTGGCCTGATTCATTTCAGTGTATATTATTACCTAATGGTATAATAAGAGAATCATCTCACCCCATTAACCCAAACTTTGATGACAGATGTTTTGCTTCTCGGTGTCTATGAAACATTACCTTCTCAGCAATCTTGTAACTGGTATTTAAGGCACTGGGAGCACATGATTAATGGGAAATGCTCGGAGTTTGAATTGTGCTTTCAGCCAATGGCTGACAAAATGAAAAATTACCCAGACTTTTTATCTTTGGATGTTTTTGCTGCTTTGTCTCTTTTCGTCTGCCCTTTCCTCATCTCTTTTCCCCGAGCACCATCTCCCATCCTTTTATCTATGTTCCCTCTGTATCTATGCATATGCAGGTATACAAATAATTAGTAATTACAAGACTGATGAATCGTTAGTTATTTTTCAGTGGCAGTTTGTGTTTCTCCAGTGCTTCGTTCTGTAACAACAGTCCAACTGCACCTATGTAAATGTGACACATTAGCATAGGTTCAGTTACAGTCTGTTGAGGAACATTAGCCTCTGCTGGTGTGTGAGAGAAGCAAAAGCGCACCACAGTAATGTGTGAGCCATTAGTGGTGTAGTCACCTTCAAAACAGTGTGTAGGTTGCTGTGTGGTACTTACTTAAAAGAAAGAGAGCTGGGATAAGAGCTATGCTAACCCAGCTGAGAGAGGGCAATGAGAGATATGCTCCTTCACCCCCTTTCTAACTAACACTGGCTTTCATGCTAATGTGTTGTTTGTAATCAATGTAATGTTAGAAATAGAAAATAAACAGGAAATTAAATCCACAACTAGATCATCAGACACAAGGTTCACAAGCCTCATAATACTTGTCAGGCAGGTCAAAGTTAGTGACGAGCATTTCAATTGAAGCCTCCACCGAATACGTGCAAGGCCTGCGTGTTGGGCTTTATTCACACTTCTATTCATACCAGATTAACATGCAATAACTGGATCTGCACAACACATCAACAGCATTAACACTACAGTAATCAACGACAATTAGGAGGGTACACAGTGCAGTTAAAATGCATTTCTCAACCTGATGCATCCCGTTGCATCACAGCACGTGGGGAACTCTGTCCAAGTCCATCCGAGAGAAGCCCACTCCGGCTGAAGTGCCCCATGTTGAGTCTGTGTACAAGGCTAAAGTAAAGTCTGTGTGTGCCACAGCTGTGGCTTTATCTGTGAAGTGCCAACTTGGCACGCCACTCTGAAGAAATCCCATCCCCTCCCCATCAGCAGCCTCTCCAGGGACCGTCTGGATGTATGTTGCGTTGCCAGACTGCTGGGAACACACCATCAATGCTGGTCTATATACAATACGTCTTATTATTCCAAGAAAAGGAAAAATCCTTTGGCCAGTAAACAACCAAGTAAAGTGATTAAGGACACAATTAATGAGATGGTGTCTAACTTGGAATGCAACTGACTGGTTAATAAAGGCAGTAAATACTTTAATTAAATTCAGAGGCACATTACTTTTAAAAAGGAAGTAAAACTTTTTAATAGAACCCATTTTTGCCACTGGAATAACTGAAAAAGGCGTTAAATACTTTAGAATCAGCTCTTTTTAATAGTGAAACTGACTTTGTCAACATGTTGCAGAAGTAGAACAACATCAGTATACGTGAAGAGTTTCTTGGTCCTATATCTGTTCTCTTGGCTTTGTTTTGATTCACTGTGTTCACCAGCTTGTACCATACTGGTTTTATTCCCTCTGACAGGGCCCAGTCTTTTCAATACCAGTGAATCCTTTGACATTTGTTATTAGATCCTAGGATAATATAAAACTATTCATTAGAGCAGCTTTAATTATCGGTTTTACAATCCACTATACGATGCTTATTCACTCCAATAAAGGCTGGCTCTTGTTTATCAAATTAGCACTCAAAAACAGATGAATTGAGCTCTCTTTGTGACTTCAAATCGAGCATGTGTCTTTGATCGTTATCCAGAAATCTGCAGGAAAACAAATCTAGTTTCTGTCTTCCTTCCTTCCCTCTGTCTCCCGGGCACCTGTGTCACCTGATTGCACCAGGAGCCACAAATTCACACCTGCGCTCCCCCAGCTTCCTCTCGCTATTTCAATCCACTTCCCTGCTCTTGCAGGACTAAGAATAGAGGCTGATGAATGAAGCCTGTGTGTGCATGTACACAGTCTTTGAACACCACAAGTGTTTTTTTGCTTTCATCTTTCCTTATATCCGCTGCCCCTAACTGCTAATTCAGCCACTCCAGAAGAGAACATTATGTGTAATTGACCGTGATGCTGGTGTGAAGTGTTTGGTTCCCCCCCCCCAGTAAAGTGGCCATTTGGGCCGAGGAAATATTTGACTGAAAGGTGAATGATGATAATGGCATGAATAGGGAAATCAAATTTTAAAACGACTCATTTCCAGCTATTGTTGCAATTTTTTTGACAAAACACACACTGAAATAAAAAAAGTGAGTTTAATGTCTGTCCCTTTTCATCAGTGTCATGCTTTTATTCTGCGTCTCTCTCTCCCTCTGACTCTGTGCACTGCTCGCAATTGTTTGAACTACTATGACAACAAACACATTTCATGCTGTATTAAGGAAACTAATTACGGAACCTCAGTCATTCCGGTAAAAGGCAGGGACAACTCTAGCTATTCATAGCCTTCCTCTTCTCAGCTCATGGACTGGTACTCCCTACGGGGGGCTGTGCAATTTGAGATCGGTCTAATGCTTCCCACCGCAGCACTGGGACTACGCTGTAAAGAGGATGAGAGAAGCCTCACAAAGGGACCATTGACTTATTCTCCTCAAGGTCAAAGCAATCGGTTTTTCACTGAAACAGACAAAGAACGCACGCCTTTGGAAAATATTTTGCCATCTTATATATCGGACACTGGAGATTAGGCGGATTCTTAATTTATTATAGTTAAGATTGGCTGGAGACCTCAGGTGGGCAATGAGAAGACCCATAGGAACCTTATTAGACACACACTTGCACACTCTTTGTCGTGTGTGTGTGTGTGTGTGTAAGTGTAATGTCTAATAGCTTATATACAAACTTCAGCTCAAGAGAGTTGATGGTTACAGATTAGTTTTCTTGCTTGCCGAGCGATATGCAAAACACATTATGTTGTGATAGATTTGATAGAAATTCAATCACAACAAATTTTTTGTTTAGATGGGTAAAACACGATGATAGTGTATCAGACAATTAAAGGGCATGATTCACCAAAGCTGGTTTAGCTTGGGTTCGGCATATTGTGAGGTTATAGGACTCTCTCGTTGTTATCTGGCTTTGCTCCTACGCCTTTAAGGAGCTGTGGCGTGACTTTGGTAATGGAGTAGCCTTGAGGTGATGACATGTATGTTGTGATGACGTCATTCTGCCAAAATGAGAAGCTATACTGTCTGGTTCATCCCAGCCCTTGTTGCTGGAGCAGGGTGCATTAGAAGGCGAAGCTGTCTCATAGTAGATAAAGCTCTGGTGCCTTTCTTTCAGTTCCACATATTATGCAACAGATCACTGAGGCAAACTGTTTATGCAGTTGGTTTCCCATTAAAAAAATATTTAAATGCATTCCAGCAACAAAGCAGATTTTGAAGATGAACAAATATTTTTCACTTTCAAAACCTTCGTAAACTACACAAACCTTAATCAATATTTGTTGGACTATATTCTGATACACTCAAGCTAAGATTTATTTTGTATTTGACGGACTGGACTTTATTTATTGGCTTTGTTTTTAGTTGGGATACGAGCTCTCAAGGCGACTGTGTTCTTCCATCCGGATGTGAGTCGGATCCAGTGCTGCTGTGTGACCGGAAGTCAAAAACAATCACTCCAACTGTCTTATCTGTTTGCTACTGAGCAGCACACATGTCTCTAACAGTCAATGTTGAATGTCCATTATTTTTACTGTGGAGGAAAGAACAGAAAGAGGCTTATCTACATTTTTATACAGAAGTTAACGGTCCTCAGAGCCTGAAGGCAAAAGCAATCACATTTTAATCATTTGTCTTCTGTCTTTTTGGTGTGTTGCAGAATGCCAAGCCCTTCTCCTCCTCAGACAGCCTAGCGAAGGTCCAGGAGGTAGCAAGCTGGCTTTTGGAAATGAACCAGGATCTGCTGTCGGGGGGCAGCAGCAGCAGGCGGAGTCGGGGGCCGGGGGGTCCGGCAGTGCGAGGTAACGCCTCCTCCACAGCCCGGGCGCCCCAGCAGGCGGCAGAGGAGGGCGACGAGGATGAGCACATGAACCGGGTAGTAGAGGAGGAAGAGCAGCTGCAGCAGAGGGTAAGTACAACTGATATCCAATAAGTTACATAAGATCATGATTTAAAGGCATATGTTATATAAACTTCAATAAAAGAGGATTATTAAGTCGTAAATAAGTCATATGATTGTGGAAATGTTCTGAAAGATTTGTATCAAAATGGGAAGATTTATCATTTGAGTTCTTTTTTTTCCCCACAGCCTGATGCATCACAGGTTGACGGTGGAAGAGAACAACCATGGGCGCCCAGCGAATCAGGAGCCAGCAACGGCCCTCGCGGAGAAGAGGAAGGGGAAGATGGCGAGGACGGCGAAGACGGCCCGCCAAACGAAGTGAACGGTAGGGAGAAAGGCGCCCGATGGATGTGGGAGACGGAGCAGAGGCGACTGCGAGGGCAGCCGCTTGGCGAAGAGGAGGAGGAGGAGGAGGAGGAAGAGGAGGAGAACAATAACAGCGGCAGCCACCAAGAAGAGGAGGAGGAAGAGGAGGAGAGGACAGAGGGAGGGGAGCATCAGCCGGGAGGGGAGGAAGAGGAGAGGGAAGAGGGCGAGGAGGAAGAGGAGGAGGATGAGGACGAGGAGGAGATGGACCAAGACAGTGATGACTTTGAACATTCGGCAGAGAGCGGGAGAGAAGAGGAGGATGAGGAGGAAGGAGAAGGGCTGCGGTCTCCCTCTCTCAGGAACAATGTGTCCACCCCCAATAACAACCTGGACTCTGGTTGTACACACCAAAGCTCTTCCAACAAGAAGGTAAGAAGCAGTTTGTGAGATTTTTTTCATAGGAATAACATGAGTATACCCAAACTGTGCATATCCAATGAGCAGGGATCATGTTTCTGTTGCCTAAAATGATGTCTCCAAATTTTGGGGGGTTTGGGGGAGAGGAGGATTAGCATGGGCATGGAAAACCAACCCAATTTCATAGTTGGATGCCATCTAAAATCAGGGGGAAATCAGCTCTATGGATGAACTGATAATTATCACCCCACCACATGTGGAAACTTTCGTTCCCTGCACCGGCAGGTAGTGGGACATATTTTAAACAATAGCTCCCTCTTTTGGCTTACATGTGTTACTGCACCGCACAATCACCATAAGCCGCAACTACGTCTTCAAAAGGAAGAATTGGGATAAATATCCTCAAACACAAGTCTTCAACAAACACTGTGTCATGGGTCCAGAAAATATGGATATAAAGTTCTTAAAACTGCAAAACTATGTAAACAAAGCACATTTCTATACAAGTGACGCTTTGATTGTGGATCTCAGTCTATAAACTTTAGCAGGAAATGCAAGACAGCCAGGTAACAAAGGTCTATCAGTTCATTAGTAAGTTGGCTGCAGTGTATATATATATATTTGTTTAAATCTTTCATTAGTGTTTGAAAATGCAGACTATTAATTCTAGAAACTGACCTCATCAGGTGAATGTTTCAATTCTCAACTCCTGAGGGCTACAGACAAAACAAAATAGTTGTCATGCTCAAAGTATTTCTTAGTCACAGACGGACATTATGTGCATCAGCTAGTGTTAAACAAGCCCTTTTTACCTATTAGTTTGTAAGCTTTTAACCCTTTGTGTGTGACTCAGGTCGTGATGGGAACTCCTTCACCTGAAGGCATCTGTGCACCAAAAAGCCTCAATTAGTCCAGAGTTGCTCTGATTGATTTGATAGGACAATTACATGAATCACATTATTACAGTTAGACTTTATTCTCTTGACCCTGCGGCAATGGAATATTTCCGTTATCTACATGGTGAGGAGAATGTTCTGTGGCACTTTTAGGACTTTGGAAATAACTTTTTAAATGTTAAAACTGATACTTCCCAAATGTAGCTCAGATATGCAGACCTTGCAGTTATAGATAGTAATGACTAAAGCTGAGGAAGTCTTATGATTGCTGTTGATGAGCCCGTCCCTCGTAACCGTCCCAGTTGTTTCCTGTATTATGTGTCCTACCTGTGATGTTATGCCTGTCGGAGCCTTTGATTCGGATATCGGCCCTGGTTTTATTGGCCTAAATATAGCAGGTAGTGTGAGTTTGCTCCTGCGTGTCTGTCACAATCTGACACAGCTGTCAGATAAGTTGGTCAGGGTCTTGGTCCGCGGGCCAGGGTGGTGCTGAAACTGTTGATTGACATTTATTATGTCTGCCAAGGTCCATTGGTTTGCTTGGTTGCTATTGGGTAATCCTGATGACATCTAATAGATTCCCATGAAACTCTGTGGAAGGATGACACATGGTCCAAGAAAGAACCAATTAAATTGTGTTACGGATCAAGACAAAAGATTTTTTTTATCTCTTTATTGTAACAAAGTGAAAGAGAGGAATACATGGAATGAATCTTGATAAAACATGTCAGTGTGGTTTTATAAGGGGATTGTTGAGGAGCAGTTCCATTACTCATCACTTCACCTAGAATTGTATGGGATGCACAGAAGCAGTGTGAGCGCGATGAGACGACCTGAAACTGGAGTGCAGGGAATCTGAGCAGGAGCAGGGTGTGTCTGAGAGAGGCCGCAGGGTTTAGGAGTGGGAGCATTCCAAAAATCAGAATGTGAAATCAATGGTAGGTGATAGTTCATCTGCAGATTAGTTACACGTGTTAAGGTCCTATGTATGTTCCTGGAGAGTCCTTACAGTGCCATGAACCGTGACGGCTGCAGCAATGCATGTGTCAAACAAGATGCAACAGTTTAGTAGAGGACCCATGTTTTGTCATGGTCATGTGGTTTAAGTATGATATACATACATCGTTCTGTGTGTGTGTGTGTGTGTGTGTGACATAATAAAAAAACAAATCACTCGATGTGAAACGCTAAACTGCAAAAAAAAAGAAAGAAACTGAAATGTGGTGTTCTTATTTTTGTACATGTCTTTGCATGTTTAAGATGAAGACAGATTGTGTTCCCAGGCTTCAGGTGAGCTGTAGTCTCACGCTACCAGACCTAGATGCTTTATCCCCCCCCCCTGTATTTAAGCCACGCTTCAGCATCCTCTCAGGCATAATGTGGGTTTTTTATGTTCTGGAGTGCAGTCAAAACGTCATTCAGGTTTACATTCTAAGCAGGTGCCCGTCTATTTCGAAGGTACTGAAAAGGGCGTGTGTGTCACATGATATCTTCAGAGTATATGCTGATGGGTTGACATTAGGCTTTTAGCTGCTGGTGTTGATATCTGTATATTGTGTAATATCTATAACCCTGGGCTGGCAGATTAATTGACTTGGGCAGATGAGAAATATGTTTACGGTTGTTTAAAAAAACATTACAAAGAAAGCTGTTAATGGCACAACACCTAATGGAAACTACTTAAATTCCTTCAGAAATTTGATACTTGAGAGGCAAAGTCTATATTAAAATGCCTTTAATGCCTCACACTGGGATTTGCTGTCCCTGGCAAAACATTCCACATTAGTAAATGTATAGACTATTAAAACGTGGAACTCCCAGGAGCTGTGAATGCAAAGTTATTACTGCAGTGGTTAATGAATTGGAAAACCCTTCAGCTTTGCTTTTAAAACAAAATGGTGGGCATGCTTAATACTCTAAGATAAGTTTAATTTGTTAAGTTCTTCGTGATGCTAAATAAGAAATGATCTTTTCAATATGCAGTTTTTGTTCTTTTGTCCAAATATAAAATAAAGACCATATGATTCTATTTTAACAATAAGGGAAATCATGAAATGAAGAATAACTGTTTTTCTTACAGAGCAGAGAGAGTTGGATGAATTCAAAACACTGTTTAATTAAACTGTCACAGCTTTGTGTTCTTGTAAAAATAAACAGTAACACATTATGCCCATTTTAGGCTCCCTGCAGTGCACTGCTGTCTGCCCATCCTACAATTTATTTTAGCATATCGCTTATAGCCAATGACCAAGACACTATGTGGTCCTACAGTATTAAATGTCTCATAATGACTCATCAGGGACCTTTGGGAAGAGGAGGGTACATTGAGGGCAGAGGGCAGGGATGGTGTTAAATTTACACATGCTTAATAAAACATTGATAAATATGGATTTAAAGGAGAGTAGAAAAATTATATTTAGACCATGAGGTGGGTGTCTTGATATAGTAAATATATTTTGTTTGGCTTCAATAAACAAATAATTGTTCCCTCCGCCTACATTCAAGCATTAATTCATTTGAAATGAAAGTATTTCTTTAAATCATCCATAGTTCCCCGTTCTTTTCTGCTGTCTTTGTCATATCTTATCAAATGTTCATACATATCTTTATAAAGGCCAACATAAAAATGTTGAGATTGGGATGTGCACCAACTCCTCAGCCAAATAGTTTTCGCAGAAGCAAACTCGGACGATATAGAGTTAGACTTTTCTTCAAATACACATTACTGTTCATTGGCACTAATTAAATATTTTCCCAAAGAAAAGGCAGCCTGCTTATTGTAGGATGTGTCTCCCACACACTGGCCTTGTCACACAGGCAGAGATGAGCCACAAAGGATCAGTGTTCTCATCCTCCCACATGAAAGCTACTGGTTGAGTCTCTACCAACGCACAAGCGACAGTTTGTGTTTTACACTAGCCTTCATCATTTCCCTGATTCAACGCAATACGTATTGATCGTTACTCAGCAAATTAGGTTTTGTTTCAGTTTCTACTCAATCAGAAGGCCATGCGTCGTTTCCTCTTGACTAGACACTTTGTTCTATTGGACGATTTGTAGAAGTCAAACAAAGCCTTTGACAGGTTGATGGTGCATTGGGAGGAGATTTTGCAGTGAATGCAGCATTGTTGTCCCAGTCACTGACAGCAGATGGAGTCAGTGGTCTGAAAGTCATGTTCATACACTAATCCATGGCCCACAGGTTGTGGGTGCTTGTTGCAGCAGTGCCCAGACTGAAGCACGGGTTTTACCTGGTCGGGAGCAGCTGCTTGTCTCACATGGACTCTGTCCAGCTGTATGAATAAGGCTGTTTGCTTTCATGTGCCAGAGGCTTTGGAAAAGGTTGGCGCATCATTGCTGGTGGATGTTGAGACAGTGTGGGGCTGAATAATAAATAATAATAAATAGATGAAATGTATATGTGTGTATATATTTTTTTTTATTTCTCTAAAAACCACAATTCTACCACTTGAAAGGTACTGATTTCTTATATTCACATAAAGGAAGTTGACCACACGCTCTTCCGTGTCAGGGGACACGTTGCCTCGGCATGATCCCTTACGATCCTGGAATGTGAACCTAGATGGTGCAGTGGTTGTAGTAAGGTATAGTATCTCATTAAGTCCATAAAATATATCTTTATGCAGTCACCTCATGCTCCAGAGATGCAGTGATAGGGTTTGAGGAACTGACTCTGAACTGAGGAATAGTATGGATACATTTCATCCAGCCATCCCTCATCTACACGACTTGTCCTTTAAGGGTTGCATGGGGAGCTGGAGCCAAAGCTGACATTAGGCGAGAGGTGGGAAAACACCCTGGATGGGTCAACATCGAGACTATCACAGTTACACCTATATGGTCTATTTAGCTTCTCTAATCAATCCGACCCAAACCTGCATGTTATTGTTCTGCAGATTTAGCTGGAGAGCCTGGAGAAAGCCCACACAGACTAGGATTCAAACTAGAAACATTCTTGTAAGGCGAGAAAACGACACCCCTATAACACTGTGCCGCAAAGATGAATTTCAAAAACTAATAATCAGATCTCAATTCATTATCGATTGGACTACAAACAATTACCTGGTAATCTGATTGAACCTTATGAAAGTCGTCCACTGCCTCGTACTGCAGAGGCCTTGGCGACACTTTCCTACTTTCACAGGGGCCTATTTCTGCAGCCATGCCCTGTCATCTCAGCTGTTTTGAAAAGCTGGGAGTGATTTGTAAGAGGACTGAGTTACTATACTCAAACATTCTTGACCTTCTGACACTCCAGCACTCTTGATGTCTCATCAGGGTTTGCAAACTCAATGACCAGTCAGCAATACTGCCACACGGCATTAAAATAAACCAGACAAAATAATTCGCCCCTGATTTAAAAGAAGTATTTTGCTCAATAATATCTACCTGCTTTCATAGATTTATATTAAAAAAATCTCAGACCACATCTTCTGTCTGTTGGAGGACATAATACTAACCTCCTTTCATCTGCACGAGGTCAGGAATGAATGATTGTTGGAGCATTTTCAAGAACTTTCTCCACAGGAATCTCCTCTGGCTTTGTCTTTGAGATTCTTGGCCGTGGGTCGCTCCTTCCTGGATCACTCGGTGGGAAGTGGCATAATAGATATTGGTTAAGAAAACATTGTATCAGCCATAGAGGACAAGCATGGCAGAGGACACAAGGTTAAATATGTTTTCATGGCTCGCTATTTTAACGACTTCGGGCTGATCATGTTGTAGCCGACAGGAGAGTCTGTCACATAGCTTGATGGCCTAAGATTAGTCTGAAAGCTCATGTAACGTCCACAAGGCTTGGGGCATGTCAGAAACGAACAGTCTGTCACCGGTGCCTTGTCAGCTATTATACACTGCATGGGCTCTGTTGTCATTCATGGTTTAAAAGGGTAAAATGATAAATTATGATAATGGGCAATTATGCGAGTGGATGAAATTAGAAATGCATAATTGTAGGACACTGGATAATGTCGGCTGTCAGGTATTGCTTTTGCTTTTCGCATATGAAGAACGCAACAGGAAATAGTTTATAGGAGGCAGGGCATGACGTGTTTAAACACTGCTGTGGAAAGCAGTGTTTTTGTTTACTGCACATAGATACGGGTGTCAGGCTTATCTGCAAAAAGCTCTCAAATTTTATTTTATTTTAAAGATGGCATCTTCTTGGGTCTGTATGGCACCTCTCTTTAATCCTGTGGGCATCTTCTCGATATTTCCCCACAGGGCTAGTAGGGCAAGTTCTGGTAAACGTCCTGAGCTACTGATTTGGACATTCACATTCTCACGTACAGCCCCTCTGGAAAATTATCCTGACTTCAGCGCCCGGTCTTAAAGCAGCTTCAGACGTTGTGACAACAAAGACAAAGTGATTATACCGAGTAGCATTGCCTCATGTGGTCTGTTTAAAAGTCCCTTACTTCAACATGATGCAGCTGATGGTGAAGCTCACAGCTGACCGTGTCAGTACATTCCTTACTGGTGTTAGAATACAAAAATATCACTGAAGAATACAAAAATATCACTGAAACACCAACCAACCCAATTTCTCTTATTTGTTAATGTTTTGTAGTTCTTATAAAGAGCCAGAAAGCAAAAATAAGGATTAATGGCTGAATATCCCGGTCAGAGCGCTGCTGGTTTAACATGGCCAGTGAGCTGAACAGCTGCCGATAAGGCGCCAACCAACCTCTTCCATTTGTGCTGAACATACTGTAATAACTATGGGCGTTGGCTGGCCACAGAAACTCAATGGCGTCCACCGGCTGACTGCCGGCCCGATGCATCGGGGCCCTCAGTGCACGCCGTTCGATGTTCTGGCTCCGTAATCCTCCTCAAACAATGGTGGATGTGAGAATAGAAGAGAGGTTAAGCCCTGCAGGTCCTTTTTGTTTCCATGTGTTCAGACATTTAACTGTGCACAGTGAAGGCTGTCTTTTACCGCACACTCAATCTGTACACTTATACATATTCAGCAGTGATTGTCGGAGCTGTTGCATATTAATGTTCTGCAGGGAAAAAGCCAAAATGCTGAGAAATTTACATTTTTCTCGGCTCTCCACTTTTGCACCATTCCTTGTGCTGATACACTTTCTACCCCTCACACCTTTCTCATTTATGCCACTCATGTGGTGAAGTGAATCCTTATTTAAGGGCATGTGTCACACATACCAATGTTGGACAGTGTGTGTATGACATAGTGATCGTCTCCCGAAATATCCTGCGTCTCTTTGCTGACCTAGAATTACTGACATTAAGCGACACCTAGTTACGTGAGAGAGAAGAAATCTGTGACGTGATCAAGGATGTTGTGATCTGCCATTTGTGTAGTTGTATGGTGACAGTTTTTATGGGGCAAAGTGATCTGGTTTGGTGATGATACAGACCGGTAAGTTAGGAGGACCAGAAAATGGGTCAGAGAATGACCACAATGAGGAAGCTCCCCGGACACGTGGACTGCGTCGGACGACTGTTGGTACACATTCCACCACCCGGGGGTCATGAGAGCGAATACCACAGGGCCTGTTTGAGGGGGGGGAGCCTGCGTCGGTCCATCCTCTTTTCAGGCCCCGACAACAGCTGCTCTGCCTGGCTTGGGCGCAGCAGTGACCTCACACCCCAGAGATATTTTAAAGGGTACCAGTCAACAGGGAGATGAGTTTCGAGTAGGTAGGTGCCGAGGCTCAGCGAGCGCAGTATTGATACGTCCACCCAATGGCTGTGAGGTCCAAGGAACACTCTGCTTTAATTTAATAAAAGCTACGTGCGTGAGACGTTGGTCGGCCAACTTCCGGAGCTCCCTATAGGATATGATCTTTTAAGCTGCCGTCTTTTTTTGTTGCAATGCTGCGGCATTGCCCTATTCCTCGTTTCTCGTCGTCTTCTGCTCGGAGAAAGATGCCAAACGGTGCCTGTGGGAAAGAGAAGGCCGTGCACGTCCCGCTGAAGAGCCAGGCACTCGACCTGCCGGAGCCCAAGGACGTTGCCACGGAGCCGTTACTCCCTCAGAAAGTGCTCAAGATCTTTAGCATCAACATCATTGCCCAGGGGCTGCCTTTCTGCCGCAGACGAGTGAGTATTGTACGTAATAGCTCAGTCATAGGGTTTGGGTTTGGTAGATCCAGTGAACCTGCAAATGTCAAAGGTCGTCCGACTGTCTAACCCCCTTTTCACTTCAGTAACTGTTGGTTTATTCAAAGGGCAACTATTTATTTGTCATCTGCAAATTATTAAAAAGAACTTGCTTTTATCAGCACTATTGTACATTTAGATTTACAAGTTGACCTTCTTTTCCACCTCTGATGAATGCGCCTCTCAGTAAAGTAACAGTACACCCCCACAAAACATTTAAAAGTAATTACAGTTGACTCTTGCTGATGAACTATGCTTAATAGCTTTGTCATTTCGCGATGCTGAAGTGGTATTCTTAAGAGAAGAGAAGAGGAGAATGAATTCAGACGGTGACAAACAATGGATTTATTATTATTTTTCTATCGCGCTCTTGGACACAAGTTTGTTTTTGCGCGGCTCCACCGATTAGCGATGGCGGACACCGGCATATAACCTTAAAAAGGCTGTTGGTCAATGAGCCTATTTTTAGGTTAAGTTTTTAGTGAAAACATAAATTAAGTAATGCAAGAGAAAGGAAGAAAAATGCATATGTAGTGAGTCAGTTTTAAATGTGCAAATTAATTAAAAGTTGGCTTTACAGGATTTTTATAAAGCATTAAACTTAAGTTTATGCTAATTAAATGAGGAGTTCTAAGAATTTGTTTTTATTTCATCTACTGGTATAGTTATGCTGTGATTTAGCTCAAATAAAAAAAACTGTTTGCCCTTTTGAATGTTTACTTTGTGATATTGTTTCAATTATTGAAAAGGATGTTTTCATTAGAAATAACATTTCTTGTTTTTTGTAATGTAGAAGTTAGAAGTGTTTGTAAAACATCAGCACTCTTTAAATGAGACTCGTGAAAATCCTTCCTCTTTGAGAGCGCATTAGTTTGCACGATACGGCCGCAAGAGCAATGCTGCTTGAATTAAAATTCCCCTTTGACATTCCTGCTAAATTAATTCAGCATAATATGTAATGTGACTTGAAAATTAATGAAATAAGACTCGAGCGAGCGGACTCCCAAATGAACCCACGGCCGTTCTGGAAAGACATTTGTTTTTAGCTGCTAGATTAACCCTCTGCATGACGGCTTAATCTCTGCGTGTATTGTCACTGGTTGTCATGGAAAATCAACTCATTCAAGTGGTTTGTGTGGTTTTAAGTTGTTCACAATTTACTTTCATTAAAAAATTATCACGTCAGACATTTGACAGGAGAACAGGCCCCTTAGCTGATTTTGTAATAAATTGATTACTTTTAAATTTTGTGACAAGACAATTGATTGCTTGACCCATTTTCACTTGTACTCATAGGGTTTTTAATAATTTTGATATTTTATACAAAACAACTAATCGCTTAGGGTCAGTGCTACAAGAGTTATTTAGATTTTGTTTATTGCTCGTGTGTGTACGTCTAATTCAAAATAGTGTAACACATTTGTTAGTATGTGATTACAAGTTTCCATTTTACAATAAATAAATAAGATTTTATTTTCACGTTTGGCAAATTAATAATTATAAAGCAGGTCATCCAATCAGTTTAACAAATATCTGACGTGTTATTGAGACCTGACGCTCAGGAACGCTCAGAGACGGAAGGAGATGCAACATTAAACCTAGACCACTGTTTCCATTTAAAGAGCACAGTCTCTTCACTCAGTATCTAAATGTTCCTCAGACCTTTTCTGTCATAAGCACAGTGTTTCTCTGGCACGTGTTTTCTTTATATTTTTACAGTCCTGACAAGTTAGTTAAAATAGATTCAAACCTTAAATCTTTGCCATCTTTATGAACTACAGCATTTAACCTTTTGAATTAAAGTTTCCAAAGTGTTATTAGATTTGAAAGGTAGGCTTTTTGAAAATGTCGCACATTAATCTGTCAGGAAATATCTGGATGTAGATTTTGTAGCAAGGAGAAAGTATTGAGCAAAGACCTAAAGAGAAATGAGGGTGGATGTCACAGTGGCTGAGGCGTTTCAGCTTGATGGACAGTCTAAGCATCAGGAGAGATTTGTCATTTTACTATTAGTTTGATTTCTTTGAAAGTTTTACATCTGCTTGTGCCCTGAATTATATATTATATTGTCGTTGATGGGAACATTTTCATCATCAGGGTATAAATCCATGATAACTATAGGATGCCCATTGGAACTCCTCTGTTTGTCCCAATTGCCAGTGACCGTTCATGGGTTTTGGATCCGTAGCTTGGACGAGATGGCCAATGGGAGGGAGAGGAACATATAGGTTGCTATTTTGTAGCCTTCTCTTTCGCTTTCACATTGTTAACAAAGTTTCCCTGCCACATGAGTGAAATGCAAGGTCCCACAGAGCCACGTGGGTCCTGCTGTGCATTTGGCAGCTGACTACAGTGAGTGGCATAGCTGGGATTTCTCTGGGTCCCTCTGGTGCGCTGCAACTCAAGCTCCCTGAAACTGCGTCTTCAAAAGAGACAAATACCACAAGTGAAAATTGCATATTATAAATCTGCCATTACTTTTTATATTTTTTTAAAGAAAACATATCGAAACAGGCATAGGGTCTCGTATCTATAATATCTCGTTAAATCTGTCAGGCTGTAAAACATCTCTCCCCGCACTGTTTAAAAATAATGTCCCGGTTTAAATTTCCAATCAAAACGTGACCACCAGAGTCCCCTCTGTATTTCCGGCGGCCAGAATAGGCATCCAGCTGTTACAGGAGATAGTGATCAAGATATAGAACATTGACAGCGGGACATTTTTCGTCGCCGTATCACTTTCCTCACCAGCCACACCCGGGGCTGCAGGCCTGTGGAGTAAGGGGATCCGGACTTGCCCACAGCAGCTATGTCTCTCTAAACAACTATCAGCAAGATGCTTTTGCTGTCTGAGCAGGTGCTGTGGGTTGTGTGGCGACTTTCTCTAGCGCGTTTCACTTGAGCCGTGCAGCTTCCTGTGGTTTGATCTGCGGGCCTGTTAACGGTGAAGACACATTTACTGCACTTTACCCCCCCCTCCTCTCCTCTATTTACATTTTACTAGCGACATTTGGTGGCCTTTGCAAGTCTTATTAATTCAAGACTACGAGCTGTGTAGATCCTGTCGGCCAATCGGTCTGAGACCCATACATCCAGGGACCTGTGTCACATGTCGTCACCCCGTTAAAATGTTTTCTATTGTCAACTTGTTAATGAAGAAAGAGGCTGTTTAAAGAGATCGTAATACAACGTGTGGAGCTGAGAGCAGCGAGTTGTCAGATTGTCACACAGAGAAATCAGAAATCCTACCTCTTATCTTTATAAACACTTTTTTTCACCCTCGCTGTCTATTTTTGAAAACATGCGACTGGATACACTGTGAAGCTACGCTCACATCTTCGATTTGACTTTGACGTGACATGATAGCACTCCAGATCATGCTACGTGTCAGATGATCGGATAGCGACTGGAATGCTATTGCTCGGTATTTCAGAGTTCACCTCAGTTAAATGTTAGATTCTAGTTAGTATTTTGGTTTTAGAAGCACTTTCTCACTTTAAATTTTTGGTGACTAGCAAAATCAGTTTATTATTTGTAGACTGAATTCACTTGCATAACCAGACGGAGTTATGGAAGGACAGAACTTTCTCCTTATCAGTAAACCAAGTTACCTGGAATGAACAATTTAACAAGCAACACACATTTTACATTGAGGTGTAATGGGGGAAGCAAAACACAATTCTCCAGTGTTTATAATGAGAAGCAGCCTCAGCGGGAGCACTTACAGCAGCCGTCGGAAAAGAACTATATTCGTGCCATCGAACAAGCACCTGATTTAAAATACTAAAAGTCTCTTAGCAGAATCAGCGATGGAGATTTTTATGCACTCTTTATTGAGCACCTTTTTAAATTAAGGTCGCCTGATTTAAATCCGTCTCCAGTATGTATAAAGTCAAATTGTTTTTTGAAAGTTTTATATGCTCATTGTTCTGCGAGTCACTTTAGTTAAGCTGGATGCCCTGGAGGAGCAGCTGCCTTTTCTTAATGTTGCTTTCTGTAGATGAGTGTAGTGAAGAGAGTGAGACTCTCCTGGCAGCGTAACTCTGCTGCACAAACACAATCCCTCAGGCCTTTTCAACCATTTTCTCCTTCCTGTTTGTTGTTAGCCAGATGCAGAATATTGTGTCTGACAGTACAAGAAACTAACGAATCTTTTGAAGTGGCTCTTTCTTTTTCTTCTTCGTCTTCATCCGCGATCGTCTTCATCCGCGATTACTGATGCAACACGTTGTAACACACTGAAGTGGAGTTGGTTGGTTTCCATATCCGACTGAAGTGTTTGCGTGGTAGAAATGTTAAATTTTTTTGTTTGTTTCTTGGTGTTGGCCCTAAAAACCTAGAAAAGCAGACTGAGCTTGTTACTGTTCAAAACGGATCAAAGCAAAGAAATCTGAGGATTTCACCTTTTACCAATTAGTGATTGATAGATTTCGATTTGTTATTTTATAGAGCAGAGATACAAGTGACCTGTGTTGAATATATGAGTTTTGCCTTTTTATCCAGTGGCATCTTATTTGTTTGAAATCAGACTTAACGATATTGGAGTTTTTTTGGGGGAAGTGCCGACTTTCGGACCCTGCACCCGTTGGTTAGTACTAGCCATCAATCATATGGTGTCGGCACCCCAATATATACCAGTTTTTTTCTTCTATTTTACTCTAAGTGGGACCATAAATTACTAAATGAACATAATGCAGTATTGACGAAAACTTGATACCATAAAATCGGTATGATAATGTTTACCAATGTTATAAATTGAGTCTTCAATTTACTTTTATACAAACTGCCCTTTATTTTTTGCAAACACTGGTGTTGCCCTCTGCTGGTCAACCCAGAGTCTGCGTCCAGCTTTACTTGCGGTCTGTACCTTTATCCTTTAAAAGTCTCCTTCTCATCCGACGGTCTTACCTTGATGCACATGACCCCTGTTGTTAAGCACGTGACGGCCTGCGTGAGTCAGTGATTCACTCGCAGCTTCCAGCCGTTCTCTCCCTGTCCTGAAGTAAGGACCACACCACGGTGCACGGCAGGAGGCTTGATTCCACTGCCCTTGGGCTCCAAATAACACAGAGGGGAGGAAGGCATCTGCTATCGGCTATTCTGAGAAGCGGTCCCATTCCAGGGAGCGCACGGATCCAGTCGGGCTGGCTGCTCGGCTCTGAGATCAGTTCTGTTTACTGCGGATGCAAACAGACCCGTAACTGAGCATTTAGGGGGGAAATACCTAATATGGTGCAACTTCAATTCATCCATTTGAGCCCTTTTGATATATTTTGTGAAAATGGGATCGCTTCACAAATTTAAGGATCACTTTATTTCACGTGATGCTAATAAAGTGCATATTTTTAAACAATATCCTCATAATTGACAGTGATTTTTCTAGTTTCATCTTTTGAATAGACTGGTGGTTGTATAGAGTTAAACTGTTGTGGTGCTTCACGTACAAAACATACTGGATAGCGATGTGCCTCCACCTGCTGCAGGGGCTGCCTGGAGGCACTGACATTTCCCACACTGTGAGATTGTAGCCGGGAACAGATGCAGTCTTCCATCTGGCTAAGTGTCACAGCTCCTAAACATTGTTATTTGACTGAAGACATGAAGCTGAACCGAACCTCCCAAACAGAATCTGTCACACATACAAATACCTATTTAATTTAATAATTCATCCAAGTTGTGCTGCGTGGCCCACATCATTCAACACTGTTAGACACATTAATAGACTTAAACCTGAGCACATCACTGCTTTAAACCAGTTCCTGAGGCTCAAATGCATCTGATTGCAGATTAGAATTTTGATTGAAAAGTGCAGCCCACCTGAGTCAGAGACCACACACAGCTCCTTTTTAATAAGAGTCTTTAAGCTGTCCATCATCTCTCTCCCTCACACATCAAAATACATGATTGTACTCTGTTCCCACGTTAAATTTGATCAATGCTTTTGTGTTGGTTCCCTGAGGATTCTCAGGACACACATTGCATCCATCCTCAGTTGAGCTTTTCTGCAAAATATAGGGACGAAGTACAATAGGCTCTACAACACTGTCTCTCATATGAAGTGTAATGAATGCAACTTGTTTTGAGACAGGTGATTGTTTGATACGAAATGAGGTCTACAGGGTTTTTGCTGCAGAAAAAAATACTTTCTTTTTCAATGGCTCTGATAACCTGTATTTGAACTGTGAGTGATTGGCGGCTTTACACTTGTTCTACCGATTTTGTCTTGCTCGTCTAGTTTGAATAGCACTTTGCTGTGATTCAATTGGGGGGGGTCTGTCATGTGCTATACGTCTGCGTGCAGATCTAGATGCAGCCACTCTTTGCAATCGATGAAATGTCAAACCTAGTGGGTTGTTTTTATGCCAGACCACTAAACCACTTAAATGTGATCAAACTATACCCACCGATCCCAGATGAAGCAAATTATTTGTGTTTTTGTCGTGGTGAGTGGTTCGTTTTCTTGGTCCATCTGTTAAATTGGTTGCTTATTATTGATATGAGTTTTCTGGTGCTTTAAATACATCTGAAAAACTCCATTTGCTAAATTCCCTGTGCTTATTCAGGTGACTTAAGAATGGAAAGTTCTGACATACACTAAAGTTTTCACGCTGTTCAGTTGCCTTTTCAGTTAATGGATGTAACCATGGTGACAGGATTTTTTGGCAGAAATAATTGCTTAAATTTTGTCCTCACAAAAAGGTTGGGAACCAAAGCTTGGTTTAAAATTGGGACCAAGTGCCAGTACTGGTGAAGAAATATTGAGATCTGCTTATCGACTCCTAACAGATATATATTTTTTAGTTTTTGCAGAGATAAGGTACATATGTCTTCAAAATTACGATTAAAGTTCACGTGATTAGTCTGTAGAAATGTGAGCTGTGCCTCACTGTGTCTGGTCTTGGTATCGACATTCCTCGCCGCTGACCTTCAACGAGCCGCCCCTGTGCCTTTCACAGTGTCCTGCTCGCTGTAATCTGGTCCATCAGTGAAGATGACCTGTGAATGGATATCCCACAGGCCTCAGCTGATGTGTCCGTCTGCATAGTTTGTCTAATCTGTGTATGAACCCTGCTGTCGTGCGAGTCCCTGCAGTGTGTGTGGTGCCCTCTTCTTTTGATGGACTGCAGTGCCGCCTGGACGCCTGCTGCAACGCCCTGTTCACCCTGAAGCTCCTCACTGTGACTATTTGTAAAGACAAAAGCCTTGAGCTTGCCTCCTCTTAGTATTCACCTGCAGTTGATTTAGCATCAAGTGCCTCTTCATCACTTTCACAGCCGTAAGATGGGTTTTTGTTGGTGAGTGGATGCATATGCAGGCCTTAGGGGATGTCACAGAGCTCTGTTATTTCAGAGGTTAAGCAGAAATTTAAAAAACTTGCTCAGCAACAAGCAGATTACACACACTGACGAATAAAAGGTCATGAACAGGCTGAAGCAAAAATAAGAAAGGTGACCAGAGGTAGAACGATAATGTTGTTCTGATGCAGGTAAACTTATTATTATATTAATGTTTGGAATCTTCCTCTATCGTTGTCTTGATTCAAATCTTCATCAGTCGCACTATCTTAAAAGTTCTCAAAACACTGGGGAAAAAAATTAAGTTGTACAAAATCCTTGCGGGACAAATTAGTCCAACGAACCTTCGATGATTAATAAATCATTTTAGTAATATTTTTTAAAGGAAATATGCTCAAATCTGTAGTTGTGCCTTTTAAACAATTTGTTTTGCTGGTCTCTACCGTCATTAATAGATTCTGGGTTGTTGGTCAAACGCAGCAAGACATCTTGAAGTTGATGTCAAGGGGTCTCTCTTAAAGCCCGATGGAAATGTTTTTCTGTAGTTTTACTGACAGAATCATTAATCATATCAATTATAGATGAGTAGTCGTAGCCCTTTCATAAGCAGTAAGAGAATTTCCCCAAATATTCAAATATGGTTTTCTTCAGACAGGGACACTATGTAAAACATATCTAAATGTATATGATGTAACTTTAAAGCCTCAGAGCTCTGAAGACTGAACATCTTTTCCTCTCAGAGATGTAAACTCACTGTTCCTTTGCCCGTCAGCGGCCAGGTGATTATATTCAGTCGTGTTGAGCCGATTCATCATCTGACATCGATTAGCAGCACGTTCATTGGGAGAGATGATGGAAGACCACCAGGTTCAGGCCGTGACGTTCATATTTATTATTCGCACAATTTAAAAATGACCTTGGCTGTGGTGACCTGCAGCTCCCGAGGTCTGACAAGTCCGCCTGTGTTCAGACCAAAAATAGCACGGTTGGAAAAAAACAGAACACCAAGAGGCTGCGTTGCTGCAGGTATTGGTGAGAAAATGAAATGTGATCCAGGAGGTTTAGTTTGAGGAGCACACCCCTGAGTGCAGGATTATCACGTCCCTGAACACATCATAGTGCTTCATAAAACTATGAGGAAGGATCACGCAACTCTTAGGAGTTATTCCAGTGCCAGTAATTGTATCTTTGGCCACAACGTTCCCACGATTGACAGCAGAACTAACACTCGAGCATTGAATATAAACGCTTGCACATATCTGATATGAAACAGCAGTTTTTTGCTGATTAATGTGACATTGCGTTTTTCCCAGAAGGACCAGACATTTAATTTGTGCTCCAGCCGCACGTAACTTTGAAATTCATTCCTTTCTTTTTACCGTCTGCATACAAAATGGCTACTTATTCATTCAATTAGGTAAGTCCTCTGATACCTCTCTGACTATCTGCATTTTGTCTTTCCAAAGCATCACAGCATTGTGCGGAGAGGAGCTGCTGCATTCATTTAAAATGGGCTCCTACTTATGTAAATGTGGTGAATCAGAAGAATATAAATAGTGTCTTGACCATCTCCTGTAGATCTCTGTGCTGAAATATCAAACAATAGGCTCCTTTTCACTTAGTTTATTGATGAACATCACATCAGAATATATCATGGCCAAAGATGACAGGGACCCCAATGTTTTCTTATCCTATAACACTTACATGGATTGGTTTTATTATGGTGTCATTCGCATGTGTTCAGCCTAAAACTGGCAAAAAATTATTGTAATTCAGATGCCTGAAGAAGAAAGGATTTGAGTGACTTATGTTTTTGCTATCAGTTAATTAACCAATTTTCTTTATATTAAACTTTCCTTCAGCTCGCTTTGTCCAATCAACACTTCAAATTGTAAAGTCATCTTGTTTTGTTGGTTTAGTTATTATGCGAAACCAAGAAGTTTAAGCATGAAAACATTAAATGTTTGACACATAATATTTAATTGCTCATTAAAAAGGGTTTCAGAATAACTTTTTTTAATTAACTAACTGATAAAAGGACAGATGGTAATAGTTTGAATTGGAAGTTTCTTTGCTGCAGGAGTTCAAAAATCCTTGCGGAATGTCCTTTGTTCTTTTTAATACGAGAGTTTCATTTTTTCATCTTTGATAGCTGAAAATAAAACATCATCCGGTCTGTTTATATGAAAATAAGTCTTTTATTCTCATTCGAGGTCAAACTTACCCTTTGTGTCATTAACAGAAGAGCAAAGTGTAAATTGCAGCCACCCTCGTTCCGCTGCTCTCTCTCTGGGCACGGAACAGAGGAAGGATGGCCGGCACACGACTGACTCACTCTTCATGAAACATCAATACTCGCTCTGCCTACCTTATGTCGGTTTTGTAATTCTCTTCCTCTTCCACCGCCGCCTTTTTCCTTCTCATTCATTTATTCAGTTTCTCCTCAGTGCAGCATTGAAGCCGTCCGTACCCACGCTGCTTATTGTCCAGACTGAATTGAGTCATTCAGTCTCGGGTCCGCTTGAATCAGTTCCTCCAACACAGATTATGATTGATTTTGAAACTTTAACTTTGAGCCAGGGCGAAAAGTAGGAATTAATTATTTATAAAGTACAAACCTACTTAAAGTTTTTAAAGTTGCGATTGATCATTTGGTCCGGAGGATTGAACCAGGAGATTTGTATGCCTATTCAAGCTGTAGAAGTTACCTATGAATGGGCTATTTCACTTCTGAGACCAGGGATGCCTGAAATAACTCCTCCACCGAGCAGCTTCTCAATAATACATCTTCTGGCAATGTTAATAAATGGATAAAGACACTGTATCAGTGTGATTTCAATTTTGACATTGTACTATACATTTCTTTTTTTTCTAAAGATATTTTTTGGGGGCGAGAAATGGGGAGAGAGTGGAAAAGCAACTGAAAAATTCCGGGTCGACATCGAACAGACTAGGACTCAAGCCTTCGTATGCTTTGATCTGCAGATGCAATAGTTGAAAGCATTGCAGATTAAACAATTGTACTTTTAGAATTCTTTTCCCACTATTATGTCGACTGGACGCAGCTCATTTCTCTTATTTTGCATCTTTATGTGCAGGATCTAATTTCCCAGAGCAGCTTGTGCCTCTGAAGCATAAAATCCACTTCTGAACCCATATTAATGAATATATTTAATGACAAGTGGCATAATATTAATGCTTAATGAGGCATTCTAATTGACTTTGTCTTTATGCAGCTGTACATGAAACAAACCAGTTTTTATTGTTTTATGTTACTTAAAGAGCAATGAGATGTTTGTCAGTTAACAGTCATTTTGAAATGGTTGGTTTGAGCATGTTTCCTGTGTGTCTAGGTTTACAACGAGTAAATAAAATATGAAAGTGGAGAAACAAGAAAAACAAAAGTGGCAGAGAAGTGAAAAACACATTCATTTTCTTCCCTGTGACCAGATGCCTCTGTCTTTTCTCAGAAAGTGGACCTCTGTGTCTCGTGTGTGGGAGTAGTAGTTTTCACATGTTGCTTTCCGACTAACAAAAGGAACAAACCAGAGCTGAAACAGTCGGGAGCAGTGATAGTGTGAAGTAAAGCCGAGCACCGAAATTGCTTTTACCTTTCAGCTGTTTGTGCCGTCGGAGCCTCGGTGCTGATACCATTTCAGCCGATGCTGGCGCGTACAATTGGTCGAGAAACCGAAATCAATTTCTGTGAAGCAAAAAGAGAATTGCCTCAGCACCCACACAGTGTTACATCAGACGCCCACAACAAACACCTTCATTACCGAGCTGTGAATCCCGTCCTCCTCTAGTCCTCAGACGTTCAAACAGTTCCTTTCACCATTTAGACATTTGTGTAGGTTCATACCAGTTCCTTTGGGTGTGAACTTTTTGAAACTAATGTTGTAGCAATCTTCCTTTTGTTGTGTGTTTTTCTTCCACAGTTAATGGGCTGTTTTTAGTTCACTGTACTGGGTCAATGAGCACATTTAGCTTTTTCCGTGTGAATTTGCCAAGTGGATCACAGACAACCCTCAGAAGAGCTTGCCAGATATTTAGAAGTGTAAAGCTGCTGTTTTAAATCCTCATTACCGAGGCTGCAGTCTGAAAAATAATAGGTCACTGTGGCAAGTTCATCCCAACAAAGCAAGAAAATACAAAAAGTGTTATATTGCAATGCAAATGTAGACCTTGTTATAAGAAGAGTGTTTGCAGATTCCATGGGTTAGTCAGAACTATACCCAGATCTTATTAAGTTACCTTTCGGTTTATGTTGAGAATCAAAGTAGCTCCAATATAAACCCGCAATAACGAAGTCTTCCAACATTGATTAATTAGGCCACAATTACACGTCATCTAACCACCAGTTCATTTCCCACTTGTTGACACCCTTTCCCCTGTTGAGGGTCAGAGGAGGCTGGAGACTATCTCAGCTCCCACCAGCAGCCGGCTCCACGCCCTGCTCAGGTCTCCAACCTTTCACTGTGCTACTGTCGGATTTAACCAATAAAGATATCGTGCTGTTTTAGGATGGAAATGGTTGTTGGACTTTACAGCCCATTGAACCTGCCTATAATGCACTAATTAGCTCCTGCTGGTTCCCTCTGATGAGTCTTTTGCTTACAGGAATGTTTCTCTCTTTTTCTCCTCTCCCCTATGTCCTGCTCTCTGACACTCTGAACGCACAGGTAAGAAAAATCCTCTTTTCACTTTGTAGCACTTGCATCTGTTTCCTCGTCTTCTCGTGTGTCGGTTTTTTCTTAGTCCCATCATGACACGCACAACACAACTGAACACAATCCCAATATGCTGGTCTGCAACAACTCCAACATGCTGCTCTGCTACCTCCAGGGGGCAGCATGAACTCAAATTTAAATGATCACTGAGGCAGTGGAACGCTCAGTGAGACAGTCCCCATGTCAAAACGCTGTTAGGAGTGGTTGTGACTTACAGCTTCACCCTACATGTTTACACTGTCTTGTTGGACACTGATATAGAGAGTGTTGAGGACATGTTCACTGCCCAGTCTGATCAGGATCCTCCATGTTGCTGCTGCTGCTGCAGTCCTCTTTGTGCCCTGTCCACCATTTCTATTCCTGTCTCTTCATTTTGCCCGACATTAGTGTTGATAAGCAGTCACACACATCTGCTGCGTTTCAAGCACCAACTCCCTCTCTTTCCGTTTTCCACATGCAGACACTCCTGGCTGAGAGCCTCAACAAATGTTCAGGTTGTTATGACGACAATGAGTGCAGCACTCAGTACTACATTAAGAGTCTGAAGGAGCTCTTACGCTGTTGCACACCTCCACATGCTTGATGAAATTGTAATTGTACTAAAAAAGTCCTTGGAGAATCTTAAGAAGGTCAGTTCTAAAGGATCCATTAGAGGTTCTTTTGTTTCCAGCTTTGATTCGAGAAGCGAGTCACAAAAAGATAAAAATGCCAGCCTTCTATTCGCATATAGGATTTTAATTGATACTCTGGCACCTATCTGATAGTCTGATAGTTTTTTTTGTGACTTGTCTGACAAACACATGATGGCAAATCTACTTTTCACGATTACAGTATTAGATGTCATGATGTTTAATGACGTTAAATCCAAATCCCGGTTCAACCTGCGTAGCTGAGCCATGATCTGCTTTGATTAACAACATGTTGCTGCATTGTTTGCCTCTCAGCAAACGCCAAGGCTGCCATCAGGAAGTGAAATCACAAAGCGATCAGCCTTGGGGCGCGCTACACTTTGATGAGTCACCGGATGTAAAGTGGCTGTCAGTATCGCAACAGGGCACGGCATGTGGCAGCATCGGGATAATTGAGGACCTGGCGAAGCGGCGGTGCACCCTGTCTCCTTCGTGCCAGCGCCGGGTCAAACGCTGCGTCTCTGTTGTTCCAGTTCCTCTGACTCACTGCAGGCTGCCTGCATCAGAAAGGCTGCCAGTGTGTTACAGCTCTGCTCTGTTGCACAACTCCAGTCTTTTACACACAGCGTTAGTTCACCCAGTTAATTTCTGTGGAACCTGCCGAGCTGGTTTCATGCTTTCGTTATTTCGGTTTAATCTACCCTGTGTCACTTGTTGTCAAGGATCAGAATGATTCCTGTACCGACACACGTTTTCACCAATGTTGAGTCTGGTCTATTTTAAACAAATGTGCTTATTTGCTGATTGTTTATTACGCTGAAAGCAGAGATGAATACTCATCGTATGAACTCAGGGTGAAGATCTCCTTTAGAAAATCCAATTTACTTTAAAATCTGATTGCCTTGAGCTGCACATTTATTTCCTTACTGAATTTAATGGCCTCTCAAATTTCAGTAAGCCCTATCACCACTCGTAGTTTGCACAGACACATTGCCAGCTCACTCGACCCTAAAGTCCATGGGTCCATTTTTGTAAACAAGCAAAGCTCCATACTGGACCCAACAGGTTATCACCTATTCAAATAACCACCCACCCGTACCCGTTAACATGTGACCTAACCCTTCACCCGGGAATAGACACGCATCCAATGGATTATGGCCTCTGTGTCCTCCTGTTTTTTGTGGTTTAGTTGTGTTCTCGGAAAATTACCTGTCAACAGTTGCTGCACCTGCGCTCCTGCAGCTGTCGATGTTTTTCCACAGGGTTTTTTATGTTTTATATTTAAGCCTAATCTCCTTTTAATATAAACCGAAACCATCCAGATCAAACACAACATTCAAACAAAAAAACTTTTCCTGCAGATCCATCAAAGTGCTTTTTTGAAGTTCTTTTTCCTCCCATGTGTTGACCAGCTTAGACGCTTAACAACAAGTTCCTCAGCAGGACATCTGCCTCCATGTTGAGGTCACATCGGGCTACGCAGGAAGCACAAACCATAGCCAGGCCTGTTGATCTGTCATCTGTGCCAAAGTCCACTGGAAGAAAAGTGCGGCTTCTTATCCCCCTGGAACGTATTTATCCCCATATGTATTCTCAATCCTCAGGACGGCTCTGACCTCACGGTGAATAAAAGCATTGTCCATGTAGACAAGAGTGAGAATCTAATTTCAGCTTCTCATATTGATTCCGCTGTTCAGCGAACTGCCTGAGTGCATATGTCAAAGTGTACACACTTTATCTTGGTGTGAAGGAGAATTATTTTGCTGCGGAGGGATAATAATCGTGGAGTACCATTTGAAAAGAGGTGTGTGTAAAAGCTGTACTTCAAACCCTCCAGTGTTCTCCAGGGTGTTATCACCGTCTCCGAGCACTCCAGCATTAGAAAGAGGGAGCCATTAAGAACCAGACCAGGAAAATTGTGTTACCAGTAATTTTTCTTGTCTTGGAAAGCGTTTTGCTTCCAAATAAACATTCAAATAGTGTGATCTGGGTTTGGATTCCTGGCCTCGCTCCGTTCTGTACGAGCATGCACGGGGTTGTGATGTGGTTCCATCAGAAATGGCAATTACTAAGCTATTAAAGACTACTGGCTCCAGTGTTTTGGCTTCTCTTTTAGGTTTTGCAGTTTTCTTTGTCTCGTATCATTACCTCCTTCAAGGAGTTTGTCTCTGCTTGTTGGTTTGTGTGTTTGACGGCAAGATTACACAGAAACTACTGAACAGATTTCCACAAGAAAGGCCAAGAAAGAAGCTTTAATATGGGAATAGGACATTTTCATTCATGGCTCTTGATGAGAGGATACAGAATATTAAGTGGACTGATATCTTCAGGGTTTCAAGTGTCCAGTAAATCTGTGACCCCGCTGAACCCCCCCCGACCCACTGGTCCCTCAACAGTTTAGCTCTGTTTGTTTTGCATGGCCAGGAATTGAATATTTATCCTGACGCAGTTCCCTGCAGAATGTGGATTTTCATTAGCAATTCATGGGCCTCCTTAAGGCAGAATAACAAAGCAATCAATATGTCCTCCTGCGATGAGGATGGGGGGGCGTCATGTCGAAGGGATTGATTTATTAATATAAAATGGAAAATCAATGCGAGGCACCTCACGTGAATGCACAAGATGCTCAGATACAGTAACACAGAGCAGCTGGATGGGATTTGAGCTCAGGTTTTTTTTTGTATACATCTCAGCTGCAGTGTGTCATTAGTGTGTTGAGTTACTGTGATGGATGACAATGAAAGGGATTCCATGGCTACATTAGATTTCCCAGCTCCGTCTCCTGACAGGGCAGCAGCATCCAGAGCCTTTTCATTCAAACAGAGCCCTGATGTAATTAGCACTGCCTCATTACTCCACTTCTTACCCCTCCCACTTGTTTACCATTAGTTCAGTGGAAATACACAAGCAATGTTGGGGGGCTTTTCGTTTGTGGGGTATTTTCTATGTTACATTTCTTATAAAGGATACTGTAACAAAATGAAGTTAGTTATTACTCCTGATAAAATATATGCATTATAGCTCTTGGACCTAGGAGTATTTGAGAAGTACTTCGGTTTCCCTTAATCGGAGCCGTCGAGTCTCTTGGCATTAAAAAGGGAACTCCTCCTCTCTGCTCAATGCTGCTACAAGCACAACCCCCAACTGATCTGTGTGTAGTGGATGACGCATTCTTCTTAACGGGGAGGAATAAAAAATACATTATCTTATCATATCTATCATCTCATATCTTGCTTTATCGATATTGATCTCACGGTAACTGTCCTTTCAGAGTCGGGTAATGCTATAAGTGAGCAAATGGGCGTCACTCATACAGAGCTTTTCTAGGCTTAAACCGACAATTCACTCTCATTCAGAGCTTGTTCTATACATAGCTCACCTCTGACTCACAGATGGTACATCATCTGGGGCAATATAGGGTTCAGTGTCTTGCCCAAGGACACTTAGATTTGAAGGAGCTGGGAATCAGACCATCAACTATCTGATCTGCTCTTAGCCAATGCTGCCCTGTGATTCGCTGGAATTTTCTCTCAAAGCTTTCCTCTGTAGTTCGCCAGTAAACAAACCAAATTCAGTAAACCCCAACTATATATATATATTGTTGAGGTCCAATACATATGCTGAATACACCTGATTCCTTATAAACCAATTGCGAAGCCGAGAATAATTATTTTAAATTCCATATAGTTCATGGATTGTATTTTCCAACCAACAAATTATAACATTTTTCATAAATAGAAAGAGCTCAATATCTTTAAAGTACTTACTTTGTTGTTTAATGTATTTCGGAGCGTCACTCTTGAACATGTTTATTTTTTACCTTCAAACCATTTTTTTACATATTTCTACATTACAAGATAATTTACCCATTATTCCCAATATGTGCCTCTGTATCCAGACTTTCACCCCAAATTCTTCATCATATCCTTTAGAAAAGTTCTCCTGCATATATGTTTCCCCGGAGTCTGTGGAGATGAAGTTTCCCTGGATGTGGTGAAGTTGCTCAGGGCCCACAGAGCCCACATCAGCACGCTACAGTGGATACGAGAAAAGTGCTGATCTGATCCGACCGGTCTCTTTAATTTGTGATGAGCATGGGAGGGTGGGACCCTGCAGCGCCGCCAGAGAGCGTTGTGGCCAGGTAGTGTTTCTGCTCCGTCCCCCCAGCCAGCTGTAGATGCACCTGCCAAGTCAGCACCAGCCTCTATCCTGTGCACTTTCTTTTTCTTACCAGCGATTAAAGCAAGAGGAGAGTTTGTAAACTTCGATTTGACCTTTTCTTATATCCATAGAGACATAAATACCTTTTTCCAGGTACTATTAAAGGTGACCCATTGGTCATGACTTTTACTTCGTTGAGTAATGACATTTACTTTTTTTATTCCTTATCAAACCTTTCACCCGTCCTCTGACTTTGTTTACTGTGGGTTTCAGAATTACCTTCTGTCCCATCTCTTCAGTTAATATAAGTCCAATAAAAACCTTTTTACCAGTTTAAAAATTCATGTTTAATACTTAAGAATATTTTAGTACATCCTCAGCTGCCATTCTTTATAGCATTTAGATCATTGATGGACACTTAAAACTGTGAAACAGGAAACTATGTTGTTAAGCTATTGTTCAAGGTAATATACAAGACATTCAATTTCCCAGTCTGTGTTTATAATTATAGCTTCTACAAAGTATGATTTAAAGTGGATATCTTAAATATTTATTCTACAAGACCATCCTATTTAAAGAGTAGGGTTAAGAAGTAAGTCACTATATGTTCATGGTCACATATCTGTGCATTTGAAAGTAACTTCTGAGAATTGGAATCACTTGTAAGACGCGCTGCCCTGCGGCAATTGTCTGCCTTACTTTTTCTTTTAGATATATCATTTTTCTAATTTATGCAAATGGGAAAAATTGTCTATTTCCCCCAGGGGCTGTTCAAGCATTTAAAAAAAGCTATTTAAAGCTTAAATACATCACAAATACATTTACAAGTCATATTCTAAGCAGGAAGATGGTTATATTCAGTGCTGTCGGAAATGTGAGACTAAATGGCAAAGCTAGCTGATACAGCCTTGAGCATTACTCCTGTTAAACAATTAGATCTCGCAAATGTAAGAGGTGCAGAGTGGGTCCTTTTAGTCTATGGTGGAAGAAGCTTGATGTGCTCGTACATCGGTCACGGCCAAACGTACGCCTTAAATATTTAAGATCTTTAATACGCTATTTCTTTATTTTGGTTCCTGAAACAGTCGCTCACTAGCTTGGACAGATTTCAACCTTGAAGACCAAAGCTGTTTTTCGGACATTTACTCTGGAATATGGGGGCCGGACATTTGTCAGTGTTTGCCTTTCGCATCTGAAGAACGCAGCAGGAGATCGTCTGGGTCAGACGCGTTCACAACAACAACAAAGTGTGGAAAATCCCCTGGAGCATCTGACATTCAGACCTTCTGAAAAGTTGCAGGTCTGAAAGCAGCTTGAGAAGTCAGACAGCAGTTTTGACTCAAACTTAACTGCCCATCTACAGTTTGTCAGTCAGACATCTTCAAAGATGTTTTAAATATAAATATTTGACTTTGCTTATGAAGACAAAGCCCTCACAAACCTTCCTGCTTAATCTAATAAGTACCCAACAAAGGAGAATATTAGCTCTGTACGGATTCTGTACGGAAGTAACCATGTCTGGTTGAGTTGCTCAACATGATGCCATGTGTGTTTGCATTTGGTGGGCTCAGCACCTCCTCTAATGAGAAACAAGTGTTTCATCAGGACAGCTTGTGCTTTAGAGTATTTTGAGGTAAATCGCCGCCTGTTTGGTGAGGCAAAGCCTGTAATCCTTAAATTTGAATCTCTGTCAGCGTTTTCCTCTCAGCCTCAATGTGGAGGACGTCTTCCCTTGTAATCCCTCTCCGTTACGTCTGTTATCTTCCAACAAATATTTAGTCAGGTCACTATTTGATGATGCGGCCGTCTTCCTCATCCTCAAACACTTGGTTTGTCAGCACAATAGAGAAGAAACACAGGTAATGCAGTGATTTTAGACACTATAGCTCTTTGCTTTGGAACAATGCATTTGTTCTAAGCACCTCTACCCTTGCATAATAATGAGGGGACATTGTCACAGAGTGCATCAGAGACAGATGGCATGGGCCAGAAAGGGAAACTCTCCTGCAGGTTCCTTTTTAAATATGATAGTTTCCATCCTGTTGGGGCTGTGGCCTGATGTCCATGGCATTGTTAGGATTGAGGTGAGTGACAAATTGCAATAGTACACATGGAGAGAACTTGACAGTACATACCCAGCTCTGATTTATGGCCAGTGTCACATTCTGAGATAAAATTGGCCCCATTTTCCTGAAAATTGAGGGCTTCATTAGCAACCCCTGCAGAATTCATTAGTGAATGGCAAACCCTGCATCCGTTGCCAGAATTGGTCGACTCTAATAGCAAACAAGAGCCTTATCCCTGGATGAGGCCAGAGGCAGCACACTGCAGCCTGGAGGCCAGCGAGCATGAATCCTGTTGCCAGGCAACAGTTTACAGATGGAGGGAGGGAGAGGAGGGTTGTTGCGGGGGTCCTCCGCTGCTGCCCACACCCCCGCCTGTCCTTCGTCATCATCACGTCAGGAGTGATTCTGCAACTTGCCTGGCCTTGAATTATTGATTTGATTTTCCCAAAGCATTATCATTTCCTTGTGCCGGTCCTACCTGAGATGTCTGACTTGTCACTGATTGCCTCGCCGCTGAGACGTAGGAGGAAAAAAACGACTCTTCCGTGGCACTGAAGTAAAATTAATTCCTTTCGATTGTAGCCATAAAAACTGACAATCTCAATTCTGCTCTTTCTTTTTCTCTGTAAGGATTCATGAGCGTAGATAATGTGCAGAGATGCCCGTACTTGATGTTGTCTCTCGCAATTACAGCATGTATTAAATTTCTACAAGACAGAAAAACCAGAAGAGTTATTCACTCATCACTTTAACAGTTTAACAGTTTTTTCCTCTTCCTCTTTTGGAATTGCTCTGCAGCCGTGGGTGTGTGTGTGTGTATGTGTGTCTCTGTGTGTGTGTGTGTTGGGCGGTTGTTGGTTCGGGGTGCCTGTCTGTGATGGAGCCTCATTTGTTTCCTGAATGTCTAATCGGCCAAGTTCATGCCTTTGGCTACCCACTGAGAAGGGGGTCCTTGTTCAGTGTCTGCCTGGCAATCCCAGTCCCTTCTGCTGTCCCCGGCCTCTCGTGCACATTACCATACAGCTGTCCCACAGGATGTAGTGAGACAGACACCCAGGAGCTTCAGAGGGAAGCTGGGCACTCCCTCTCTCCTCCCGCGGATTCAACTCACAGGCAGCAGCCGCAGCAGATGGGCTGTGTAGATTAAACCACTCGGCACATGACAGCTATTGTGGGCTGCCTATTGTGAAATTTAAAGGTCATATATAGGGTCAAGGCTGAAATGGTGTGGCGTGCTCCGCCTACCATGCATGAACCGTGTCACTGAAGGTTTTGGCTAATGATCGCGTTCTGGCGTGTCAGGAATATTGATCAATAGGCCACATGCTAAGAGAGACTCCGGCGTCACAGCACATGTGAGAAGCAGAAACACTGGGTGAAAGGATTTGTATTGTTTTGGTTTAAAATTATTTATTAATGGAGGATTATTCAGTTTTGATCTTTTGGTCTCAGAAGATATTGAATATATATCCGTCCCTAAAGCCAAATAGAGTTTGTTTATCAGTGAAACAGCTGAGGGTCCGTGAACGGTTAGTTTTTAATCCAAATAATATATCACTTTATCACTTAAATTTAACCAAATATTTCAGCTACTTTGAATTTGAATAAATGAAAGTCGAGTTAAAGTAGGAGGTGACGTTTGCATAACCTACTTTGATAGCTGGTTCAGTTTGGTTCACTTTCCTCTCCACAAGCAGAATTAACCCCCGAGTTGTGTTCCACTGTTTTTGAAAAACACGCCAAATTCCCCCAGAGGTGGTCGTTCCAACCTCATCTCCATTTTCCAGTCTTGTGCTCATTTCATTGACTTGCCTGTTGGCTGCATAACATCCTTGTTGGGAAAAGGGAAGGAAAAGAAGACGACAGCACGACATGTCAACTGGCTCTGCATAAAAAAGAAGTGACAACCAATCACATGGAGTTGGAGACAAAACCGAAGAATCCCAGTAACTCGTATGTATAGAGATTTTCCTTCTTGTAAGAGGAAATCCTTCTGATCATCACTAAAACATTGACATTTCTCAGTCATTCTCATAACGTATGAGACATTTAACAATTCCAACAAAATTTGTAAAACAAACTTTAAACGCCCATATCCTCAACTGAACCTTTTAAGTGTTCACGCTTATCAGTTGGCCCCCAGGAGAACGAGCGCCATTAGAATAGTCATGTTTACTCTCCTCTCGCCATCTGCCGCTCCGATGCCTGCAGTAGCTCTACAGATGCCGCCCCGCTCACCCTCAGGCTGCGTGTCGTGAAGGTAGTCCGCTCATCAAGATATAACTGACAAGCTTCAGAGAACGGAGGGAGTCATTTGACAGCGTGAAATAAATAAATTAAGTAGATGCAGATGCATTTTATTTATCCCACACACGCACAGACATGCAAACGCACACTCATGCAGGTAGGGAAATGTAATGGCCGATAATGCAGATGTTGGAGGAGTAAGGTGCCTTGCTCAGGGGCACTAGACAGGGTCTAGAGAGACTCTTGGATATTTGGGCAGATCAATCCAGGTTCGTCTTTTTGTTGTCTTTCCGTGGAATCGAACCAGAGACCTTCTCTGCCCATAGTCCAAGTTTCTGCCACTAGACAAATAACAAATAGCACTTCCTGCCGCGAGGTGAAAATTTGAATGTTGAAGCGTGTTATCGCTTGACCTGCGTGTTAAATGGATGGGTGTTTTCAAGATAACACAACACCCTTGACCCTTAAGGTGTAGAGACTGACGGGATTGACAAGGATTGTTGTGTCCGGCGTTCTGTCGTCTACTTTGAACAACGTAACAAGGTCCATTCATACCTTCCAGAGCAGGGAGACAGATTAGCTCAACAGCAGTGGTGTTTAAAAAAAAATTGCACATATTGTGTAAACATTGCAGAAACCCTTCAATGTGTAACTTTATAGTTTGTTTGAAGACAAAGGACGGAGCTTTTTCAAAGGTTGGAGCTTTTTCAAAGGTTTGTTGAAAGAAACATGCAGATCTGACGGAATGTTTTACTGAGCTCGAGACAGAGTTACCTGTTTGAAGAGAGAGAGTGAACAAAGATGTTTATAGAGGAGTCCTGCTACTCAACAGGCGCCATAGCAACAGCCCGGAGCAAAACGCTTTAAGGGTTAATAATTTATAATGTTTAGAGGTTCTTTAATATCATCACTGATGTCGAACAATGTGGGTCTAATGTTTTCAACTACTAAAGATATTAATATTCACTCACAGTTTCTGACTGAAGCAATATTTCTAATTCACTCTGCCACTCCTGTTAACGCGTACAAAGTGCATGCGTGTTCAAACCAGCAAAACAGTTTAACAGATTATTTTAATTAATGCAGTGAATTAGTTGGTGTAGTTGGAAGTTGAAAGTCACTTAGTCACTCTCTGGTGTATCAACATCCGCCTGTCCCCAGGGCTTGTTCTGTGCTGTAGGACTCTAGATCTATGACAGTGCATTGTGTTTCCCTCTTGCAGGGCTCTCTGGGAATTGCCGAATCCATTATGCATGGCATAAAACACTACACATGAGCAAACAAATCAACAAACACCGGCACATAGAGGTGTTTTTCTAAATGACCCGATGCACACCTCCTCGTATCCGTTCTCTGCAAGATGGGAAGTGGGAGAGTGGTGTTGTCTGTGTAGTTAGTGTGTAGGAGGCCTCTAGGAGGATGTGTCAGAAGCTGTATGAGTCGGAGGCAGGGAGGAGGAGAAGACTGCAGCAAAAGCTGAATCGAATCAGTGAGACATAACCAATGTTTCCAGTGTATAATCCACCACCAGCAACTTTGGAATGCTTTCTAAAACACCGCTGAACGTTGGCCTCAAACTATTTATTCTAACGAAACAATGCCAGTTTATCTTCAATGCAAATTCCTGTAGCAGATGGGTGAACAATACAAGGCTAAAGTTCTTTTGCTGACTTTTTTTTTATTTGACCACAAATGCCACCCTCTTCCTTCTTCGCAACAAAATATATTTTCCAGCCATTCAGGATTTACTTTCAGCAGCAGCTGGTTTCTCCTTCCTCTGTCCTCCGTCTGTCTCCATGTTGCCCAGCATGAGATGCAACTCCTCAGGGGCCCCTCGCTGCCTACCCTCACAGCCAGACACATTTCCACCTCAGGATTCAATGGGCATATGGCAACCACCTACAACATCGGCCTCACCAATTATTCCTGCACATCTAATCAGTACCTTTGTTGGATTTAACCAGTTCTGTGCTTCTCTCCTGATTCTACGTGGGTTGTCTGTTGTCCCTGCGTGTGTGGTGCTGATATGGTTGAACATCATATGCAGAAGAGTACAGCAATATGCAGATGTCTCCCACCGCTCATTAAATACATGCAGTCTGTTCATTCTGTCTACAGCCACTGCAGTAGAATCATGTATCTCTGTATCTGTGTGTAAGGTGGGGTTGCAGGGAGGTGAAACAAACATGCTTTCAAGCTCCCCAAGGTTCACTGCTCCTCTGCCCTTCCTGAAATGAAACATTTATGACCCCTGACCTTTTGTCACTCCCTGTAGCCTTTTAAATCCTGGGAGACACGTCTCTATCAGCATCACTATCATCCCTCCAACTATTTCCCCTACAGAAGTATGCCTGACAATACTGTCCTGTGTCTTTCCCCTGAACAACACATTCCACTCTTTTCTCCCTTTATACATAAAAACACTCCTCCTTTCATTAACTCGTTTGCCTCGGCCCAGAATAGCTACTTGATCCTCAGCCATACCAGTAAGGCAAGTTTCACTGCGTATGAATAGTGTTCAATGGCAAAGAACACTCTCTGAATCATCTTACTTATGAGCATCCTCTGGTGCATTCTTTCTCCACGAGTAATATCCATTTTCCCCTCAGGCTGTTTTGTTAAGTAAGAGTCCTGTGTCCTTTGTGTTCAGTACACACCACTTTAAGCAGCCTTTATTTGTTAATATGTAGAGATGTATACGAAGACAAATGTCATCCATTTCATAGTTTTATTTCACCATTGGCTGAATTTGATAAATACAACAAGGTAACACTAGGGTTGCCGTCAATAGAGAACAGTGTCCAGGCACTTACTTATTTTATAACTTGTCCATTTGACCCAGCGTCTGTTTGATTCTTTCTTTTTTTTTAAGGACGAAAACACATTTTTGATTAATTTGCGTGTCTGTGGTAGTCCCCACAATGATCAAATAGAAAAGAGATGTTGATATCATTTGTGTGGGTGCTCTCTATCTCCTTCTATACTACATATATTCCTATAAAATAAAAAGGGAAGATTTGATTTCTCTGGAATCTGACCTGGATATTTGCTACAGTAACGGAGGCCATACTTAATAAACTTCATAATTTAAGTATTTTATAATAAAATGTATTATTATTAAGTAAGTAATTAAGTAAGTAAAGTTATCATTGAACGTTCCCAGTTAATATACAGGTTTGGGTTTTTCCCCACTTTAATCGATTTACTTTCATTCATACACACTTCATATATGTTCAGGTTGGTTACTTCCTCCTTTAAAATATTCAACATGCACTTAAATACATTTTAAATATGAAGCCTTTTAAGTGTTATTCTTCATGACAGTATCCTGTTCTTTGCTTAAGTTAACATGTACTTGCATAAGGTCTGGTCATGTCCACTCCACAGTCTGCATGCGAGCTAAATTGCTGTTACGTTGCATCACTCCTCTTCCCCTACAAATGTCCAAACCAAAGATTGATATACTTTGATGTGCTGCCTTTTTGATCTCCTTCAGAATATATCCATTATGTGAGTCTTGCTTTGTGCCATCAGACATGGACGTCGATAGCAGTCAAGTAAAGCACTAAAAAGGTTGTGCTATCACCCACTCTGTTGGTGGTCCAGCCGAGATAATACCGACAAACGGACACTTTAGACAAGAGCCTTGGCTTTCAAAGCATGTCCAAGCAGACACATCTAAACAAGATCAAATGTGCCCTTCACTTTCTGGAAATTGGATTGTGTATCATCATGGAAGTCACGATTTCACGCTTATCCAATGTTAGTTTCTTCGGTCACTGTCCATTTGTGCCATTTCTCCACTCAACCCAACCGTAAAAATAAGATTGACGATATAAGAGCCTAGTTTTCAACTTTCAGCTGAGCAATCTTAAGACATGCTCACCCGCCTTCATCCCAGATCGCCTTATCAGTCAGGCTCACCTGTCAGAGGGATCTACCTTAGTTTAATCTTCAGAAAAGGAAAGTGCAGCAGTTGAAGCACCTCATCCTTGACACAAAATTACTTTCTTAGCCTTCTCTGGACATTTTCAAGTGGCAAACTATTATATTCACCGTATTTGTCATATCAATTGAGGCTGAACGGAGTATCTTAAGTTTTGCATCTATTTGGTCATTAAATGTTGGACACAGAGGTTTTGGCCTGATGATGCAACTTGATGAAAACTCAAAGGAACAATTCTTCCTTAGGGGACATTACTGTCTGTACCAAATAACATGGAAATCTCTCCAATAGCCTTCTCTATATCACATAAAATCATGCATGTCTATCAGTGGAACATCAGAGTTGCAGGAATCATCTTCTTGACTCTTGGCACTTCAGTACAATCTATTCCCTGTTGAGATATTTGAGTCTGAACTAAAGCAGTGGATCAACCAACAGACTGTTATCCCTGGTATAACCTGAGGTTAATGCCCTTGTGAAGGGTGAATGATCAATGTATTTGCTTACATCATTGCTTATGGGGGCCTGTGTTAAATGGCAGATTGTGATCCCTGATCCATTTAGATTAAGGTGAAATCTCAGTTCAGAGGCCACTCCGGCATATTTTCCCTTTGAAAGCCTGTATTTGGAACAGCAAACATGCAGATGACCTCTTTGTTGGTGAGATAAAGGACAGTGTGGGTATAGATGATGTTCCAGATGAGATCAGAGACGGGCTGAAATACCAAAGGCAGCACGATGCACAAGTTTCTCTCGTGAGCTCGGGTCAAGACATGCGACCGAGACGGCGTTGGAATGTCCCCACGTTGTCTCCCACCACCGTCTCCAACATATTTAGGGATCGAGAGATGACAGGAAACACCCAGCAGGCACAGTTTGGCTCCCCCTGCTTCATCTGGGATGCAGACTGGTAATTCTGGATGATTAAAGAGGTTTATTCGTTTCTGTGTAAATGTTCATGCTAGCCCCAGCCAAGTTTCGCCTGGCTCATCACACACACATTTCCATAACCCTGCTTTCATTTCTGAATGAGATATGACAGCTCAGGCAGCATCCAAATGCAAACGCGGATAGGTCTGTCATGGGAAAAGGGATTAGAAATGGAGGGAAATGTTAATACCACCATGGTCCTGTGCAATTTATCATTAGAAGGTATAGTGTGTGACTTCCATCTGAGGTATTTATCATATTCATATATTGGGTTTTCTGCAAGAAATATAACTTTATACTCAAAATATTTAAAGTTTCATTACTACTTTCAAATGGGTCCAAAAGCTGCTGTAAAAGTTGGAGTCAGTCCTGACTAAATGTTGCCTACCGCTAATTTCAGAACATCACATCTAGCCTGAGGTCTTTGCCAGAGACACTTAACTCATTTCATGTAATATTTACTTTATATTTAAGTCACGTTCCCCTTCAATTTTATCTTTGAAAGAATCTTAGTCCCTTTTTTGTATTAAGGATCTATGTTTTGAGGGGATAGAGCTTGAGATTTAGGGCTTATAAATAAAGTTGATTTCAGACATTCCCTTTAAATGAGGTGGATGATACAGTATATAAGTTACTCACTGAATCTTAACTAGAGGTAAAATGTAATGGAGATATCAGGGGTGCTATGGCTCTCGGAGAGGGTCACACATTTTTATTGCTTTCTCAGTTCCCAGTATCCTACGTCTGAGCTGCCGTACACTTTGGACTCTATGCTAATAGCCTTTTGAGTATGATGCTTATGATTGAACAACATAACGATTCCAAGCATCATTCCAGGCTTTAAAAATGCAGCGACACACATTCATTCATTGATTATCTGCTCTTCATTAGTCAACACCTTGAGAACAATTTGTAATGCAGCATCCATCTTTATCCATTACCTTTAAGCAGTCAGATGTTGAAAGGTCTTTTGTAAACCATTAGATGTTGTCCCTTATCAAGACAAAAGGAGTATAATGAAGCTGCAATGCACAATGTTGTTTTAATGGATCTTGGCCACGGAGATTAGACAAGAACATCTCCGCCTCAGAAGATGCTGGGTCAGGATTGGGTGTCTTTTGGGTGGATGTAATGAACATTGCAGAGTTCTCGACAAAAAACAATTCCATATCTTTTTCATTTTGAATGGCGAGTTTATCCTGATATTGTTGTGCTGCACCATGTCAATTTCCAATATATGCAAATATACGTGGCAATAAAAATAATTCTGTTTCTGGTTTTGTAGGATTACAGGGCACAGCTTTACACTTTAAATACATGCCTTATTTTCTACCCCCACTCACATTCAGCATAGAGGAAGGGTCGGAGGCTGTATTAGAAGGAGACTTGACAGAAATTTGACTGAGCCCTTCATTGCATAGATGCGTTTGATCTTTTGTAATCATCTTCATTTTGCCACTTGTTTATGTGAAAATGCAGCATTTGCTTGAAACGCCAGTTGCTGAATAACTGCCAATAATTTCAAGTGCTGACCCCTGTTCTCCATTTATTTTCCATGAACCCTACTGATGTCAAGAGATACCACTGGCGTCCCGCTTTAATGCCTTTTTTTGACAGGACCTCGTCAAACTTGAATGATTCAGTCGCGTGGGTGGCTGTAGGTTATGTTAATTCAACTCCATGCAGATGTTGCCGCTATTATCCTCCACCGAATGCCATGATCCATGGTTTCCTTATTCATCAAACCTCCCCCCACACGCATCGCATCTGTCCAGCCTGGAATGGGGCTCACACTTCACCATTTCAGAAAAATCTATTAAGAGTGGACCCCCCCCCAGTCCTCGCTTTTTTTCCTCAGGGAGAACAATCGCACAATGACACAGCCGCGTTTAGTGATGCATCACTGCCCAGGAAGTATTTGCCTCCTTCAAGTTCACCTCCTCACATTAAACATTTGCTCAAGAAATCCCCTTTTCTCACATTGAGAAGCCCCCCCCCGCCCCCTCTGGGATTTGATGATTTAGAATAGCTGACCAGTCACATTCCTCTAATCTCACTAGATTGGAAGTATAACAGAAAACTAATCCCGAGATATAATCAATTTAACACTGAAACTACTGAGACTTACTTCTTATTATTATTTTCTCTTTAATCCTCAAAGCCCGTTAACATATTGAAATCAGCAGATCAAAACCCAAATATATCAAACTACTTTTATGAAAGACTAATATCACAAGAACATCTTCACATTTGAGAAGCCAAAGCTTGATCACACCTGCTTAAAATGACGATTAAATGACTATCAAAATAGCAGCAGATGTATTTGTTTAATATTTTATTAATCCTTTGGTTCGGGTTGGAATATAAAACAGTTGCATCCAAAATGTCAACTGCTTTTCTCTGGTTCATTGCATTTTAAAGTATCAAATTAGTTGGTTTTTATGATGAGACCAAAAATAAAGACTGCATTTCATATGCTGCTAAATCAATACTTTTTTTGGGAACATTTTATAGATGTAATGATATTTGTATTAATGAAAAGACAAACTTTTTGAATCTGTTCATTAACTTTCTCCAGTATTTGCTGAGACCTTGGCACTGACGTCTGTTAATTCTGCAGTCAAATGAGACACGTTTTTCATTTCCCCACAAGCTGGTTACCGCACTGCGATGTGATGCACGAGATCGTACACACTGTTCACCGTTAAGTTATGGAAGACTGAAACTGAAAACTGAGTTTGCTCTGTGAGATATTCGTTAGCTGTGCAGCTTTACATCTGGCCAGCATGATCTCGGCTTTGATAAGCAGGAGGTCAGTAACGGAGGGTGGGGGGGGGGAGACCCCTTTTAATGCTTTACCAACTGGCAGAAGGAGAGCGACAAAGGAGGCCACGGCCCATTCAAAGGCCACAGTGCAACTCCCCTCGCATGCCGAGCATTCCAATGAGCTGTGTAAAGGTTGGGCCGGCCGGGAGCAACCAGAGGACCTTTCTCATGAGGGCCACCTTAAACACACACAGACTAAAAACTTGAAACGGGCTGTCTGTGGCACTCTGGTGTTCGCTTACTTCACTTCAGTGCTTTGCTAGTTTGGCGGCGAAAGTGTGACTAAAATGCACGGATTAGCCACCTGCCGTATAAGGTCTCAGATAATCATGATATATATTTTTTTTACCACTCATGATTAGTGATTCCATTCTTCTTTTTTATTTGGTCTAAATTACCATGCAGAAGGTCATGTCACGTTGGTTTCTTTGTCTGGTTCTCCATCTCAAGTCTTGAAATGTGGGAGATTTTAACCGGACCCTCTCGTGCCAAATGTTTGCCCTATAAACCTTCTTTTCTCTGCGAGGTCACTCGGCGATTACAGGTGTCAGCCGGGAGCGGCTGAGCTTTATGCGCCGTCACCTGCGAATAGGTCCCTTCCCACGATCCCTCATTGTGTTCCCTGTTTCTGTGTTCAAATGCCGGTGTCCTGTGAGGTCAACGGTAGCAAATGCCCAAGACCCACTGAAAATAATGGCTCAGTCCAGCTGGATATCTGAAACATTTCTGTGGGAGAAAATAATGTTGTTCTATGCCCGGAAGCTAGCAAACCCATGACGTTTAATTTAAGAGGCACTGAAATGTCAGTGTTAATAAATGGCAACTGGTCCATTTAATGGGGCAATGGGCTTCAGGTTGCTCTCTGCAGCACATTGGCTTAACACAGTTGACCAGAGGCACTGGTTTATAAACCCTTGTTTTCAATTTGTCCAAATTAATCAAACAAAAAGCTTCCGGTGTGTTTGTCTTGTATTCCTACGCAAAGGAGCAGCGAAGCCATTGCTTGGTTTGTTTACCTGATGACTATTTGTCTCCTGGTAAAAAGGCAGCGCGAGTTTTGACAGTTTACTTTCAGCTGAGCTAAATGTTCATTTATTTTTAAACCGAAGCTGTAGTAGCTGTTGTGCGGCTGTACCTGTGGTGTTGTAAACTGGGAAGTAACAATCAACCACTACCGTCGATACTGAAAATGCTAATATTGGCGTGTTCTCTGTGTGTGTGTGTGTGTGCAAATAAGCAGGTGCAGCGGACGTGATCCATTCACACTGTCGCCTGATAGGTTGTAATGGCTGAGTACTTTGTGCAATGCGATCTGCCGGCTGCATGTTGACAGTCTTTAATGCAGCACAGTGCATTACGGTCAGTGTGTGTGTGTTGTGGTGACGGATGTATTCAGATTATTTACTCACTGAGTAAAACTAGTAACGATTAATGCTCCCAGCTGAAATATGACCGACCCCTGAAGTGCCCCTGGCCTGTCAATAGTCGAGTCACTTACGAGTCACTTACTAACAATAATAACAAATATTTGTTAGAATGGTTTTTATTTTATAAGCTTCTTTAGAGTACACAGTGTGCTTGGGATTAGGAACCATTTTCAAAATATAGCCAGTGATGTGTGGCTTTGCTCAAAGCTATAAAGCTAACAGTAAACAAGGAATGACTCAGTATTTCCCACATGAATCTATGGTGGTAATGAGGGTGCACGTACACAGAGGTCACTCACCTGCATCATATTCCCATTGACATAAGGATGAGCTCTGCTGTGAGAGAAAGAACTGGATTGATGCCTCTGACTGCGTGGATGTGAAAAACTTTATGGAGACAATAGCCCAAGCGATCATGCAAATATGAAAAACTGTTATAGGGACAAATTTGAATATGACAGACTAGATAATTCATGGGAAACAAGGAATGCCTAACATGTGCACCTTACTTAATCTGGAATAGTGTGTGGATGTTGGGCATATAATTGGCCCCTCATGGCCCCCGATTCAGAAAAATCCTAGCCCCGCCACTGCTGCCTTGCCAGTAAAAGTACTGCATTCCTTATCTTTCACTCAAAGCAGGTAGACAGCATGTACTTAGAGATAATGAATAGTTTACAGATAGAAGAGCTGGTGTAGCCCCTGGGTGCGTGGACAAGGGGGACATGGGCGGACCCCTCCCCGGGCCTCAGTCCCCCCCCCCGCGCCCCGCCCCGCACATCACGTCCATGCCGGCGCTCTGCTCCAGGAGGATGCTCCCCGCGCTGCGTACCGTGTTGACTGTCGGACTGCACCATTCACTCCTGCCCACCTCCACCGGGGGAGGCTGTAATCCGATCCCGGTCGGAGGAGCCGTCGTGCAGCCTGTGAGGAGGAAGAAGAGGAGAGGAGGAGGAGGAGGAGGGCTCTGCTCCGCGCTCTGACGCGCTCCCCCGGCACTCCTCCCCCTTCTCTGCCGAGTGTCACCCTCCCTCTCTCTCCCTCGTCTGCTCACTCCCTGATCGGCGAGGCTGGTCGGCGGCGCGCGCTCCAACCTCCGGGAATCGACGCATCGCATTGTTCACCCAGCGACAGTCTCCCAGTCTCCGAGTCCGCGTGTCACGGCGGAGCTCGTCCTTTCATCCACCTCCTCGCTCGACCTCTTCTCCTTCATTTCTCTCCCTTCGTCCTCCGATGGCTCTACCGGGGGAGCCAGCTGGCCGCGCACCGGTCCGCTGAGCATGTTCACACCAGAGGCGGATTTACCTGAGAGTCCTGTGCCCTCGCACTGTCATCGCGTCCTCTTCCTCCTCCTCCTGCTGCTGCTCCCCTCCTCCTCTTCATCCTCCTCTTCCTCCTCTTCCTCCGCCGCGCACACGGAGCCGCACTTCACCCGCTGTCACTGAAGAGGAGGCGAACACACCGGATTACAAGGATGGGGTTCTACGGCACTTTAAAGATGATTTTCTACAAAGTGAGTAGCATCGTGTCACCTCTCCCCAGCGCGCGTGCTCGGCTGTTCGATGCCGGACTCGCTTCTGTCGCCCTCGCTATCTGTGACGCGCCTCTCTAGCGGCAGATTGTGCGGCCACTGCGGAGGATGAGCCGCGCACAGCAGAGCCCCAGGGACGCTGCGTGAGAGGTGCCCGGGCCTCTGTGTTGTGTTGGCTTAGCTCTGCGTAAAAATGTTGTCATACCGCGACGCGATGTTGGCACCCCCTTCCCTTCCCTTCCCGTGTAACTTCAGTCACGTAAAGAGAACACCGTGATTCAGGGGGAATCAGTGTATATGCATAAGGGTTGTGGTACATTGCATGTAAATATGTGTGTAATTTCTGCGTTGTCCACTACTGGATTACGTGTTTAAGGATGACATGATCCAAAAATTGTTTACCCTAGCGTTGGCTCGATGCTCTCTGCACCTGAACGTCAACTGTGGTCCTCCCTTTTCCCGCACAACCTAGTAACTACAACATGCTGCATGAAGCTTACTAGGTGCAGATGGCTGGTATCACCTCTGCCTGTGTTTTTAATACACGCAGGGGGAAATGTGTGTGAATAGGGGGGGTGGGAGGAATGGTCAGTTTCAGGGGGCTCACGAGCAGCCAGTTTCCCCTGCAGTCCTCCCCTGTTTGCGGGCTTGTTCTGCTTCCTACATTATGCAGCAGTGGTTATCTTGCACTGACCGAAGTGGCTGCGTGAGATGCATGCATGTGATCAGTCCGCTGCCTTGCCTGTTGCAGTAGCCCAATTCCCTGACATTGTGCACTCCCCTCAGGCTCCAAGTGCAGATAATAGGTCACTGTGTCAGACTGCGTGAGGTGGAATATCCTTAAGGATGCGGGGTGTTTTTTTTTACGCTGAATGGCAGCCATAAAGTGATAGTTGCTAGGTCGGGGGGGGATGAAGAGTACAAACGGGAGACATTTAAAGGGAATCCATTACGCAAAGGGTGTGTAACGGAGGAAAAATGTTAATCACTCAGAATCTGACTCTGAAAACCCCTCGCGGTCAGAGATGCTGTGGTGCCGCTTTTTACTCGGTTAATGCTGATAATTACATGAAAATGTCACCTTTTAACGAATGAGAGGTTCATAGTTTTGAATGTTTGCTTGTGTGAATTCTCCATGTTTTTCTGATTCCCTCGTTTTGAGATGTCCGGATCAGGAACTCATCCCCTAGAGCAAAATATGCTGTGTGTCCCTCTTGCCTGCACCAACAGAAACTGACTTATTAGTCACAAGACATACACAGGGATCGCGGTTTCGGTTATCGCCGCTCCTACTCCCAGATTGCTCCGTCTCTCTCCAAAATGGCCAGTTATCAGATGCAAGTGTCTCTGCGTCTCTCGCGGTGCTGATTGACATGATGGAACTCTTCTCATGTCGGCTGGAAACCCTGTTAGGAAAACGAGGGAGAGATGTTTCAAGTGACGGATGCTGCAGGATGTCGCCTCCGTTGAAATGAATCAACACATTATGCAAGAGCGATTGCTGTCTTTAAAATATCATTAACTCTCTGCGTATCCATCTGTCGTGCCTTTTGACCAGATAGGGGAAGAGGGGGAGGAGGAGGAGGGAGGACCGATTAGTAGTGATTTACAAACACTGCGCTCTCTGGTTACCTTTTCCCAGACTGAAACACAAGTAGAGGCTGGTTACATGCAGTGTTTTCTTTTTTCCTCCTCGTCTTCTTTTTTCCCTCCTCGTCTTCTTCATGCCAGTGTTTAGTTTGAGGTTTTTCTTTTTACATGTGCACACAGAGGCACAGACACACACACATGCTCAAAGCCACTGAGCACTCCCCCCTTTTCCCTTTCAGGCTCTCACACTCAGAGACACACACACAAAACACACCCAACGCATGCATACCCACACCCAGGCTCTCCCTGGCTACTGAACTGCCATTGCAGTGAGATCACTGCTCAAAGAACAAGGCAGTTGGGTTTGAGCGCCAGATCGTAACAAGAGGGAATATCTTATAACCCCCCCCGTGTTCAGTTGCAATCAAACAAGCTCCGTGAGCCAGATACATTCAATATAGACAAGTGGAACACAAGCCACATACCTGTGGTGCTTTTGAAAACACGTTTACATGGTTGTTGCCACTCGGATTAACTCAACCGTCCCTTTTCTACACATTTCCACCTTGAATTACAGGAGCCTTGTTTTCACGGCTCCTCCCTCGGGCCACACATGAGCTGACATGTGAGGAGAGCATCATTGGTCAGATCTGTCTAGTGACCAAAGGGCGACAAACCTGCTGAACATGTTTGGGTGTGTTAGTCATGTACACATTCCTCTGTAAACTCAGGAAGGTCTTATCAGTTGCTTTGGTGCATTGACTCCTAATGCATGGATGAGCACGTCAGAGGTTTTAAACCTTATTTTCCGCGTTCCTCGTTCCTTCGATGTATCACGTGCTTCTCTCGACACTCCAACTTGCCCCAGAGACTGAAAACACAGGGAGAGCAAACACACACTTACCAAATTATAGTGATGAACAAAAATGCAGCTTGAGGAGAGAAGATAATCATCCCACTGTGGATTCATACAGTGTGGAGTCAAACGCCCAGAGGCTTTTCCTGCAACTGTGCAATCGCATAAACACATCGCGAGAGCATTGTTTGCCTTGGAGACCAAAATAAAGTTGCATTTCCAATGTGGTTTCTTGCAGCATAGCAGGGGAACAGATGGGGTTTCTGTCACACACTCAGTACAGGTTGCATCCTGCTGCACAGGCTGGAGTGTAATTGTAGACAAACTGCTGCCAAATATTTTCATCCTAAAGGAAAGTACAAATTGTGGTGCCACAAGTAAAAATATATATATAATGTGGAATAAAAGACCCACATGCTGCAGTTCAGGGATAAATAATCCTTGTACATGATGAAATGTTTTGATGGTCAAAATAGACCCTTATAGCTGTGGCTGTTTTGTTTTTACAATATGGTAGGTTTGTGCTGAAACCCAGAGGGACATCCTTTTTTTAATTTAAAAGATGTTTGGCACTTTTGTTCAATCTGCGTCTTTCTTTGAGGCTGAAACAACAGGACAGCGATCAAGTGTTCGACCTAAACATGAAAGATATTTAATTAATCACAGAACAAGGCCGGTCTGTCACATTGTATATCTTATTTTGGCGAGACGATTTAAAATCGGCGCTCGGTTCCTCTGTTTGCTTGTTTATTCATGAGGGACTCGGCGATGCGATGGTGATCACTTGCATGTGTGGGGAGAAGCGGTGCAGAGGGGGCAGGCATGGGATGAAGTAAATTGGCTTGCCCAGTCCTTTTACACAGACTCCTTTGTTTGTGCTGTAGGGTAGGTGGTAGAACAGGGACTGGGTGGTGTGTGTCTGTGTGTGTGTGAGAGTGTGTCATGCAGGTGATGGAGAATGACAAAGAGCAGGGTTGCTCTGTTTTTGTTCTTTCTCGTATCAGTATGCAAAGAATGTCAGTGCCAAAGAACGTGCATTTTACCCTCCCTGAAGAAGGTGTGTGCATGAACACACTGTTCTGTGTACGACTGTGTGGTTTCCTCTGTGAGTTACAGGGTGTATTTTGTTGCCCAAGGGTCACTGTTCACCAGTAATGTGGCTCCCAACATGGAAAATAATCAAAGTGAAGCCGAGCAGTGTAAAACAAGCACCTGCTTTGTCTCCTGCCGCCTCATCTCAGGTTGAGCAGCTTCATCTATTGATGGCTCCAGCACCTCTCTGCTTTGTTACGGGCCATGTTAATAAACCGAATCTCTCGCCCCGTCCATTAAAGATTAATTTCCCATTTGCATAAAGCTGTTGCAAGACTCTGGTGTCTGTATTTTATTATGCTGAATTTCAGACACAATGTTAACAAAGTCTGTAACTTGCAAAAACTATTTTCTGCTTCCACCACTGTTTTTAAATATCCAATGAACCGTGTCTGTTCTTAATTTTCTTTTTCAAGAGCTGGCCTCTCTTTTTTAAAAGTAAAGTGACTTGGAAAGTTATCGGTGTGGAAGAAAACTTATATACAGACCTTTTCAGAAGTACCCTCGTGTTTATGTATCTCTTAGAAGGATGCAGTGTGATAATTCTATTTGTGTTTCAACACAGTCTCCTCCTGTGCTTTTGTGCTGCTTTCTAATGTCTTTCTTCTGTATTTTCTCTTTTAGATGAAAAGGAAGTTGGACCATGGCCCCGAGGTCCGATCTTTCCCTTCAGGAAAAAAGCCCTGCAAAGGCACGGAGTATCCAAGGTAAAGAAACCTGCATTTCACAAATAAGACCTGTACTGCAACATCCTGCTTTTGTTTCCCCTCCTAGAATGAAAATAATTAAATGTTATCTCCTTATTTTCATGCTATATACATACTAAATGAGCCTAGCAGGAAAATTAATGATAAGAATATATCACAAGGTACGAACAAAGGGGCCTTTTGTTTTGAAACGGAGGGATGCTTCACATCTCACTGTATCTCCAGCATGCAGCCCCGCAGTCCCACATGTTTCTCTATCCCTGAATATTTAATGCACGTGTTCGCATGTAGCCACATTAAAATTCAGACTGAACACAGCCACTTAACTGTAAATGCCATGTAACTGGCTCCGGCTCAGCTTCCTCTCCCATTAAAAATGAATCAGTAATGAAATAGACCCCCAGATTCCCATTTTGCTGTCAGCAAGCGCAATCTGAAGTATAGTGGGAGCCCACTGGCTAGGCTCTCCTGCTGCCCCTTGCATTTACAATGGAGCACGGTTGCCCTTTGAAGATGCACACTGCTTTTCACATCTCGGTTCTGACAACATGGGGGGGGGTTCACTCTGTAGTTCACTCTGTAGTTCACTCTGTAGTTCACTCTTTTCAAGTCACTGAATCAGAATTATACACTCAGATGCCAGTTAAGTACGTATTCTAGGCTTAAGTAATGCAGTTCTGCAATATACACTCGCTTATTGTAGAGCCTGACTAATTTATCAGTTGGCCGATTAATATCATATTATATGAGCTTTTCACAGACATATCCATATCAGCGTTTATTTAGAAGAATGATTTATGTTTGTCTTTTACATAAAAAATATACTTTTCTTAATTTGAGCTCTATTTTCCGGGTTATTTATAATTTGATAATTTCCACCGAGCTCTACCTATGTCAGGATTTTCAGATTTTGTTCAGATGTGTTGGAATTAAACTTTGTGGTAATATCTAGGTATGTTATTTATTGACATATACAGATGGATAGTTTTGTTATTTAATCTGCCCTCAAATGAGGAGGATAAAACAGTAGAAACACCTGCAAGTATTAAACAGTAGTTTGGCAAATAATAGAAGAGTTAAGTCTTTTAGATTAGCCACAGGTGATTAATGATGATAATAATGATAATACACTTTGAAACTAAGAAATGTGTGAATAGGAACATAAAATACCTTTTATGGTTCTGTTTTGGTGTTAAGTTTGTATTTTATTGGCATTTATTAATGAAGAGTTCTTTTGACTATTGCTCTATACCTATTCTAATCGCTGTTTGAAGACAATACATTTCGACTTGGCTTTGTTAATTCAAGATACTTAAACAACACAACTGATTGCTGGCTCATATCTCATACATAATAAAGAATGGGGGGTTAATTAAAGGAAATTGCCATAAACGGGAAAGAAAACACGTATTATGTGGTTCCACCGACAGAGAACAGCTGCTTCCCACTTGTGTGTGTTTTGTTATTGCTAAATCAAACAAGTGAATGGGCAAAAATGCTTTTAAAGAACATCTTTAAATATTTAACTTAACAATGTAAGCCCTCCCATTTACCCGCAGGCCATCTTTAGTGTTGGCGCTGTTGTCAAAATAATTTGTAGTGGAAAAATATTTAATAGAGCTCATTAATGGTGGCTCCTTAATGCCTGTTGTTTATCTTCAATGTATGTTCTATCTCTTTTCTTGCTTGTAATATTTCCACTAAATTTTTCTTTTTCCCTGTGAAATTCAGCCCGACGGGAATTGTTCCATGTCCATCCACACCCACCACATTCGGCCAGATCAGAACAGCCAACAGTCAGGGGCAACAAAGACGGCGTATCACCTCAATCCAGCCACCTACGGGTCTCCAAGAATGGCTCCGAACATTTCAGGTGAGACTTATTCCGCACTTCTCCTTCTTCCCTCCCAGGTGAATCTGAACCCTCGAGCAAAAGCTCATCAAAAAGCAGATGATGTGCCCAATCATTGTTCACTTAGTCCCAGAGATAATTGCCGCCTTGTTGTTCTGGCCCATCACATTACCACAGGCACTGTTGCGTGGAATTGGAATTAGCCGTACCTGTTCAGAGTAAGAGGAGTTATAAGATCACATGTGTCTACTGTAGACTTAGAGTCGGTGTTAAAAGCTGAGCAGATGTTGTCGTACTGCAGGAGGATCTAAGCCTATTATTACTGTCATTTGTTTTTACTGCATTATCCAAGGACAGAGATGCAGACTTCAGGATCCTTATGTATTCAGCTTGTGTCTATATTGGGGAAAATTGGAAAAGGCTCTTGTTAACTTGATCTTATTTTCAACCAATTCAGGGAACTATTGTTTGTGTCTGTAGAGGCTGTGGACACACAGAGACATGGAGAAAGCATTTAGACCCTTTTACGTTTTTCCATATTTTACAGTGTTGCAGCTATATGCTAAAGTAAAAAAAACTATTTACTCATTATTCTATACTCAACACCTTATATTGATAAAGCCAAACAAAAAGCTAAAACAAAAATGTAGGGGGTTTGCCCTAAAGAGATGGGAGAAACTCGCAGAAGTACAATTTTCTCTTTCTGATATTGGAGGTATTATGTGTAGAATCATAAGGGGGAAATTAATTTGAACTATTTTAGCATCATTCCAGCAAAAATGGGAATGAAGTGAATATTTAGCAAATGCACTGTGAGGTAATACTGCAGTCAGTTCTCTACATTATAGCTAAATTCTTCACACATATTGTTATTCTCTGCACAGATAAAACATAATAAAACAATATCTTTCACATCAGTAGTCAGGTCTAATTATTCAAGACCTCATTTAAACATATTAGCCTCAATGGGGTCTCTCTGATTACCTGTATAATTGGAACATGTTTTCACCACACATTGATAACCGAGAGAAATCCTGCCACATCATTAGGTCAGACGTGGGTTTTGTTTGACACAGCCCAGCTCCGACCTGCCGCTCAGACAACCAGCAGTTAAAACTCCATTTACAGTCCGTACATCCCCCGGTCCAGTCCTTGCCTGTAGCTGCTATTAAATATGAAAGAACAAGTACAAAACAGTGTTTTTGTGCAGGGACAAAAACTTTCAGACTTCGGGTATTTTTCGACTTTGCACTTAGTAGAAAAAAACACAACACAAGGACATGGCAAAGTCAAATTTTTACATTAAAGGATTAGTTTGTGAAGAAGATGGGGAGATAGATTGAAAGCATTCCTAGTGTGTCCATTAAATATGGATCTACAGCCAGCAGCCAAATCTCTTTTCTCATAAACAAAAACAAACAGAACCTGCCTGCCAGCCACTGTAAAGGTCACTGATTATCCCGTTAAATCTCGTTTGTTTAATCTCTTCCAAAACCTGTTTTTAAAGAACAAAGACAAGTTGTAATTTTATGGAGATTAATGTTTGGGGCTATTTCTTGATAACATCGCAAAAAAGGCATTTTTCCCAAAATGATGGACTATGACTTATATAGAACTAACATACAGGAACATCTAGCTTGACTTTACATGGCTTGAATACATTTAAATAAAATATTAAAGCAGAGCTCATCACCATGACTGACACAACAGATGAAATAATTGCCCCTCAGCGTCTTTGGAGCTCAAACTTCAGTAAACCTCGAGGTTGCATTCTTTTTGAGTGCGTGATCTTCATTGAACTTAGTAGGACTTTCTCTGTGGATACTTCATTGTTTCCCTGAATGTCTGAACCAATGTATTTTATCCGTAGCCAATTATCGTGATGATATTTTGATCCAGAGAGTAATCTGAAGGCTGGAGCCATTCTGAATTTCCTGCCTGCTCAAATCTCAGCTCTGTGATCACAGATGTTGACTTGTGAAATAAGCTGTGGGACATTTAAGGAAGTGGGTCTGACATGTGGACAGGAAATATGTGTTTGCCCAAAACAACACACTGCAATTAACCTCTCAGGTTCGTCCTGGAAAGTCCTCGAAAACATCGGGCTCCTCAGAAGTAGGATTTGAAGTGAATATTCAGGGACGTTCTGCTGCCGTGTTTACAGCCTCAAAAGGATTAATGAACAGTCTTGAACTATAAATGAACTTGCTTGTTAAAAACATTTTTTTCGTGTTTGCTTGGAAAACAAACATAACAGCATTAAATACTTTCCAATGCTAAAGTAGGTGAAACTCATAATCCCCTCTCAGGTTTGGGGACTGGTGTTGGAACAAAAGGTCTCAGAATCTATGGGAGAAAATGGTGAAACTCCTAAGTAACTAATACGTGGTCCTCCCTGTGTTCGGGGGGGAGGTTTCTAAACCCCCTGATTACCTCCGCAACCAACACCTCCGCCTCGAGCTTTTAGCTGCCAAATGACAGGTGGTATGCTGGTGCCTGGCTCTCCATACTGCCTCGTAGCCTGTAATCATTGTTGGATTTCAGAGCTCCACCGAGGGAACAAACAACCGGGGCTGTTGTGTGCAACTCACAATGCGGCGCAATTCAGCAGCCGGCATTTTAAAAACTGAATGTTCAAGCAGGAGAACCAAAAGCCCACCGAGCTCTAATAACGCTGCTGATGATCTGGTTCTTGATGTAGTAATGTTCCACTAACGTGTTGGCTGTGAGCAGCAGGGAGGCGCCTCGAGCTGCTCCCTGCTGCCGTGGAGGGCACGTAGGGAACATTAACAAGTTACAGACTCGTTACACAAAGCCACTTCTTTCAGTGAAGCTCTAATCAGGGTGTCGGACTTGCATAAGCTCACTGGAGCATTAAGGTGAATGGTGAGAAACTGGGACAATCAGCCTGTAACGCAGCGCTGTTTTCAGTTAAAACTGGACGGTTACAGCTGTGATGGGTGTGGCCGTCCAGATGTCACCGTGCAGTAGGGTATGTGCTGACAGTGCTCGACTCGGGCGTTAACACCTGTGATGGCCAACTTGCAAAGTTTATTTTAAGAACCTCTAGAGAGGAGAGAAGAGAGAAACAAGTGCAAACTGCACTAAAGTAAAAAGAGAAAAAAAATTTATTTTCATTTGTTCTCGCCTGTAAAATACAAAACTGCACATTCTGTAGCTTCTCGTTGATTTCAATGCTGAGCTAGAAATGTAAGTGATATGATAAATAACCCTGCATTTAGCTGTGACAAAGGTCTGAAGCTATCTCACAAACCTTTGCAGCTCAGTGTTTTTAACAGGCTACACTTTAGCTTCACCGACACCAGCACATCCAATCCACAATTGTTTGGGATGCTAAAAATACCAGTGCATATTCTAAATGGGTCTGTTTGCTCGGCCTGTGGTGATGATGGTTGCAGCTTTCTTTGTAAAGCTGTAAAAGTGACCTGCAGTAATTGAGCTGTGGCAAGTAACAATGCGCTTCCTTTAAATATACCCTGTGGAAAATGAGCGTATGGGATGAAGGGTTATGGAGAAAAGCTTTCCACATACAGGAAGGGACTCCACCATTCAGACGGTAGTAACATGTGTAGGTTATTGCAGGCAAACACACCCTCAAACATGTCACTACATGTCTTGTTGTCATGGCGATGGAAATTCCATGTATGGAATACAAAAAAAACAACGGTTGGGCTGCTTTTGTTAACACCAACAAGCTTCCTATGGTAGAGAAGTTTGTTCAGGGCGAAGACAAAAGTCAGTTAGTTTAAAAAGGCTGTTCCCTGTTCAGACGTCATAACTGCTCTGAATGAATCAATGTAAACAGAGCGATTTGAACAGTGCTCGTCTTTTATTCAGTAGCACATTTTCACAGTGAGTCACAAGGTATATGAAAGAATATATAAAAGGATTTACTGTTGGGATTATAAAGAACAGTATGGCTTTATCTGCATGTAGAGACATCAGCGAGTGATTCGACACTTTACTGATCCCGAGGGAAATTAAGGAAAAGAGCCTCAGTCTTCATGTTAGTGGCACGCCAGATCACCAATTAATAAAGTAAAACAAGAGGCTGCACCTCAACATATGGCGGGTCGGGATTCCAAAAAATCACTATTGCTTATATACACTTCCAGTTTTTAATAAAATATCGTTTTGTCGTTGGTGTTGAGTTTGAACGCAGTGAATGTTAAATGTTTAAACCGTCCTCTCTCTTATGTGTTACAGAGCTGGACTGGCCCGGAGAAGCTGCTGGCGCTGGATGAGTTGATTGACAGCTGTGAGCCCACACAAGTCAAGCATATGATGCAGGTGATCGAGCCGCAGTTTCAGCGAGACTTTATCTCCCTGCTTCCCAAAGAGGTGAGTTCCTGCATCCCCCCCTTCTCTCTTATCACTTGCAGCTTCCTCTCTACCGCTTATCCTCTTCCTGCCTCTTCCTTCTGACCTGAACTCCCACGGGAATCCTTTGTGGTAGACCTTATTTCTGAATGGTAGGGATGCGGCTTCCCCTCCAGCTCTAATACCATCGCCGTCTTGCCTCCCATCATCTAACTGAACCCATACTGGGTAATCTTGTTTTTTTGCTCTGCAACAATAACGATCTGAAGTGCCACAGCGACGATAAGATCACATGAGGGATTCGTAAAAAACAGCCTCAATCCACGGTATCTTGCGGAGTTGATCAAATACTTCACACCTTGTCTCTGTGTGGCAGACGTTGGGATGAAGCAGGGGTTGGTGGGGGAGGGGTGTAGAGTTGAGTTTTGGCCAAGCCTTTTGAAAGGCTATTTAAAAAAAATAAACCTGAAATGAATACTTGAAAACAGGCTCAGGAGTTTTGTCTAAACTCGGATTATACACAATTAGTGAATAACTTGAGTAAACGATCAACAGGAAGTTAATCTGCAAATAAGTTTTCAAGCTAAAATAAATAAACATCCAACCTACTTCCCTCCTGTCAGCATCACAGTCCTCTAATGAACATCTGGTCAAATAATACCCAATATCGAGCTATTATTTTATAGACTAATAATTCAGGAAAAACGATGCCCTTGAATTTGTCACACAGTGTGTTTCAGGTCAGTGTCACCTCAGATTAGTGGAACATAATGAAAGAACATTAGTTTCTCAATAGGCTTCACCTCAATCTGTAAAATGAACCTATAATCATTCTCTTTTTTTTTAAGCTGAAACAGAGCAGTAACTTGGCATAATTGTGGTTTCACTGCGTTGTTTAACAGCTGAAACGGATGTTGTGTTGAGAGATTTGTCCGAATGTGTACCCGTCAAAACTCAGGAAAGGCAGCAGACTAGAATATATATACTCCTGTTGCTCGAGGGGCCAGATTTAAGCTCATTGCAGCAGGTTTTGTGTCTTTATTTTCTGGCTTAACCACCTGTTGCTGGCATCCTTACCTGCTCTGTGAAGCTCCTATTGTATTTTTTTGTTGTTGGGCTTTCATAGAAATGTGGATTCAGTCAAATGCTAAATACAATTGCGTATCCTTGCCAGTTGGATCCGTGCTGTTTGTATTGAGCTTATAGTTTTTACTTTGCGCTTTCCTTTTTGTTATCATGGTCTAGTTACTTCAAATTGAAAGTTCACTTCTATGAGGTGTCGTACACACCTGCTCTAGGTAAATAATAGGTCCTTCTTTGTGTCTGCTGTTCTATTTACACCCCTGACATTCCCTGATCATGTCTCTCAACAGCTGGCTTTGTACGTCCTGTCATTCCTGGAACCGAAAGACCTCCTCCAGGCGGCCCAGACGTGTCGCTACTGGCGCATCCTGGCAGAAGACAACCTGCTGTGGAGGGAGAAATGCAGGGAGGAAGGTGAGTTGTAAGATTCAGGCAGGGAGACCAGAACGACCTCTGTGGTCCGGGTTTTAAAAAAATTACCTGAAAAACATGTGTTTGTAAGTCTAATCAGTCACCATCTGTCTCCTAACAGGCATCGATGAGCCTCTGCCCCTCAAGAAGAGGAAAATCGTCAAGCCTGGCTTCACTCACAGCCCCTGGAAGAGTGCCTACATCAGGCAGCACAGAATAGACACTAACTGGAGGAGAGGCGACCTCAAATCACCCAAGGTAGCTTTTTCCTTCAAACCTGAAATCCCCAGAGGCCCGCCTCCACCTGAGCTGATCTTATAGATCTGACATCAAATGGCTCTGAGCCACAGAAAGATGGTTCAATACGGGTGTGAAGTGCGGAGCCGAGGGAAAGTTAGTGATGGGTCAGGTGTTTGTGTTGAATGATAAGTGGACCAGAGCAGGGAGCGAACTTTTTCTCCTTCAATCTATAGACTCCATTTGTCTTTTGCCCATTCAGGAGTTTCTGATAAAGCCTGACCAGCATGTGAGATTTGATCCTTAATAAGTTAGGCCTTTGCTGCTATAGAAAAGTCTGCAAGTCATTTTAGGATGGCACTGATGTAAATGTGGTTACTGTGCTCTTCATACTCCTTTGCATATACAGTGTGCTCCGTCTTTTGCTGAGCGAGCAATCCTGTAACCCAGTGGCAGCAAACAGAGACCACACACACCGCAGAATAAAGATTGGCGTGCACCTGCAGCACTTGATGACATTTTCCCTTTTATCTCCACCTCACTTTGATGTATAAAGCAACAGAGACACGGCGTTGTGCCGTTGTCGCCCTCGGCTCTCGCCCATTTGCGCTGTCAGTCCACGTCCACCCTCCTCCTCCTGCCGTCCTCCTCATCCCGTCTCTTTCTCTCAAAGGTGCTGAAAGGTCACGATGACCACGTGATCACCTGCCTCCAGTTCTGTGGCAACCGCATCGTCAGCGGCTCGGACGACAACACGCTGAAAGTCTGGTCGGCTATCACAGGAAAGGTAAGAGTTAACTGCTCCCGTGTTTCCTGCTCCGTGCTTTCGTCTCACCGGTTTCCTTTTCCTTCTGCTCTGTCAGACGATAATGGATTTGAGACACAATGTTCAAGTTAAACTTCATGAATTTTTCAGACTTATTGATTAGAAATTATGTTTTGCCGCTTTTTCTCTGCAAAGACACGCAACTCATCATATGTAGCACGCCAAACATACACAGCCAAACATTGGCAAGACTCTATTTTTCTCATCTCTCATTGAGCCATTTTGCAGAATTGTTACACAGCGCGTCTGTGAACCGTGTTAGTATTCATAGCTGAACTGTTGCAGCCACAGGCTCTGTGCTTCAACTTTATGCTGTGTGGTTAAACAGAGAAGCAGTTTGTTGCAGTGTAGTGTTGGAGAGAGGTTCACAGGTTGTTGTAAATCATAACACTTTCATGGCTTCCTCCTGGCCTATTTTACTAAAAATCCTCAGTGCACCGTCGGACCATTACTGCCTGTTTCTCCTTCCATCCCTGGTCCTTTCACCTACTGACCTTTTTAAATCAGAGAGATAAGGTCGGGCTGAGAAATTGCTATTTCATAAAAAAAAAGAAGCCGTTAAATAAATTGATATCCCGCATGATCACACTGCAGCAGGTTTCTCTTTCTGTTCAATAAACCAGAGAGCTTGTTTTCCATTCCTGCAAAGTCTCAGCCTCACAGATAGTGAACTTGGCATTCAGCCCCACTGGTGATTACACGCATAATAGTCACAGCATTTGCTGATCGGAACAGATTTCACCAAGGTCATCTGATAGGCATGGAGCACAAATTGGCTCTCCTTCAACCAAACAGGGATCCAGATGACAAGTTGTTGAGTTACAGCCGCAGCGGCTCCACATCGGTGGTGGAAGTGTGCGATGAGTCACATCACCGGAGGCTTTTTATGAAACCACCGTGCGCACAGACGCACAGTTCATTGTGTCCGTGGCTTCTACAATGCAAATCAGCCTCCGAATTGTTTGCTTACATTAGTCATGAGGAGGAGATGAGCCTAAATCCATCTCTGTTTGGGTGGTGCATTCAGAGCACATCCCCTCGGTGGATTTCATCTCTTTGCTTATTTAGCTCTTAACACCAGAGGGAGAATCCTTCGCTGGAGAGGAATGGCCAATTAAGCTTAGCCGACCATTTCGCATGAAGTGGCTTTCGATGCCGGTAAAACTGTAAAGTAAAAACAATGGGATTCCCAGAACCTGCATTTGTTTTTCTGCTTTGCTGTCAGCATCCTTTATTTTCTTTGCCAGCTTATTTGAGGACTTGATTGCTACGTTTTTCTGGCCGTCGGCTCGGTCCTGTGAAGATGCAGGCCGTTAAGTGGCTATCAGAGATTGCACAATGTTACACAGATTGTGATGAATGGATGAGTGCGTCTCGTGGCTCCCAGTCCACGCGACAATATCCATCCTTCATATCTTCTTCTCCTCCTTCATATCGCAAATGACCGAGATGTTAGGAAAGCCTCTCCCCCATAACTGTCAGGTAAAGAGTGATTTGTTTGACCTTGCTGCGCCCGTTACCTCTTACATAAATCCCCTAACTTCAAGAAAATCTCAGACCAGCCCTCCACAGCTCAGCAGCTAATACCAGAACTTAAGCTTTACTCAGAACTCGATCGATACGAGGCAGAAACACGATGATAAGCCCAGATGAGAAACTCCTATTTCAGTCTTTAAACATCCTCCTTCTGAAGTCTGACGCCATTAGAGTGAAGACTTGCTTCTTCTTTTCTCTCCTCCATCACCTGGGTTTGATTCAGGGTCGTTTTTCATTCAACAGACAAAAGTGCTCGCTGCAAATCAGTATGATGAGTTTGGTGCATTATTAAAGATTAGACGAGAAATCTAGCTCATGCTGGCAGAGTTCAGTGGTTACCGTTTTCTTCATAAGGATCAATGAATGTTTGAATGGATGGATACGTAAATAGATGGATGGATGGACGAATAAATGGGTAGATGGATTGATGAATGGATGTATAGATGCATAGAAGAATGAATATTTTAACTATAGATTCATAGATGGATGATTGATGGACAGATGCATATATGGATGGATAGCTAGATTAATTCATACATAGATGGATCAATGGATGGATATATACAGTAAGGTGGATGGATAAAGATGAATGGATTTCTCTCTTTCATTGATTTCATTTCAGGTGCCGTTCTGGCGGTTTTTTCGCCGCAGGCAGAGAATTTATCTTGATAGGATGGAAAAAGAAATTGGTCACACTGTGGACAAACTGTGCAAGAAGAAGAGTGTTCACACTTCCTTTCCGATACGTGTGTGTGCTCCTTTTACTCAGAAACTTTGTGTTCAATTTAGAGCGATCACAAAGATTCCCCTGTGCACCACATAGTGTGGGACCAGTCAAGCAATATAGCATCACTTCAAAATGTCCTCGTGTTTCCCCGACCCGGCTCTAAATACTGGATCAGATACGATGCAGACAGTCGATGGAATCTGTCCAATATTTTTTTTTCTAAAAGATTTGTCTGAATTGTGTATTTATCAAACTCGTGGGTCATTGATGTACGGCTCCCACGCACCTGGGAGAACCTGGAAGTTGAGACTGTATTTTTTCTAGTTATGTAAACTTTATCTACATTTTCCAAATGGAATTCCACCAACATTAAGACAGATGTCTGCTTGTGTTCATCCCTGCAGCAGGTTTCGTCTTGCCCTTGATTTACCCTGTTATATAAAAGCACACCGTGTATTTAGCTCTTGCTGTGAGGCAATCAGGGAGTTATTATCTGAGCACATCATATGGAAACGCTCCCACAACTCTGAAAGAAGTGGGTCGTTGCTTAGTGATCAGGTAAGACAATGGGGATTTGATTGTGGTGAAACTGTTTCGTCAGAGAGATTGAGCAAACTCTGGAGTTTCAAAGTCACTGAAGAATTTTACTTTAAGTTTCAATGTGCGCTTCAAGACATTATTTTTTTTTAAAAGCTTGTTTTCCCTTGCTGAGACAAAACTCCAGAGGAGACCTTTGTCTTTGGGTTGTCCTCCATCTTCAGTGAGAGGCGTCAATCTTCCATCCGAGCGCCCAACAGCAGCAGCACATATCATTGCTTCAAAGGTGGCTGTCTGCTGCTTAACAGAGCAGCGAATGTCCTTGGTGGCGCCTGTCAGCAGCAACCTCAGCTGTCAGGCAGATCTAAGATGGCAGACCCAGTGGACTGCTGTCGTATCGAGGGAGAGACGTGTCCTCTGACAGGTGCCTCAGCTGCACGGACACCCAGTGTACCTTCACCTCCTTCTTTAAAGGAACACACGTCAGGGGTTGCCGTTGGAGCTGGGAAACGACCCCGGGGGGTATTAAGTTGATCAGACGCATGGAGATTACTATTTATCTTGTCGAATTGTGAAGGCTATCTGGCACATCAGAGGCAGAGTTGTTGTGTTTTCATAGCGTTTGTCAATGAAGGAAAGCACAGTGTAATTATCTGTGCGTACGTGACATGTCAACAGCCTGTCGAGTCAATCGGTAAATAAAACCCAATCTCGTCAAACCAGTTGCACAAGTACTGGGAAAGAGCAAATGTGTTGACATCCTATTAAAACTCTCAGGAAACCTTACGACCTCGCCTTTTTCATTTCTCTCCCTTATTCCATCCTGCGATTTTCTGCTCAACAAGCTGAAAGCATGGTCCGTTTTCTTTACTTTTTGCTGTTTCAGGGAAAATCTTGCCAAGTTAGGGCACTTTCATATCACGCATCACTGTGGTGGCTCGGTTGGCCAAAAGTGTCCCAGTAGAAAATAGCGAAGGCGGCGGCAGCAAAGATTCTCCCTCTGCCAACATCCTTACGATGCAGATCAGGACAACTTGGAAGCGTTTTGAAAACTTTATGGTCCAGGCAGCAAAAGAGGAAAACAGAGATTTGTCTGAAAGAAGTGGGTAGATATCTGAAATGTTTACTATGTAGAAAGGGTTGATTGTTTAATAGACTCCTGCCAACCAGGCTCAAACATTAGAGTTCCACTGACTATCGTGTGTGAATCTATAATAATGACAACTTAACCTATGGTTGTTTATTTTCGCCTTTGCTGGGCTTTTAATGAATTCACCTTTATGCTCTTCAACCCCTCATTTTTGTATACGTCATGCTGAGATTGAGGGAAATGGATTTTCTTTGTGTCTCTGTGTAAATACATAAATGAAACCAACCGACACAGAGTGAACATCCGCATGCATCCCACACTGACGTCTCACATGAATTGTTTAGTCAATTTCACACATTGACGTACGCGGCTCGGCTGCACACTAGGTTTTGACCTTGTTCTTTCAATGAAGAGGAAAATATATTTTTAAGAGTATATAAAAGAATAAAAAGGAATATTTCTCTTTCACTGTCACAGATGGGTTTTATTCAATGTTTGTTTCACACACAGACAAAGATGCCTAAGCCCTTCATTTCAGAGGCTCTCTCTCATCCCACGCAGTGTTTCAGTGGGCTCTAATCACACACTGCTAGTCTTTTTTTTTCTTGGAACCTCCAGTACTGGCATTCGATTCACGAGAATAAAATAATTCTGCATGCTTTAGAGTGATTATGAAAAAAAAACCTGCCGACCTGTAGTTGAATATTACAACGCAGAAGCACGGATCTGTCACGAATGTGGATTGATGGATTTGGGTCTGAATGGGATTCTCTGGATAATATCCCACATGTTTCTGCCATGTTTGAAATGTGCTGTGTCATGTCATCTAGTCAACCTGCTGTAGTTCAGAGAAAGAGCCGTGGTGATAAAACAAGAGAGTTAAAACACTGTGGTGAGGTGGACTGTGAGGTCATGCCACATTGACCCACACTTAATGAAGGGATTCTCTTTATCACAGGAGGGGGTTGGGGGTGGCGGCTGCTGCTGCTGCTGCAGTAGTGCCATCTTCCTCCTCCTCCTCTCGCTGCAATAAAACCCCTCGCCCTGCATCGCCATTCCCTGCACAGCGGCTTATCAGCTGCAGTCAGGGGGTCACATGTTGTACACTGCTGAGCCTGACATAACCACCGCGCTCACCGCCGGCCGACCACCTGCACAGTTTGTCCTCTCCTCTCCCCACAGGCTTTTAATTTAATGCATTTATTATTATTATTATTATTATTAAATCCAGGGACAAATGAGACAAACCGCGGGGACCCAAATTCAATTGATCTGGAAGATTTCCATAACTACTGTGATCAATAGCTAATCTACCAATCCCCAATGCAGACTGATGTGCACATTTCTTCATTAAAGACAGTTGTCACCCCTCTTCTGCAAAGAGAATACATCTGCCGCTTCTGCAGCAGATAAGTAAAAGCAATTATAAGAGACAGTGGAGAGTTTGTGTCCCAGTGCAGCAGCAGCAGCAGGTATAAGGGACTGAGAGCTTCCTTTACATTAAAGGTCACACCAGTTTAATCTAACCCGAATCCCAAATGTGATTTTCATTAAACTAATTTATAATATGTATGAATGAAATCACCCTGAGTGTCTTTGAAACTTACAACAGGAGTGAAGCACTTTACTCATCATGACTTTCCTTCTTCTTCTGTGGTGTTTTCAGTGTCTGCGGACGCTGGTGGGCCACACAGGCGGCGTGTGGTCATCCCAGATGCGGGACAACATTATTATCAGCGGCTCCACGGATCGCACACTCAAGGTCTGGAACGCAGAGACAGGAGAATGTATCCACACCCTCTACGGGCATACCTCAACAGTGCGCTGCATGCACCTACATGAGAAAAGGTATGTGGAAAGCTCACGGGTAAACATCTGTACGCCTTATTAAGTCTTGTGTAACAGTTAAGAGATCTGTCATGATGAAAATGTAGCTTTGTCTAAAACTGTCAGGAAAGTGGTTTCCTAATAGATAATAAATCTTTTAGCCATTTTTCCAACTTGGTATGGATTTAAACTGAAATTCTCTATAGGACATTTTAAGACGTCACCCGAAGCGTTATGAAAATATGTTGGTTAATAGTGTGGCTGCATATTTCTGTCCAAGCCCAGTTCCAGCCCGAAGGAAAACTAACCTGAACCCAATGCAGTTAATCTAGTTGAGTTTAGTCGTCTTGGAGAAGCGTCTCGGATCAGAGGTGAAACGCCTTCCAGAAACTCACAAGTCCAGTTGTATATGTACACAACTCCCTGACCTGAAGGAGTGAAAAGCTTTGCAGATCCAAGTGTAGATTAAGCTTAATTTACATTTCTTGTGTTTATGTTACTTACATATTTATACTGCTCGGTGGAAAAACCTCCTTCACTTTTTCATCAGCAAATGCTTTAAATAGTGCATCATGTTCATCGTTATTGTATTATATGTGATTAATACTTATTAAATACATAATTATAGTCTGATATAATTGTACAAAGAAATATTTATACCAAGACATGGTATATAATTAACAAGCTCTGTAATTAACGCCCTATAACTTATTGTTGAATCCATATTTATAAAAACCTTAAAGCAACAATCTTCTCATCAAGCGTTAGTAAGCATAACTTCCACAATATATGAATCATAACCCCCCCCAACCAACCACGGAGCTAAAAGAGCAGCTCTGCAGCAGTGAAAGAGGACAGTACCCACAGAGAGCGTCGGGTCACATGGAGATTAAATAGACCCTGTAAGGCGTCTTAAGTGAACTGCTGCTCACTTATTCACTCAGTATTACACTCCAGACTCAAAGTGCTCTTTTCGCCTTAGGGCCCAGCAAGGTCTTTTTTTGTGTGTGTGTGTAGCATTTGATTACTCACCCAGTGGAAACGCTGTGAGCTGCCGGCAGACAGTGAAAAACATGTTGGTGATTTCCATCTTTGTAGCACCGTGAGGCATTTTTATAAAGAGAATGCGCCGCGTGGATCTACAGTGTGTTTTTATTTCTATGTAAATATCCTTTGAAAGAGAGAAGTAGTAAGAGAGGACTTCACAATACGGAGGGGGGGGGGTCTCCCTTTCTCTAGCCTATGACACGTCTTTTCTTTTCCATCCGGAGCGACGAGGCGGCTGTTAAGAGTCACAGAGGTGTTTTGTACATTCAAGTACGAACATGAATTTGACTCCGAGGGTTACTCGCTGTCACGGGAGCAAAAGAAAACGTTCATACCTGCTTCATTAGTCTGTCAGTGAGCAGCCGCAGCACGAATGAAGAGTGGTGAAAGTAATTTCTAACAGAATGGCCGTGTAGGAATAAAGTCACTCTTCAGGAAAATCTAGTTCAATTCAAAGACTCGGGTTGAACTCACAATTGTTTTAAGTGTTTGTTTTGCAACCTGAGACCACAGCATTCATCTTTTTGCTATCTGTCCTCTGACTCTGTGTCCCTCTCTGTGTCCTTCTTTCCTCTCAGGGTGGTCAGTGGCTCTCGCGACGCCACACTGCGCGTCTGGGACATCGAGACGGGTCAGTGTCTACACGTCCTCATGGGCCACGTGGCGGCGGTGCGCTGCGTCCAGTACGACGGCCGGCGGGTGGTCAGCGGTGCCTACGACTTCATGGTGAAGGTGTGGGACCCCGAGACGGAGACCTGCCTCCACACGCTGCAGGGCCACACCAATAGAGTGTATTCATTACAGGTGAGCAGACAAGTCAATTGATTTTATGTTTTTTAATCTTAATTTTCCTCTTATGTCAGTACATTTTTATTGAAACTTAGTGTCTCCTCCTCAGATGTTTTGTAGATTTGAGAATGTGAATCCCTGTTTGTCCTCTAAAACGTCCTCTCACCCACTCCGAGTGATGACACTGCACTTTAGCTGGTGTCATCATTGCCAGAGCAGGAGGCCGCTCACTTCACTTATAGATTGGTTTTTGTACCACGCTGCTGTTTAAGTGTTGCTGCTCCCACCGATCAATAAAATTCATTCATTCCAATGAGTCCAATCTGGGGTTTGTTAATGGGACCAAATTATGCTGCGTAGGCGTCTCTGCCATCGTCTGCAAGTTAAGGTGACATCTGTAGTTACCCTGAACTGGCAGCTTGGCTTTCAACCGCTTTAAAATCGATCTTCTCTCTCTGCAGTTTGACGGGATCCACGTGGTGAGCGGCTCGCTGGACACGTCCATTAGGGTCTGGGACGTGGAGACGGGCAACTGCATCCACACGCTAACGGGGCATCAGTCCCTCACCAGCGGCATGGAGCTCAAGGACAACATCCTGGTGTCGGGCAACGCAGACTCCACTGTCAAGATCTGGGACATCAAGACGGGCCAGTGCCTACAAACACTGCAAGGTGAGATTACCTCCCAGCAGGCTGCTTAAACATCCAGCAGTTTGCCTGTTGTCCACACTTCTCCAGTGTTTTCAAGCAACTAAAATGGAGAAGTTTGAAAACGCTGCCAGTCCAGTGAAGACAAGATGTTGCTTACACTGTGTCAGCAACAGCTCCACCTTGTCATTGGTCCAAGAAAATACATCCCTCCTTGTACTTTACACAATTGTTGATTCTAAAACAGTGGAGTAGAACGTAACTGTAGCCAGACACCTTTTGTTTTTGGTTGAGTTATTCACGACAAGGTCTCTACAGTAAGTGTAATACAGTCGTCTTCACCCAGATGAATGAGCACATGTCTGGGCTTCAAACTGACAGTCCAATTAAAAGCCAGACTGAGTGACCTGTTTGTGCGTGTGTGGCTCTTTTAGGGGCCGACACCTTGTGGGTCTGCTGGTCCTGATTACGCTCTCACACCCTTTGTCTGCTTGAATGGCCCTAACTCCATTAGCAGCACTGGGGCCGCACAGAGAGCTGGAAATCCTTTGCTGATAAAAAGCATTGGCCACCACCAGCACCGGTGCCCCGCCCCTAAATGCCCTCATTAACAAACTACATCGCTGCGAGCTGGTCCTCTAAACAACACACACAAACACGCACACACACACTGAACAAAAGGATGCCCCTGTGAGAGTCTGAAGAGAGGGTGGGATAAGACCAGGGGGAGGATGTGTGTGTGCTTTGTGAAGAGGGGGTGACTACAGTGAGCGGAAGAGGGTCAGAGAACTTTGTAGGTCATATAATTAGGTCAGTAGACAATTTGTGTCATTCATTCGTGTGTTTTGATAAGACAAAAGGGCAATAACAAGGCAGCCTCTGTCAGCTGGAGGGAGGAAAGGTATAGTGATGGAGCAGCCGGCTTTGTTGTGGTAATGGGGAGATGAGGGAGGCAGAGGAGGGGGAGATGAGGGACGTTGGGGGGTGGGGGGGGTGTACACATGGGTAAATAACGCAGCCTTTGAGCTCAACCCGAGACAGAAATGAAAGAGATGCTTGAAGAAAGCTTGTTGACGTTGAGATTTCAACACGTTATCGCCGCAATAAAATGAATTAAACTCGTCTCGGAGAAATTGCTGCTATGGCGACGCCGGTAAAGAAGAAAAAAATCAGCTCATTTACCAGCATTTGATTCTGAGCGTGTTTGTGTTTTGTGTCGCCCTAATTGATTTAATTAAGATATCATTTTCAAGCCCCTCGGGGGAAATCTTAAAAGTCACCGCACACGCAGAGTCGCAAATAAAGCCACCTCGAAGAAGGTGTTAACAGCCGCCATCTTCGGTTTGAGCGTGGCCTCCTGCCAGCAACAAACACACAAACAAACACACTCACACACACACGCACACAGCAGACGGAGATGTAGCCTCTGAGACAGTGACAGGCCCGAACATCTCAGTGCAGCCCCGTCCTGAAGCTCAGCGGCAGCAGGAAGACCTCACTGCTCTGTCACCTCAGGAAGAAGAGCCGAGGTTTTCTCTTCGTCTCTCAGGCACAGTGATGGGTTTCTCTGAGTGTTTTTCTCTGTAGCTTAGTTCTTATGCAACAAATCTGTCCTTTTTGAAAGTCACCCGTCTACCACTGTACCACTCACTGCACTACTCGAGTTATTAAACATGACTGGAGGAGCTACAGAGGGAGCTGTAACTCCCCAGGTCAGGGTTTCCTCAAAATACCTCAAAGATGGATGGGGCGTCTCCACTTCCTCCCGTTGTTCAAAAACTTAACCCTGGCACCACAAAGAACTGCCTCAAGTGACAGAAACCATCTTTGAGAAACATATTTTTTGACGATTTAGTTTGGTCCGTCTGTTAAGTTGAAGGGGGTGGAGCTTATGACCTATTCTGCAGCCAGCCACCAGGTGGTGATCAAGGTTATTTGGCTTCACTTTTGTGGAGCTGCCATGTCGTCCATCTTTATATACATTGTGTGGTTTCCTAAATTAATCCAATCCGGATGCCTCTCGTCTCAGTATCTATATCCAATCCCAGGAGGCTTTGATGGACAGCAAATATGGATGAGAAACTAAATTTAGATCGTGGTTCCTTTAGCTGCGGAACACAATGTGTCTTTGTTCCTGCAGTGAAAAAGAAAAGCGTGTTCTTGTGTTTTTGTTTCTAACCATCAGTTCCCTCTGTGTGTTCAGGTCCACACAAGCACCAGAGCGCCGTGACGTGTCTCCAGTTCAACAAGAACTTTGTGATCACCAGCTCGGACGACGGCACGGTCAAACTGTGGGACCTGAAGACGGGCGAGTTCATCCGGAACCTGGTGACGCTGGAGAGCGGCGGCAGCGGGGGTGTGGTGTGGCGCATCCGGGCCTCCAACACCAAGCTGGTGTGCGCGGTCGGCAGCCGCAACGGCACAGAGGAGACCAAGCTGCTGGTGCTGGACTTTGACGTGGACATGAAGTGAGCGTGGTGGGTAAGGACGAAGAGCGGGAGACGAGGCGCCTGGAGACCAGAGGGGCCCGAAGCCAACAACTCTTCACCCAAACCAGTTCTACAACCACCACCACCACCACCACCAGTGGGCTGTCCAGTCCTCCACCATTATCTCCCCCCCACCGTCCGCCTCCTGGGTACACGTTACTGACAAAGCCACAGACCCTCACATGTGTTTAGCCCCTGCTTTCGACCCCGAGCGCCACACTGAGGTGGAGTCGTAGGGGATTGGGCTGGAAAAAGGGGCGGGTGGGCGGGGGGGGTGGGGCAGGAGCAGTCTGTCCCCTGATTGGCCGGGAGAAAAGACGAGAAGAAGAAGAAGAAGAAGAAGGAACGACTGACAACGACTGAACTTCTTTTGAAGTGACTCTCCGCCCTTTTCGGTTCGGGGTCAGCTTCGCACAGAGACTTGGGTTCGCTTCAAGCCTGACAGATTTTGAGATGTATAGAGATATATTATTTTTTAAAGCCCCACCCGCACATGCACCCCTTCCCCCTCATCAGTATGCTCCCTCACAAACACACACACACATACACACACATACACACACACTCTCAAACCGGAAAGGAAAAAGCTTGAGGAAGGTGGGAGATGTTTTAAAGGTGAATTTCCACAGTTACATGTAAAGAGCTGCTCAATGTTAACGAGAGGATTCAGAGGTTTCGTTGTTTCTTCTCACTCCGTTTCCGTTCTTGTCGTTTTCCACTCGGTTTCTGTAGTTTTCTTTTTGTTGTTGTTTTTTTTAACAATATCGCACACAATCACAACTGTGAATCTCAGTTCCTTTTTTGGTTTATCACATGAAAGGGGGTTTCTGTATTGTTGTGGGTTGTTTCTCTTTCCTTGCCGTTGCCAACAGCAACAAATCCCAGTATTAGAAAACCAGCTCGGTTTAGTTTTGCTGTCGTTATGTCACAAGTTTGTTTTGAGGGAGGGGTTGTTTGAGTTGTTTGTTCTTCCTTTCTGTTTTCCACATACCTGGGTTTGGAGCTGCGTCTCCACATCAACATCAGTGCTGTCCAGAATTTTTCAGTCTAGCTGGGGGGGGGGTTCCTCGAAGGCCGCGGCTTAACGCCCCTGACACCCCCCCTCCTCCTCCTCCTCCTCCTCCTCCTCTCTGGCCCCTCCCCCTCTACTGTTCTCCCCAGTGGCCAAACTGTATTTATGCTGCTAGATGAATGGGAAAAGAAGAGAGCGATGGAACTCTTACTTGCTGTGACGTTTTAGTCCCAGGCGAAATTCCAAAACAAACTCTTGCGTGTTTGGACTTAAAGAGACGACGACAAAAGATGAACATCCAACATTTTTTTTGTTTTTGTTTGTTTTTGCCACTGAAACTTGAGCCAAACGTGCCTCCAGGAGGCGGAGAGGAGGGAGCGTGTCCGACAGATACTGACGGGATCGCCTGCAGAGAGGAAACAAGCGGATGTACACTGTTGGCTGTGCGTGTGTGTCTGTGTGTGCGGGCGTGTGCATGAGTACGTGTGTTCAGCGTGTTAATGGGCAACTTGTAAACACATTCCTCGGGACAAAGCTCTTTCAGCCTGTTCTTTGGAGAAATGTACAAATGTGCTGTGTGGACTGGCAAAGAAAAAAAAGCAAAAAAAAACTAGCAGACGTATCAACCATACCACACGAGTGAAAGAAGTGTCTGTTTCCATGTGCGATTGTCGTTCCACTCAAAGATGTCCGAGGCAACAGAGGAGACCATCACAAGCATCAGCTGACGGGCGGAGCGGCCGCGAGTCGTTGTGTTACATGTGTCGCCGTTCAGACCCACCGCGGAAAAACAAAACACACAAAAAGGCAACAAACGTGAACTGAAGCATTGTAGCCAAATGAAAAATCGTCTCAATCTCTAAGAGTCACAACTCGAGCTGAACTGTGAAAGTGGTATAACACTGTATATTAAAAAAGAAAAAAGAAAACAATCTTGCTCTATCTCTTCTCGTTGTTTTCTCCCTCTGTTTTAATTTATGATCTGGTTTGAGAAATCAGATTTTGTTGCAGGTGTTTTTATTTTTTCAGTTTGTGTAAAACTGCCTGGCAAAAAAGAAAAACAGACAGAAAAAACCTTTAAAGGGATTGTGTATTTGTTTGATTCACTTAGAATTTTATTTTCTTATAACTTAAGTGCAATAAAATGTGGGTTTTTCTTTTTTCATTTCAAGCATATCAGTGGTCTGTTTTTGTTTCCTGTGTGAAGGCATCTTATATGTTCAATAAAGCAAATTATTTGGTTAATTTTATCCACGAGGGAGTAATTCAAATATCAGAGCAGCTTTAATTGATCAAACATCTGTAAACAGGGGAGTTTTCTTCTGTGGCAGCTCGACTGGATCCAGATGAAGGAAAGAAACTAAAAGGTTTTTAATCTCATATAAAAGAGACTGTTTTCCTTTCAGTTATTCTCTCAGATCTTGATTATGGGAAAGAATGAACAAGGGCAGCTCTTAGATATTTTTTCATAGGCACATGACTAAAACAAAAGCTGTTATTCTGCCTCAGTGCTTCACAAGAAAGCAATATGGGTAACACAGTTTAAAAAGTAGATAAAGTTAAGGAAAATATATTTCTGACATAAACGGTGGTGCATGGGTTTAAATGGATGTTACAGTCTCTGCTTTAGCCAAACACAAAACAGAAGCTGCCACATATGAGAAAACATAAGAGTCCCTTGTGTGCATTTCTTTTTTAATACGGCGGCTTCATACACACGTCGCTTCTGATTGGACGACACCTCTGACACACCCAACCAACCAGAGGAAACACCTGTTAACTGCTCACATGGCGTTCAACCTGGAAACTGCATCAAAATGAAACGTTCTCCTTTTAATTCACACATCTCTTCTTCTGTGGTGGGTTGATGTGACCTGACACCAGCTGCTGTTTATCTTCATGTTCTCGAGATGGTATCGTCCGGTTTCCTTTTCAAATACCCTCGTAATCCACTTTGCATAAAAGTTGGCCTTTGTCACTCCGAACCACAACTATTTTTTCCCACAGACGATGAAAACCTTAAAGTTCTTTTCAGGCTCAATTGTTTACCAACAAACTTTACCCTAAACTTTTTTAAAAAACAACTAAATGGATCATGTTTTGGGGACGATTTTCTCTCCAGTGAGTATTTATAGCAGCAAGAGTGGGTTATGTGAAATTGACCAAAAATAAACCACAGTGCTCTGGTTCACCAAGGAACAAAGGAGCTCAAACAGCACAGAGGAATAAGCTCTCTGGCTTCGGCCCTTTCTAGGCGACGCGTTGGTGACATCACTGGTTTTATTTCAGGGGGTTTGTTGACAAGTTTCCCCGGCTCTGCTCTTGCAACAGCTCCATATATCAAAACAATGGTGCCTGTCTGAAGTTCAACAGCAGCAGAGCTCGTCAGGATGTTCCAAGAAACTCTAATATTTAAAACAAAAGTTTATTGACCTTGAATTAAAGATGTTCTTCTGGAATCGAAGAATTTGTGATGGTCTTGATGTCTTCAGACACTTTTCATGATCATCTGATCGGGAAAATAATCAATTGCTTCAACCCTCGATTTGGGTCATGGGCCAAAAAACAATTGAAATTTGATTTTATTATCACTGATTTCTCTCTTAAACCAACCTGTTTGGAATGGCTGATTTCTTGACCTGTGGGTGATGCTGGCTGCAGCTTCTCCTCCTGAAACCATAGAAGTGACCTGCGGTAATTGAGCCACAGTAAATAACGACCCTGGACCCTGAACAACACACACACCCAGTGTACAGACGATCAGACGAATGGTTCTCGTGATAGACAACATCAAAGTGTTCACTACGGAGCCAGATTTCTTTCCGACTCTCATCCAGCAGCAGATTAAACATTTATAAAGATGTTTTTTTTTCCATTCTTCAATAGCAGGTTTTTAAAAAGACTGGGCCCGCTTCAGATCTTCTGTTTGTTCTCTCCAGTCTTTTGTTGTTGTGTTGTTTTCAGAGCCGCTAAACGCTTTTTTAAAGCTCAGCATGATGCTCCAAAAAACACACATCTTTAAAGAGGTACCCTGAAGAGACAGATGTGAGATTTGGTCTCATTAGAAATCATATATTTCAAAATTCCAGTGTTTCTTATTAAGTGTAATCTTATTAAACGAGATTAATCTCCCCTTTAGAAAACGATAATGACGTGGGGTATTTTTTTCTCCTATTTAGTGCTTAATTTAATTCTTGTTTTTCAACCTACTTTGATAATTTATGCGCTCTCAGCCTCACTGAAGCTGGAACATGTTGATTCCCTCGGAGCCTCAGCTCCATCTAAAGCTCGCAGGCGACCGGGGAACAATCTGAATGCGACCCTTTGTGTTTTGTTTCCTTTTCTTTTTCTTTTTTTTTACAGCCAGTGTCAATTATATCCTAACGGTTATCTGTCATTAGCCCAAACAGCTCAGAGCAGCAGCAGCAGCAGAGGCCGTGCTGCGGATTCCCTCCCGCCTGTTGCCTAGCGATAGCTCGTCTCTGGCCCGGCCTCGGAGCTCAGTGTGAGCGAGGTTGTTGTGAGGAAGCAGCGAGGGTCTGTGCATCCTCACATGAATGGACGCGTGGGGGAGTTTCCACTTTGGTTGGCAGGGTTACTGTGTGCGCCTGTTTGTTCCCAGGCTCCACTCGTGTGTTGTGTAAGCAGCAGTTCTGCACCACTGACTGGTCCTGGGCGACAGGCGTCCGCTCTCCCAGCTCAAAGTGTTGGGAAATGTGACTTGAGATATGGAATCGTGTGACTTGGTCATGGAGTACGTTGTTGATTGAATTCATCATTCTCTGCTGCAGCATCACTGCGGCTCGATGGACGGCTCCATCAGGGAGTCAGTGCTCCATCACTTTACTCCAGACTCAAATATCTTCATAGCTATCAGATGGATTACCATGAAATTAAAACACTGCTGTGCGTCAGAACATGAAACGTGGACTAAGTGAAGATGGAAGACGCGTCTCCACTTCCCGCTGTTGTACAATAAATAAACCAGGAAGTCCCAGGTGCTGTCATCTTGTGCTTTATATTTAGATCCAGAGGTTGGAGCTGCAGCATCGAGGTCCTACACACTCCAGCAACATCAAATCATCATCAACTGTCAATCATGGCATTTCACCCGGTCTTTATAGCATCAGACAACTCACTTGAAGCAAACACCAATGTGAACAACGTAAAATATCAGAAACCATCTAATTGTTCTTTGACTTTTTTTAGTTTGGTCCATGTCCCATACACTAACATGGAGGAGGTGGGATTTATGACCCGTGAGCAAGAGGATTTTGCTTATGGGACAAACTTGCTAACATGGCTAACGTGGATTAGACTTCAAATACTCTTTAGTCACAGCTTCAAACAGGATAAGCCACTTTACTCTGATTTATATCATAAGTAATTTTGTTTTTTTGTTTTCCTACAAAACACTACACTTGAAATCTGATATTTCATCTTGAATTCTGGGAAAAACACGATAAGAATTCTTTCCAGCACTTCAGGATCAGTGGAGGAGGCTCTCACGTTCATACTCGACTCTACACAAAGACCCTCAGAGGAGAAGTGGTGGAGCTAATGGAGGCTGATACCTCCAGGTCACGTGACTCCGTGTCGCCCGAGGCTGGAGATTAAAAGTTAAAAGATGCGAAAAAACTAAAAAAACTGTGTGTGTGTGTGGAGAGAGAGAAAGAAGTGAGATTAGCAGACGACTGTAATCTGCTCCTCATCTCTGCCTGAGGCCACATGAGCCACTAATAACACAGCTGAGTGAGCTGTGAGCAGGGGAGGTGGATTGTGGGTAATGTAGGCGTGAAATCAACAGTGTTCTTTTCAAAGGGTCACAAGGTGAAGCTGAGGGGTCATGGGGGGGAGGGAGACAAAGAACAATGTGAGATTATTATCAAGGAAATGTCTCGCTGAAACAACAACTGAGACGTGACAAGGACACACAACTAAACACAACTTTATTTGTCAGTGTTGATGAGACAAAAGCCTGAAGAAGCTCTGGTTTAATTAAAACAATATATTATATATGATTAGTGTCTCAGTACATTCATGCTTTTATTTGTTTTTTTTATATACAATTACAAACTGAAAAGTAACTTGAGCTTTGTACTTCTTAATATAAAGTAGAATCAAATGGAAATACTTTAAATGTGTACCTGAGTGTAGTAAATGACAAAATGTGCTTAGTTACTTTCTACCACTGCAAGAACACAACCACCAAAGAATCCATAATGAGAATAATAATTGGCTACAGCTCTTTTCTAATTGAGATTTTTTAATGTGAGGACAAACAACATGAATAAATCCTAATTTTCCTGGAGAGCGTTCCTACATGGTGACAAACAAGGGGACGAGGACCAGGAGACACTGATGTATCTCTTAGACTCGTCTTCTAATGAACTTAATCCCAGGAGGTGATGAATCATCTCGTTCCTTCAGGTCATTAGCCGTTCATCTCCCCCGTGCTCCTTCCTCCTGATGAATGAACGTCTCCCTCTCAGCTCAGATGAACTCAGCTCCAACTCCTCCAGCGACAAACCAACACGTCTCCGTCATGTGGGATGTGAACCGGTGAAGGATGCTTCTCTCTCCAAGCTCGTTCCTGAAGGCATGGGAAGCATTTAAAGGGAGGGGTGGGGTTTGGATGTCAAGATAAAGAAAAGATGGAGTGTTCATATCCCTCCATCTCTTTGTGTGTTAATCCTGCCCTGCAGCGTCCAGGCTCCGCTCATCGCCGGCACATTCTCAAAGGGCCGCCGCATTAGCTGTGGTAGCGCTTCACGTCTCCGCTTCTTAATCCCATTCTGGTGCTTTGTTGTAGCCAGAGAACTGATAAAGGAGTTTAATCGCCATATAACCTGGTGTTGGTGGTTGAAGTTGAATGGCGATACAGTAGAGGAGCTCGCCATTGATCGGTGCACACACACACACACACACCAATAGACCCACACAAACAAACACACAGGTGGATTCAAACTGCCTTTGTTTCCTTCAGGGAGCTGATGTGGATGTCGGCCATTAATCTTCCCCTCGGCCCCTTCGGATAAGCTCAGGACTGAGAGGTCAGCAGGTTCATGCGACTCCTCCCCTGTGGCTCAATGTGGGAATTTGACAAGTCTGACCTTCTCCTCCGTTTGCACTCGTCTTGCACCATTTCTCGAAAAAACCCACAAATTGAAACGCAGGGTTCGTCGTCGGCTAAAAATCGGCAAACAGGAAAGATCGGTGCGTTTGATCAGAGCTCGTGTTCCTTAACGAGACGAGTCGGAGATGTTCTCAAGAGCGATAATCCTGAAATATCCATTCACGTATTCTCTCTTTCTTAAATCAGGCCGGGTCGATAACAGCCAGGTGAACGTACGTGAGGAGGAATCTGCTGCAGCTCTTTGATTGGTCTGATGGGATTCATGTCCACTGCCTCGTCCTCAGTGTCAAACTGCAGACAGCAGGGGGTCAAACTGCAGAGGTCAATCCTTCACATCACTGAGGAGCCGACACACCTTCATACACAATATACATTTATATAAGTGTCAGGTCTCAGTGTCTCAATAATCAGCTCAGACTGGATTAGGAAGAATTTCTGTTTCTATTCCATTTGTACAACTTCTACTTTACTTTATTTCGTGCAACTCTATGTTTTTACTCTTCTTTAGTTTAGAGAAAAAATCTATATATTGTTAAATAAACCGATTTTACTTTATTCTAGATACAAATAAAGCAGAAACTAACAATAATCTGCTCCAAAATGGAAGTTTTCACATCCTGTTTGTTACAGAACAGATTTTTAAGAAATTTGGTGACAGGATGGAACCTGAGCCGAGAAAGAACCAACTAGGTCTCCCAGTGGATGAATCATTTATACTGATTTATGAGCGTTTGCAATTTGGTGCAGCTTGATTCAATGTAACACATTCCAGTTTTCTTTATTGATTATATTCTAGTTCTTCTTTTGGGATTACCAATTTATCAGCCACCACCACCACAACATACAACTTATTGAAATGACTGAAATCCAATGTATTTAGTCTAAAGTGGTCCTGACTGAATTGCTTGTGTATGTGGATTTGTACGAGACCTTTCAAACAGTTAGTTACTGCAGGTCAAAGTATTTTATAATTAAAAATATTCATTATGAAAAGCAGCAGTAGCAACACTCTGGCCTTCACATTACGTCTCTGTGTGTGTCTGAGTTAATAACTCTGATCGATTAAATGTTCTCCCGGGTTTATAAATGTTAACTTCAAAATGGCCGTGTGGAGATGAGTGATTAGTTGCTGGTTAGTGTGTGTGTGTGTGTGTGGGGGGGGCTGGGGTCAAAGGTGAAGAGCTTCTGGAGTGTCCCCCTCCACCACTGTAGAGAAAACACCTCCCTGAGTGCCAGGGAATTAAAAGAAGCTCCTCACACACACGATTACACACGTCTTTACCAGCGGAGGGTCAGAGGACGCGTGAAGTGTCGTTTCCACCTCGCTGAGCTCCTCAACAGGCCCAAGGTCAAAGGTCAAGGCCAATGTGTTTAACTCACAGGATGAAAAGGCTCCGAGCTCCGAGTGTTGATGCTGTTCCCCACTTCCCCTCCTTCTCTAAACACGCAGATGATTATTTTAATGCTGATCCACTTATACACATAAAAATAAGATTGTACAGAATGATATGATGCCTCATAACAGATTAAAAGCCTCAGTATCAGTTTGGCTGATGCAGTTCTGCAAAGATGTGCAGGGATTTAAAGTCTGTGTAGTAATTTGAGTGATTCACTTGTGATTAAAACCTTCTCTGAGACTCTATGGACCAACTGGGCTCCATCGATATCTGCGTCATCTTTGTTAAAACAATGTTTATCAATGTGAAATCAAGTGATTGGGTTTTAAGTCTTTCGAGTAATTAGAACCTCTCAGAGGTTGTGATGATGTGTTTGAAAATACACTCCTAATAAAAGAAACAGCAGGTTAATTATGATAATAATAACAAACTGTAAAAGGAAAAACACAGTGAGAGACCAGAGGTTTGCAGGGTTATAATAAAATTAATGATCAGGTGATTATAATCAAATTAGCTCAACTCAAAAAGATCCAGTATATACAGTACATATATTTATATATATATGTTATGACAGAGTACTTTTACATAAAGGTATTTCTGTTTCCATTTAAGTAAAAGGAGTATTTGTTCCCCCCCCCCTGTCCTGAGGGTCGTGAAAGTCATATGTGAATCATCCGGTCACATGACAGTTGTGTGAGACATCAGAGCCTCAATGGCTAATAGTTAGAATAACAATAGTATTACAGTGTGTGTGTATACAGAGTAATCCTGTGACCTGGATGAATACAGGCTCTGTTCCACAGGTCATAGGTTTCCTGAGGATTGTGGAGTTAATGGCACCAAACTTATCACTTCCTGCAGCTCAGACTCAGCTGGAGACGTCTGGTCTCCTGTCGACTCCCATTAAAGGTCAAGTGTGTGAGATTCATATATAAAATAATCGTTGTTATTTTTGTATTTAGTGTGTTTCATCTGAATTGTATGAGTTGTTGTTTTCTTTATCCTAGAATGAGCCCTTTATAATGAAATACTTTATATTTACATCTGGAGCATTTCCTTTCTACGGAGGCAGCCATGTTTTCTACAGTAGCCCAAACTGGCCAAACTAAACACCTTTTGAGTTGTTATGACAACTGAGCGTGGAGGGTGGTGAGGGGTATTCAGCTGCAACATGACACTTCACCACTAGGTGTCACTAAATACTACACACTAAACCTTTAAAGACAGTAAATAAAACATCTGGGCGTCTTAGATCAATGACAGATGATTTGCAGCCAAATGAGAGGCTGCCTTTAAAAGCTCTGATCCAGTTGTATAATCAGGACTAATGTCTCTCAGTGGGATTCCTGTTGTGACCCACATTCAGACACCAGAACACGCTGAGTCATTTAAAACAACTTTATCAACTATAACACCAGCTCTGTGTTCAGGCTCTGTCTTTTGTTTTGTTGCATTCTCACATCTGAAAAAGTGAAGTTGTAGAATCCAATCAGATGATTTTTTCTTGTTTCATGTGATATCAACACAGTTTTCTTTGTTATGGTTCTGATGAACTCACAGTGAAACACGTGGTCTCAAAGTTACAAAGTCAAACCAGTGACCTGTTGTGTTTTCACTGCTCTGGGTCGGTGTGTTACTGACACTTGGTGGATTCTTTTAATGTAGCTGTTCACGTTATCTTTTAAAATGTGGCCGGTGTCAGACTCCTGATGTGACACATGTGCAGAAGAACAACAAGATACTATGTGATTTGTGCTGTTCACATTTATCATTAAACATTAAGAAATTGTATCCGAGCCACTTGGGTCGGCTGTGTGGATGAAGTGGATTTGATTAAGTGGTGGATTCAGGAACTTTTTTAACTTTGGTTAACGTTGCAAGGTGAATTGTTGTGAATTTTTCAGAAAATTATGCAGCAGTAAGATTTTGAAAGATTGGGTTTATTTAAGGGATTGATTTTTATGAGAGTGTGCAATTTGGTGCACCTTGATTAAATTGAAGGAGACTGTGGATTCACTTTAAAATGATGTGTCAGGACGAGGTAGAGCTGAAATTGAAGATTGCCGTCACTTTCAATTAATCTGTTAATAATTTCTCCAAATTAATCTTTAGAAAAACTTTAAAGATCCAAATTGTCCTTCTCAAAGAATATTGTCCTTCTCAAAGAACCAAAGTGACGTCTTCAAATTGTTGGTTTTATCCGACCAACACTTAAAAACCCAAACGTATGAAAGGTTCATCTTGTGACACGTGAGAAGCTGGAACCACCACCTTCATTTTACATTTTTTCTAAATGACTAATCGATTAAAAGATGATTGATTTCCTGTTCATCAACCAATCAATCCATCAACCAGTGACCTCCCTGCTCCACTGACCTGAGGTCTGCAGATTTAAAGGTGAGAGAGTGAGTTTCCTGCTGTGGTGGAAGGTAGAGCATCTTCACGCCACACCGGAGCCCATCTGCAGCACTGGGGTGCGTGGGCGGTGAGAGTCTGGCAGGGGAGGGGATGCCAGCACACGCTGCTGGGAGGAGGACACACACACACACACACACACACACACACACCGACTACCCAGCACCACCTGTCTCACTCGGGTAACTGATGAGGGCGAGCTGTGCGGCGGCGTGTGCTCTCATTCATCTGCAGAGGAGATGAGTAAGCACATTCACCTGTGGTGTTGTCCTCCAGTGCTAATTACGCGGTCAATTTTCTGCAACAGAGGACAGAGTGTGTGAACGCTTCCCAGACAGATTTATTATGTTCACATGAATATGGAGGAGAAATCTCAATTTAACCGATCTGATGTCAGAGGGAGATTCTGTTGCATCTGCTCGTTTGTCTCGTTTAAGCAGTCGTGTGCTTTGTGTGTGTGTGTGTGTGGAGGTTGTTCACACCGCCTGCCTCTGCCCACTGGGGCTTGGCAGGGAGACACTGCCACTGACGGGCCCCCCCGAGCAGCAGAGTGCCTCATGCAGAGCAGAGCGGCCATGACAAACCCCTCTGGAGCCGGCTCATGACACCAGATCCAGAAACAGCTCCCTGAGGCCCTGATCCCCGACCTCCTGCTTAACCCTCCAACCATCTGTGGCCCACGCTCAAAACATTTTAGAGGATCATCCCAGACATTGTGTTAGCCATTTTTTTTATTGGACTTTGGGGGTTGGGCTGATTCAGTATACTGCTCTGAGAGGGGCAGACTGAGGCGGCTGCACACGTTGCAACAGAAGTGACTGAACAGACTTTAATGAGTTGTCATTGGTCAAATCAGCAGCTTTTAGCTCCTCACTGGTTGACTCTGGCGTTTAAAGCAAATCAAAAGACAGCGAACGGCACAGAAAGGATCATAAGCTGCAGAGATATCAACCTTTTGTGCAGAGCTTGTATCGACTGAACCCACCAGACCAGTTAGACCAGCAAGAGGCTGAACGAGGGAAACACATTGTCTGAATAAATCTTTAAATTTGAATTTGATTTGAAGGGGACTCGTCCTGTTAAACACCTGAAAAGACAACGACCATGGTAGATGTTTCTGATGTCTGGACATTAAGTCAAAAAGCCATCAGACAAGAAGAAGCTGGTAAATCCAACAAATGATCTGTAAGTTAAAATCCAGAGTGTGTAGCTGAGATGTCGGTTCCTCCCTCAGTGCATCAGAAAACACAGAGCAGGTAGAGAAACTGAACTGAGAAGTAGTTTCCTGTTTCCTGTGATGTTTACAACTGACAGTCGGGGTTAAATTGTGCTAAAGAGGGTTAAGCTCCTTCCACGGCCTGAGACACCCACACACACACACTCTCAAACACACACACACACACACACACCTTCATGTTTTACATACAGACAGTTGAGTACAGACACTTTCAACACATCAGGAGGAGAACTGGCCTTCTGGAGATTGCTAACTAATCCTCAGAGAAGGTTCTGCCCTGTCTGTTTGTTCGTCAGCAGCGTTACACAAAAACTACCAGACAGATTTCCCTGAAACTTGGTGGAATGATGCATTGTGGGTCAGGGAATAACAGATTAAAGTGAACTGAGGATCTGGACAAAGCAGCAGATCATTTTCAACACATTTATTGACAGGAAAGTGCAGGTGTGAAATGGGGAAGACCCACAGAAAAGACCTTGATTGAATTTAAAGGGAATGGATTTCACAAAAACTACTGAATGGATCTTCATGGAACTTGGTGACAGAAAGAGCCCATTCAATTTTGGAGTTTGGACAAAAGGAATCCAGGAATTGACAATCCAATCCAAGAGTTAGTTTCAGTGTTTCCCTTCTTCCCCTTTTCTTGAGTTTCTGCCACTTTCCCAGATCCCAGCCTCAACGTAGAGAGAACACTGTTGTTAATGCTGATAGGAACTATCTGGTCAAAAAACATCCATCTGAGAAATAAACTGGAATTACCCCTTTGGTTAATGGGGTCAAAAGGTAACAATCGAATAAGATGGAGCCAAATTGAAGAAGATGGTTAGTGTAAGTGAAATAATTGAGGAATTGCTTCACTTTTTCTGGGTTAAATATTACCCAGGGACAGAGAGGAGGTAATACAGCAATTACCGGAAGGGTCTTTAATACCAGGACACTAATTATACTCACCATCTGCAAAATATCGCCAAGCGGCAACTCCCAGGACGACCGTGTTGTTACGCTTTCATCATGATCACACTTTTCCTCGGGAGGAAACGCTTCCCGTCCAACCTGGGACCAACACAAGTCTGCGGGTGTGTGTGTGGGTGTGTAGCGGTGAGAGTGTTATCTCGTTAGAGGTCACAGCAGCATGGAATTAGTTCTGAACACGTGTTTCAAGTCATCTGAAGAGCACGATTGAATGCAAAACTAATTGAAGGGGGATTTACACGGCGATAAAATCATGAAGCAGGTTCAAACGTGGAGACGAACATCACACATGTACACACACACAACAACACACACATTTGGGAACGTGGAAGAAGATTGTGTTTCTGCAAACCTCCAAATGAGCAGGCAGGCGGCTCTGGGCTTCGGGTGCATAAACACGGATTCCTCCAGCGCCGGATTTGGAAGGAGCTCTGGGAATCGGACGGAGACATCTGTCTAGTGACCTATGAAAATCTGTCAGCTTGATAAACTGGAAGCATGACAGACATGTAATCTGGAGCCGGACCAGCTTCAGAAACCAGGAGCAACAACTGGAGACGATGGAATCAGGAGGATTTTAATAGCAAACATGACAAAAATAGATCTTTAGAGATATCAAACCCCCAAAAGACTTTCTTGCTGAGAGTTTAGAGAGAATTTCCCTCTCAGTATGGAGATGATGCAACGGGAGTATATATGCTAGGTTAGCTTAGCTTAGAAAACAGCAAGAGTTGCTTTCCCCAAAGATCCACCTTCCAGCATCTCTTTAACTCCATCCTCCACATTTGGACTTTTAGACATTTTAACTTTACTCTCGAAATTTGGACTTAAATCTTGACATGTCTAATTTATTCTTAACATTTTAATGCAATTCTCAAAATATCACCTCTTTTCTCATCATTAAAACTTTATTTGCGACATTTTGACTTTATTTCATTAACATTTTGACTTTGATATTAACATTTTATTTCTGGTTTCTAAACATTAACACTTTATTCCAGAAATAACTCCAAAAAAGATTCCTCTGATTAATAAAAATTGTGTTATTGACGCAAAAAAATTCAACTTTATGCTCGGGATCCAAAAAATATCTTCCTCCTTATTTTGTTTTCAACATTTTGAGTTTATTCTGGACATCCAAACTTTAATCTAAATGGTGCAGCTTTATTCCTGAAATGCGAAATAATACCTTCCTCTGATTTATTTCAATGTGTTCTCGACATTTCAACTTCAACTTTTCAAATTCAATTCAATTTCCAATTTTTGTCTTGTTCCTTTTCCTATCACTCGTCCATATAATCAGTGGAACAATAAATGATCTGAACCCTCTTGAGACCCGGAGCCACCTCTGGACCCTGATGCATGAGTCCGGCCACCAAACGGTTTTCTGTCAGTCTGCAGGAGGAACATTTATTTGTCTGTATCACGAAGCTCCTCAGACGAGCTCTTCACCCTGAAACCTGGTGTAATCATCATTGATTCCCTTTCTTCTTGTTTTGTCTAATCACCTTAATTACTGAAATATTCTTTTCGAGAGCAGATAATCACGACCGTAATAACCGCGGTGCTTCTGCTAATCCTTCTCTACAGCTACTCCTTAATAAAAAAAGAGAAATCTTCTTTTTTCTTTCATTTCTGTTAAATCTAAAATTAATTACTGTTACATCAAAGAAACCGTCTCAGTCTATAAACAGGAAATGTAATTAGACTCTAATGAAGAAGACGGGGCTGCCTTCATTCCTCTGCAGTGATACTACAGGCTTACGTCACATCATCTCACTTGCTTTCTAACCCCACCCCCTGACAAGTGTAGGAGAGCTCAGGCTGTCGAGAAAACCCGACTTCAAAGGGGCGAAGGAGAAGAGAGAGAGAGAGAGAGAGAGAGAGAGAGACGGCAAACATGTCGGAGCAGAGAGCAGAATATAAACTGGAGACAAACACCCTGAGACGGTGTCGCTTTGTAAACACCCGCGGGCGATCAACACTGTACACGGCCCCTGTCCTGGTTGGACGTCGGCTCGATGCAACAGGCCCCTCACTGTACTCTGATTGATCATAAGGACGATCGACCCCCCCCGGCCGTTTGAAACGCAAAAGTGATCAAAGCAGCAACATATTAAACGTGAAGATGAATGTTTTGAAATGAGAACGAGAGAAGGAAAAGAGAGAGAGAGAGAGAGAGAGAGGAGAGAGAGAGAGAGAGAGAGAGAGAGAGAGATGCATCCTGGAGAAACGAGGCTGGCTTCGAGTAAACGAGCAAATTAATGCATATCAGGCGTTTTACAGAAATAGAGTCTCCTTCGAAGGCCCAGCTGAAGTAAAGCGTGCCCCAGCGGGCCTGGACTGGGAGAGGCTCTGGGCCTGTTCAGAGCCCATTCGGAGGACGACTGCCAGAGCCCCGGGGATAACGAGGCCCCGGGATGAGTCGACTGTGAGGAGGGATCGGAGGAATCTGCAGCAGACGGCTGGCAGGCTCCTGTCGTCTGAGCCGGTGCTCTGAAGCCAACTACACCGGAGGACGACTCTTCCAGGCGATTGTGGGAAAGGAAGAAAGCAACAAAAAAAAACACCCACGTCTCACGACAAGAAAACCTTCTGCCTCCAGAAAACACGCTGATTCCCCCATGAGGGCCCGGCTCCCACCAGAAGAGACAGGAAGAGGGAGAACAGTGTGTCAGTCAGGGAGACGCTGAGTGGGATGAGAGGAGGAGGTGCCAGTAGAGGAGATGAGTCGACAGCTCTAAACATACTGTAACGTGTCGGGATCACAGAGGAGGAGGAGCGGCGCCCTGGTTCCTGCTGTTTCCCAAACACACACAAACACAACTTTAATCTTTTGTCAGTGGGAAGTCGGCAGGTGAAGATTGAGAAACTTTAGAATGGAGGCGGAGATTCATAGAAAAATATGAATATGATAAAACACACATACACCTCCTTGAATATTTGAAATGGAAATTTTTTTGATAAATAGTAGAGCCCAGCCGATATGGATACTTGGGTGCTGATGATGACACTGATAGATATATAAACGCTTATGACAAACAAATGTAATTGAGGCTTGATATTGGATATGTACAGTTTTACCATAACCCTTATTGGACATAACTACAAATTGAAGCAAATTTACAGCACTTGAATATGATGACATTTGTTTATTCTGCTAAATAAATGTTTTTTCATATTGACACATATCAGAATAAATTAACACCAATATGTGTGTAAACGATTCATGTCCACTGAAATTATCGTTTGATGTTTTTGATTCACATCCCTTTCTCTGTAGGAACAAGTGACCCAGACACATTGTTTATCCTTTGCATCCCTTGGTAGATATTTGACTCTATATGTTTGTGTATTTTTGTGGCTGTTTTGCATCTTGTGGTTGTTCTGAGTCAGTGTCTCGTCATTTGTATCTGTGCAGTTTCCATATTTATGTGTCTGTATCTTATTGCGGTTGTTTCACTTCCCAACAAATAAAATTCATACCTGAGTGCTTGTGCTAACGAGCCAACTTACCCTGTGTACCTATACCAGGGGTGTTGTGGGTCTGTGCCCCGGTTGTGGAGCAAAGCCAACGCTCAGTCGAACACAAACCCCCACCGAGGCCCAACAGTCCCCTAACGAAACCACATTTACATTCACAACACAGTACACACACATAAACATCAGCCCCTTAAAGATGCCTGTTTTTTCATCCATATTCATGATGTATCCCCGATGTATAATGTATAGGAAAATCCCTATTCCACAATCTAAAAAAAGGGGGAAACAATTATTCTTTTCTTGGAAATTGGTTGGATGTTTTTTGTGTAATCCTGCTGACGAACAAGAAAACAAAGATGAAAACACAACATGTCCTCTGATGTCCCCTGACAGACATCTGTGTGTTAAAGGTGGGGTAAGGACCCGAAGGGGGTGGGGGGGGGGCTCACATATCAACAGTCACTCCCCAGAATCCCCTACCCCACCTTTAAGTCCTGACACCGCTCAGTACTGCTGCCGCTCACAGAGCCGTTCATTCCCCTCTCTCATCCATCGCTCCCCCTTGAACCAAAGGGAATGATTAACAAGGCCCTGATTGGCTGGAGAGTTTCTGGTTCTGCAGTCGGGCCCGGACTTCAATCAGCCTCTAATTGAAAAGTTATAATGAGGTAGAGCCGAGCTCGGCTGAAGCTCAGCGGCTCGGCTCCGGCTCCACGTCGGGCTCGTGTCCCGGAACAAAGAGGAGACATGGCCGTTTGAATTTTCACACAATCCAAACCCCCGATAAAAACTGATCTTTGTGATATTTCATCAAACTTCCGATGTAGTGACATGACACCCCGATTGGATGCAAAGTGAATGCACAGCGAGCAGTTTGTACTTTTCCATTTTTGGCTGCTTGGGTAATTAGTTGCCGTCCAGAGGAGTCACAGAGGAAACGGAGGAAAAAACAATGCATACATATTGCATCAGGGAGCAGCCGGCCGGGGAGGAGCATCATTAATCAAAGATCCATAAACACGGCTCATCATGTTAATCCAGTGCTTCTCTTCAAAGCTGTGGACACTTGTAATGAGCAGCGCGTTCCCGCAAAGCATTTCTACAAAGTGGAGAAAAGAGGCGAAGCCAAAACACGTGTTAAATTATGAATTAGCCGGTGGGGGGGGAAAGGAGGCTAGTGGAGCTAACACCTTTTCTCTGTGCTTATTGGAAGCATGAATTCTTCAATCCCTGATGTGATGAGTGGAATCAGCTCACACGCTTTCATTTTCACCTCCAGCCCCGGGGAGGAGGAGGAGGAGGAGGGGGGGGGGAGGGTCTGTTAGTATTCAGCACGTCGTAGAGCCTGGCCTTTGATATACATATATATATTTATATACAAAAAACTAAGGCTTCAAGATATGTATGTATATGAAAGATATATATATAGATAGATATATGTGTGCATGTATGAATGATTTGATGTTTCTCAGAGTCGAGGGGCTTCACACGAACACCAGCCTCTTTCCTCTGGACATCACAGCGACACAAGAGACACACAATCAATCGCCAGCGGCCTGTAGCGCCTCAAATTAATATCCCTATGATCACCTGCAGGTATCCACCACTCCTGCTTTTTCCCTCTGTAGATCTATAATGCAAACACTCTGAGATGACAGCAGGTGTGTGTGTGTGTGTGTGTGTGTGTGTTTGTGTGTGAGAGCGGGAGAGAGAGAGAGAGAAAGGGATGCACACTCCAGACGCAGAAAACTATTGCTTGTTGAAAAATGAGCCCCCCTGAGCGCTGAGGGAGAGAAAAAAACAGGAAGAGAGATGATGAGTGTTTTTGTGTGTGTGTGTGTGTGTTTGTGTGTGTGTGTGTGTGTGTGTAGGGAGAGAGGTTGACAACAAGTCGACCTCATAGCAGAAGTCCAAATGTTAAAAGCTAATGAGAGGCACCAGTCGATCTTGAGAAAGTCAAACCAGTGATCAATACTCTCAGCATCCTCCTCCTCTGTGTGTGAACCAACATAACATAAACTCACTCAGACTTAGATGCACAGTCACGGTTTTGCACTCTAGTGCCGTTTGTCCCAATACGATCGACCACACAGATCCTGAACAACAGCAGAATGAATTCATCACGTTTTCTTCGCTCATCTTCCAAATGACAGTGTGGAGATCTGCTGATTTCCAGAGCAAATCATCTCCAGCATTGTGTTGGCGTCTGGCTGCAGAGGACAGAGAGGAAAGAGCAGAAATCTGCAAACGAGCAAGAGGAAACAGCAAATTCAAACCATCATAAGTCCAAATGAATCTATTACCATAATTCTCCCAGCTATTCAGTCTTTCCATATCTCTGCTTGCTCGCAGCCTCTCCGACCCGTCTCCATTACACTTGTCAGCCGGCAAGCCGGGCAGAACCAGGAGGGGAGAACAGCGGTCGTAATGAGGGAGTCGATAAAGAGCAGAGGACGGAGACATGGCAGTGATGGAGTGAGGAGAATCCAAACGGCCCCGAGAAAAAAACAACCATCGTCTCTCTCAAGCTTCCGGGGCCGAGACAAGAGAATCACCAGCGTTAAACGGAGGAACGGACAATTAGCGCGTTTCTCCTCGTTTGGAGTATTTATCTGTCGTTGTCCGGAGCGATGCCGAGCGCTGCCCTCTACATCATTTAGAAGAAGCTTTGAATTAAACATGGCCGCTCTCCACACACTGCTGGAGATGGGACGAAGTTCAGAAACACAGCCGACACTTGTTTTCACGAGTTATTCGATTCAAATTGCGTGTGGAAGATGTTTTGATGGGATGAGTGATTAACTGGGAGGTGAAATGAACCTTGCCTCTCCGGAGCGTTATTGCCTCGGGCTGTTGTAACTCCACGCTATGAAATTATTCAGCTCTGGAATTATTCAGCTCTGGAATTATTCAGTTCCATTCTATTCTCTGGCTGCCTCCCTGTTCCAGTGGGTTCTCTGTCTCTTCATGCCGGCTCTCCTGGCCCCCCCCCCGTCTGCCACAGGTCACCGATCCTCCCTCATTCCACCTGCTGCCTGTCTGGCGGCCTTCAAGCCTCCACAAACAGGAAGCGGCCAGAGCCAGACAGCGTCCAGTTTGAGTGTCAGAGACTGAACATTTGCAGACTTTTAAAATGACCTCTGCATAATCAGTGCAAGTAAATAATAAACCGACCTCCAGCCAAGGACCAGCAGTCCCCTCATGAAACCACATCTCAAGACACTGAATCTGGAATTTTTTTATTTGGATCTGCACCGAGCTGCTCACAGTCACAAATATCAGTCCACTGAATATGTCGGATTTTCTTTTCCACGAAGATCCATGAATTATTCTCTAAAGAAATCAAGGAAAACGTTGAAAACCAGTTAAAGAAAGTAAGAAAATGTTCAATGCATTCTTCTTGGTTCTACACCTCATCCCTGCCCTATGTTTTGTGGTAATCCATCCAATAGTTTGCCAATAATCCTGCTAAACAATTAAAAGTAGTGGATTAATAGGATTAGTGGATGAAATTAAAGTCAATGATTGAGCAGAAACTAAGTGAAACTAACGATAAAAGATAAAAACATATTTGTGTGCACAGAGACAGAAGCATGAAGCGACCTCAGACTGAAATCTTAGTCTGTCCTTCAGTGGTTAGTGGTAAGTGATGTTTTCTTTTAGTGCCACTTAAGTCCTGATGTTTCTAGAAGAGGTTCGACTCATCAATACAAGTCAGAGTGGTGGTGAAGAGTGAGGCTCAAAGGAGCCAGAGCCCGAGATGAAGAGCGCCTCCTCCAGGAGCGTGATGAGCAGAAATGGTTTGTGTATCGTAAATGTCAAGAGAGCTGAAGATCTGACCACTTGTCTGTTTTACCCTGTGACGGCTCTGAGCCTGCACGGCTGCAACCCCACTCATTTATTTAAAAACACAGTGAGGGCTGCCGAGGAAAGAAGAGGAGCCGGGTTCAACCAGCACAAAGTTGATAAACTGATTCTGGACATGCAGTGAACAAACCTGAACTTTTCCAGAGGGGCTGTGGGTGAGAATGGAAAAGTGTGCGTCAGGATCTCTGGATATTTTCAGCAACTTTTCCTTCCAGCCCCCTGATAGAATATCCAAACAAGTCCATGTGAAAATAGAGCACATTCAGATTCATGGATCCATTTCTGGCTTTTCTGTATTTCCTGTATTTCATCTTCCCCTGCAGCTTCTGACATAAAACCGTCTCTTTGTATTTTTTGGGGGGGGGGTTTGTTTCTGCAAAAGTTCACAATGTTGTGTTCAACAAAATATCGACATTAAAATTCACCTCCTGCAGCCATAAAAAAACACAACAACCTCTAAAACCCACTGCAGAGCTCCTTCCTCTTTGAGCCAATGACAAGTGCCTGAAAGTCAAAGTTGATGTGCAGAACACTCCAGGAACTGACTGATGCAATATTGATGGTCCGGAGCTAAATAATGGATCTGACAGACAGAAGACAATACAGAGCGGCTGCATCAACAGAGCGGCTGCATCAACAGAGCGGCGACGCAGGGAAACATCTTCTCTGAGGACGCGGGCAAAAGAAAAAAAACGCTGTGTCATCAAAAAACGCTGTGTCATCAATTAACCCTTCCTCAAACTCCATCTGTCTGGTACCAAAACCCAGTTTCAAGACGCCGCCTGGTCCTCACATCTTCACTTCCCTTTGCTTTTCCTGTCTCTCAAACACAAAAACAAGTGTACAGTATCAGAGGAGGTAAGATGGAGCACAATGCCGTCCTGAGACAAAAGCCCCCAAATTGGAATCCAGGGCCGGAGAACAAGGGGTGTGTGTTTCCAGCCCGACCATCCCGGCCTCCCTCAGCTGTGTGTGTTTCACAGGCCTCATTACGAGCCACTCTGTCTCTGCACCTCACCCTCAATCTCTTCCTCATATTTTCTCCCCCTCTCTTCCTCTCTATCCCGGTGACGAGGCCTTTGACTGCCACCCCCCCCACCCCCCACCCCCCCACCCCCCACCTGCAGGTCTATCCACGGCCCTGAGTGGCAGGTAATTACCAGCCCGGTGACAGCAGCCTATTCCAGGAGTTGAGAGGTCATCAAGGTGTTTTTTTTTCTTCCAGGAGTTTTCCTGGACCTGCTGAGGTTCTCCTCCAAGCCGGATTCTCCCTGTGAGGCGGCGACAGGCGGTGACAGTGCAGGGCTGTTAGTGTAGTGGTTGTGTGTGTGTGGTGTTGTCAGTGCTGCTCCCGTCCACCATCCTCTGAAGCCGTCTCTGACCATGTGACCGAAAGGCAGGCGGGGGGGGGGAGAGGGTTTGCTTTTCCCGTCTTAACCACTGTTATTACGCTGGTGGACAGCAGAGTAATTGCTCCGACTCGAACACAATGCGATGGTTATGTGGAAAAACAGCGAGAACCAAGAGTGAAGAAGATGAGCGAAAGCAAAACAAGAGGAAGAGATGAGAGCGTTTACAAGAGACAGTTAAGAGTCACAGTGAAGTGAACAGCAAGGGGGGGGGGTGAAAAGTGGGCGAGCTGGACACTGACGGATAAAAAGAGACAACGAGGACGTAGCTTTTTGTCGAACCACAACAAAAAGCCAGACCGGTTAACATGAATGTTGACTGAGTGATGAAGTTACACCATCACCAACTTTCATTATAGTTCAAATGAAGTGGTGCAGTTTCTATTCTATCATCAGGGGTCATGTTAGAGGTAGTGAAACTAACTTAGTGCCTTTTGTCGCCAAGTTGCCCGACTTTTTTCAAATAAATATCAAAATGGACACATTTTGGCCACTTGTTCTGCAAGAGAAGGATCGGTTTTTCATTGTTTCACATTATTTCCTCGATATATCGTTCCTTCACATGAAAGTGAACCTCGTAATATGACATTTTATAGATTTTTTGGGAGATAATATCCTTTCTTGCTCAATATTTGCATTAAAAATTATTATGAGATAGGATAAATAATCCTTTGTTAGTCCCACAATGGGTAAATTCGCATTTTTTTGATAAAGATTCCAGTCTTCCATCTGTCCAATGTTTCCTGTGGCGCTGGCTGCCACACAAGTGCAAGGCAATAATCACTTAACTGTTGTTTATAAAAACAGGCCGAAACAATTTTGTTTTCCCTTTACACTTCAACCTTCCATCCAGGCAGTGATTGTGCTTTAATAACTTTTCGTATATTATGATATGAAAAGTTTCTCCTTCTCCGCAGCTTCCTGTCTGAAGTGTGTTGCTAAGTGCTTGTAATTGTTGTCTGTGTGATCCGGTCAGGTTCCTGCACGCTGACCCCCCTCATTCATCCCCCTTCACAGAATTAACACATTAGAGCTACGTTCGCTGGTCAAAGCACCATTAGCCGCTCACTTAGCATTAGCTTCCCGGCACTAATGGTGACACAGAGGAACAAAGGCGAGGACGGAAGCGAGAGAGAGAGCCGGGATTCAAACTTTTAATGTGTTTAATGTGTGTTTCAAGGGACGTTGGCGGCAAAAGGTCCCTGGGATCCGAATGGACCCAAACCCCCAGCACCATCCCAGAATCCCAGAATATTTTGGGCAGAAAACGAGCAGCATGGGACCTCGTTAGGATATTTATGACCATAGTGTTGTTGCTGAGGACAAGTGGAATCTGCCGTTCTTGGATGATTCCAGACAATTTCCCGCTGTGTGCAGGAATCCAGCTTTTCAGGATCTGGGACCAGAGTAACACACTTACCTCAAAATGGTCAACTGAACATTAAACTTTGTATAAACTTCTGCACAGACCTCACCAGTGCATCATCCACCGAGAAAAACCTCCCGGGGTAGAAGTGAAGTCACCACCCATCACAGTGAAGCCACAGCGCCTGACGGAGGGACGCTGCTGGGATATTTTCAGAACAACATGGACAAGTGGTGTCTCTTCCCCTTTTTTTCTTATAGCACACTGTTATTGCACACTAGGACCTCGGTTGCATAAGAGCCAGTGGCCTTTATTTAGCCGGAGAAGGCTCTCATTTGAGGTGCAGCGTAAATGATGCACGGCCCCGGGTGACGCACGTAGACACAAAAGCGGCGGAAAGGTTTCCCACCACGGCCGCCACTTTGGGGACGAACAGCCGCCAGCGTGCCGACAACATGGCTGAGTCACCGACGGCCTCGTGTGTGACGTCGGGGCGCCTTCACTTAAAATCCAAGTAAGCTCTCATTTTTAGATTCCTGGGTTGCATAATTCAAGAATCGAGCGTTCAAGCATGAAAGCACAAGCTCAGAAGGAAATGTTCTCTCGGTCGGTCTCTCCCGGAGTTAAACATTGATGCTGAGGAGCCCGAGGAGCCATGCAGACACACACAAGGGTGTGGTGGGAGTCCAGGCTTCCACAGACCAACACCACAGAACATTCTGGAAACTGCTGACTGACTGACTTGTCCCCCCCCCCTCCCCCCGGCCGCAACCACGCCGCCATGCAGGGCCGTCATTTACCAACAAGATGGTGACTCCTGCACCAGCTCAACCCTAATACTTACTCCCACACATGCTGACAGTGCTATTATCATCTCAAAATTACAGTTCTCTTCCTGCTCCCTTCGAAAACAACTGGCAGCTCCTCTCTCTCTCTCTCTCTCTCTCTCTCTGTCTATCTCTCTCTCTCTCTCTCTCTCTCTCTCTCTCTCTCTCTCTCTCTCTCTCTCTCTCTCTCTCCCTCTCTCTCTCAACAACAGCAGCAGGAGAAACCAGGACGTGGTCTTCATGGGGAAGCAGCCTTCATCCTCCTGATTGATATGCAGCAGCCGTCCTCATGTAGGCTGCTATACCTCGACTGCTGCTGCTGCTGCACCGGAGGAGCCGAGCACAGAGCTCATTCTGTGATCCGGCTCCTCTGGTTGAGTCCCCGGGAACAACAGAAAGAGAGCCGCTCTCCAAATTAAACCGACCTGCACATGAGAAAACGTTCATCTCATGTAACCTGACAAAACTGACGAGTCACTACAACCCAATCCTGGTTTTATAGGTAACACAAGACTTGAAAAGGTTAAAAAAGGGATTGTATTTGACAGCAGTATTTGATATGTGACATGAGGATGAGAATTCTCCCCCTGGAGGTGCAAGATGGAGAAATACAGTCATGAAGGTGTTTGTGTGCAGGCTCTTATTTGGTTGTCTGCTGCTAAAAGGTCACAGCGTTCCATGCTGAGCGTGGGTTAGCAGAGAGAGAGAGACGAACACGTGGGGCAGAGAGCGGAGCAAGACATCACAGATTGTTCCACTCGTCCCGAGGACATATGACGGCAGATTATCTCCCTTTGTCCTCGTCATCGTCCTCGTGTCATGTGACAGTTCCAACGCACAAACCATCTCCTACTGTAGATCGGCCCGAGCTGTGACTTCCCTCGTTACCCGGAGACAAAAAGAGGCTCTGACAGTTTACACAGACCACAGCGGATACGCGCCCTGTAGGCCCCTAATCAACAACACCAAAACATCTCCTTAATTAAAAATCATTAACTTGATGCATTCACTATTAACAGCACCAATTAATTACATACAGAGCTAATGTCTCATAAATAATGGAAGGGGGCAGGGTGGACGGATGAGAGGATGGATGGAGGCGCTCACTGTGGAGAAATAGAGGGGGAGGGGGGGGGGCGAACAGTTGGAGGGGATGTTGCTTTAGCTTGTTTTTGCTGCGTCAGTTCACGTTCCGTCTCCCGCTCGGACCACTACACCCCCCCTAATGGGGGTTTCGTGTGGGCAGTCCGGCAGTCGATGGCGACAACTCTGTTTAGGGGAACAAATGAATCTGTCTGAACCGCTGCTCCGGCCAGCTGTTGACTGGAGCCGCCGCAGAAACACCCGAGGCTGAGGTCCAGTGTGGCTGATTCCATTAAACGTGCAAAGTGTCTGCACGAGCGCTCTGACATCTGCAGGAGGAGAAAGTGTTTCAGCGTCTCGGCAGCAGATGGTCGAAGCTTAGCAGGAGTTTGTGTCTCTCTTGTTTGTGCAAGTCACCCGGCGGAGGATTGGTTATGACCGAAAACACCTGGACAAAATACCTGGAGGTCTCTGGAGAACCAAGAATGTAATTTGACAAAATGCTTTTTAACATCTTCAAACAGCTGGATTCAAAAAAATCAAGCTACTTCACAATAAAAACGATTTTTAACATGCGTTGTCCCCTGAGGATTAATGCTGCTCATATCTCACACCACCGGGAGGTTGACGTGTTGAAAGTGAAACATCTCGACAGCTACGGATGGCGATCCAATTTCCTGTGGATTTCCAAGTTCCCCAGAGAATAAGTTTCCAAGACCTTTCCTCTAATGCCACGAGAAGGTCAATGATTTCATTTATTCTGTGAACATCTATTAGATGGATTACGGCTGAAGGTAATTCACTCTATACTCCAACTTCAATAACCATTTATCATCATCATTACTTTGGTGATGTCCGACTTCTCCTTCTTGATCCAGCACCAGGTTTATCATTTTTTAGTTTTCTTGACATATTTCAATAACTACAGGACTGATCAAGGTTACAAATCAATGAGCCCCCAAATGATGAATTGTAACACAAACATTGATCTGTTGACCTTTGACCTGGCCCCACCATCAGGTCAAAATTGAACTTATTTATTATCTATGACCAAATACCTGCAAAACTAGTGACCTCCCTCTGAGCTGCAGTGGCTCTGTGTGTTCGGTACCAATCACAGACTGTAAATAAAGATGGATGACACGTCCACACTTATTCCCACCGTCCACAAATGTAACCAAAATATTGCGGGTACAAACAATGCCATCTGGCGCCAATTACAAATATCTAATTAACTGGAAAAAAATTAACACTTAAACATTAGGGTGATGAAAATGAGCTAAAGTGACAAGAAAACCAAACTCTTTGAGAAAATGGATTTAATGTTGACTTTTCAATTTGGTCCATGTCCCATCTGTTAACATGGAGGTTTATGAGCTTTACTGCAGCCAGCCAGCAAATATTTATCTTACATTTTAATACAGAAGAGCTATTTATATATTCTTTGTGCAGCCAAAAATAGGCAGAATTTCTCTTTTTATTATTCCTATGGAAAAAAATTAATATTTTTAAGGATTCTTGAAAAGCCATGAGAACAGCAGCAAGTGGTGTTTAACAGGGTTTTTCTTTCTGTTTCTGCCACTCAAATATCACAACACACCAGAGCCACAGACTGGGGCTATAGTCAGAGCTGAACATTTGCCTTCAGAGAGACTGAGCAACACAAAATGCTCCATGATTCATAAGAGGCAGCCGTGTCTAATACAGATTTACATCCATTTTTTAATGAGCAAAGCATCTCCCCTCTCCTCTCCCTTCTCTCCCTCCTCCTCCTCTTCCTCCTCCTCCTCCTCTCTCAGACGCAGATCTGTCTCTTCTCCCCGATTCCTTTTTCTTTCTCTCCCGACTTCCCCTCCCTCGCTCGTTTTGTACTTCCCTCTGTGCAGCAGCAGAAAATGAGAAATGCCACCACTTCACATATCTGTGAGTGTATCTTTACACTCCCAGGGCTCTCTTACTAGTTCAAAGTGATTCTTTTGATATACTGCAGAACAATTTCATGCCCAATTCATTTATTCCCCTGCTACTTTAATTGTGAGCTATTTCCAGATCCACTGTAAATTTTGCACCATCTTATATTGTTAGTGTTTTGGTTCGGATTCTTCAAGTCGAGTTTCTCCAACTTCCTGCTCGGTGAGGACTTTATTCCATACCCTTAATTACAGCTGCTCAATTTATACTTTTTCCTACTAAAAAAGTCCTCATGAACTAATGAGCTTCCACTTGATTTATGTCACTGTCAGTTTGTCTCGTTCTCTGTGAATCCAATGATTTAAACATCCTTTTCAGTGTTTTTATGACACCACATAATTTGAAAAAATCAGATTTCACAATTAGAGCAAAAGCTGCAAACCTTTCCTCCGTCGACCAATCAGAGCCCAGAGCCGTCCCATCCCCCCTTTCCTCTCATCCTAACCCCATAACTGCCACTTTGCTCCACACTCAACATATTATCCCATCATCCACTGGTGGGAAGTCGCGGGCTCGTCCACCACCAAGGCCACATCCGACCCCGGAACAGAGCGGCCAGTCAGCCTCGATCTGCAGCGCTGGCGTCCACATGAAAGCGGCGCTGGAGTGTAAATACAAAGCAACTTCTGTTTGTCGCTGGGATGGAAGTAAAGATTTAGCTCCTTTGTGGAGAGCAGAGCTGTAAAATAAAAGAGCGATGCCACAAGACCGGAACTCTGCCACTGACTAAGTTTTTTTTAAATCTAAGAGACAAATGGTTTCAACTGGGATGACTAAAAAAAGAGTTGTTCATCCTCTGGAAGCAGCAGCTTGCACACGGAGCATTTGAGGTCACGAATCATGTGGAATACATATTATTATCATCATTTTGTGCTTATTTGGGGGCCAGATTTGCTTTTGATAAGAAGCTGATAACATAGAAATAGAAAACGATGACATCAGTGGAGGGTTTTAGAAATAAGAGTGTTGTGGTTTTGGAGGCGAGAGCAGAAATCGAAATAGTTCTGCTGCCTCCAGAAGGAAAACAGACTCTTTGCTGTACCTCAACAGATTGTATATTATAAGCTTATATTTCCCAACACACCCACAATAACTAAAGCAGCTTTCCAACATGCACTGAACTCCAGATAATCTCCTGAAATTATCTGGCGGGGCCGTGAGTGTGAACGCAAACGTCCTCCCAACAATCTACAGAGTTTCTGCTGCCAGCCCCAAAGTGAAACTCTGGATTATGACCAAATGAGCCCATGTGAGAATGAAGCAGAATGTTTTCCAGAGAAATCATCAAGAGAGAGCTGGTGCGTTACTGGAGTTTCTAACATGTGACGGACACAAGACACATGTCTAAAAACTGCTAAACGGTCACTAGAAAGTATCTGTAAGGAGTCATTCCTAACAATAAGAATCACTGGGCAAAAATAGAACATGCAGCTGTTATGTTAAAGTCTGTTTCACCTGATTTTATATTTAGTACATTACCATTTACCCAACTTCAGCATTTAACATGCACCTACTGACTTCTGTGGTAAAACAATAATGTCTATATAATAAATATAATGATACAATTCCAATATAACTCATTATAGAAGTTTACAATACACACAAGGCTATGTAGAATCATTTGAAAATACAAATATTGACATAAATTCAGAAAAGAAAGCTTAATTCAAAGTCTTCAAACATCACTGCAGTGCTCTTGGTTGATACGACTTCTTCAGAAGGGAAAACCAAGTGAAATTAATTACTTGTATAATATTTTTAGATCCTTCAAGGCTCCATCACCACTTAGTATTTATATCAGGAGAATTCAAGCAGCAGAAACTCAAAGTTTCACTCTGACGCCTTCAGTCAGTTACACTCCTCTGTCAGAGCTTCTCAATTACCTTTGTCTGTGTGAAAATGATCAAACACATGACTGAAATATTTTCTACCTGCTGTTCATTCCTCTCATCTCTCCTCACTGGTGCCAGGAGAGTACGTTGTTGTTTGTGTTGGTGTTGATTGTCGTTTATCACTGTATCTATGTCCAGTGGTTTTGCATTGTTCTGTCCTGTGTTTTTGTCTTTGTTAGATTTGATCGCACAAATGGCTCAAAAAACATCTGGCTGGACGACTTCCTGTTTCATCCAAACATCTGGCTGAAGGACTTCCTGTTTCATCCAAACATCTGGCCAACACTGGCCCATTTACAGAAGTGTCTGTGACTGTGTGTTGTCCTTATAAATACAAAGATGAAATTAAACCATCAATACAATATTTCAGCCGGATGATTAGCAAAGTGAGCTTGGAGAGATGCAGCCTTGTTTTCCCGTCTTCAGAGAGGAACATTATTCATCAGGATATTATCATTGTGTATATGCAACACTGACGGACTTGTTTACCAAAATGCAACACAAAGAAAATGCCTCATCATGACACCGAGCATGTGCCGACACAAGCCGGTGAATTCAGAGAAGCTTGTTAAATCCTTGTTTTACAGGAAGTGTGTGTGGACACCTCTTCCTCCTGCTGAACACGGACACACGGGTTCAGGAAACTGCCACACGCGTGATATTAATGTGGTGAACCATCTCTCAGCTTTTAATTAAAAGATAAACACAGCAGGGCTCTTTTAACAAGGGGCTTAATTTCACTAACAGATTCATGTACACCTGCTCCTCCAGGACGTCGGGGCCTGGATTAGTATTTGATTGGATTCCATGGCTGTTGGGGCAAAGCGAAGAGGGTCATTACAACAAGCTGCCTGAACCTCGACCCTCTCCAGCTCCTGAGGGGCTCGGCTTGTACTCTTACTACTGAGCAGAAGATCAAATAACAGCTTCGAAAACATGTCAGGGGCGGGTTGTCGACGGAAAACCAAAGTGTTATGATTCAAGTACAAATAATCTGAGAAGCCATGCTTCATTCTTGCAAAGCATCTGGATCCATGTGAACGTCTCTGCCACGGCAACTGTCCTGTTGCACACTGGAGGATTTTTAAATAACGCTGGAGACTACAGGCGTCCAGACAGATGTGGTTCAAACTAACATTTTCCTAAGTGGCAATTCCAGAGAACTACCAGCAACAACACACGTGCCTTCAGGAGGCGCACATCGTTTTCAGCTGCTCCACCTGGCAGGGAAAGTAAAGTCTGCTTTCTAAACACAAGTACACAACGTCCGTTAAAGTGATGCTTCCCCGGTCGGCTCGCTCTCATTGGCTGTTTCTGCTCATCGCTGCCCCTAAATATAAACCAAATCATAATCTGTGACCTTCTGATTCAGTCTGTGACATCAGGATTATGTCAGTAAACGCCTCACACAGCAGAATCCATTAGATAATCTGTTCAGATCAGCGTCGGTGGGTCTGAATCGGATCCACACCCGGGCTGATAATCCTCCAGAGCAGCATTCACTTTGAACTAAAATGAAATAAAAACTCCTAAAAGTACCAGTGTACAACCCACAGGCAGATAAATCCAAACGTATTACCTTGGCTAGTGGACTGCTTTTTAAGTTCCATCAATCCTCCCATTAGCTTTACCTCGGGGGTGGGGGGGAGAGCTGGAGCAAATCCCAGTGGAAAGTGTTGATGCATCTCTCTTTTTTTCCAGCTGACACCCAGGACATCAGTTTAAAGTCAATTAACCCCAATCTGCATGTGTTTGGACTGTGGGAGGGAGCCAAAAAAAGTAACAAGCAGAGTCATGGAGAACAAACTCCACACAGAGAGATTGGAACAGAGAACGTTTTTTACTGTGAGGCGACAGATGGATTTTTTACATTTTGATATAAAACATTTTGATATAAAACCCCCAAAAAAACGTGCCATTAAAAGAACAGATTGGGGAAAAACACTCATTTCCTTTTGGTCCACAAAATGATTAATGTCAATATCATGTCTGTGGGTTGAGAATTTGTTTGATTTCACTTTTGCATGAAAGGGAGAAACCGCCTGGCTCTGTGCAAAATGAAAAAAGAAAAACACATTCCCTCAACTCTGACGCTCATTAATTAAGACATTTTATCATCTTTAATCTGCACACACGTGGAAAAAAAAATGCTCAGCACTTTGATTCTAGCTCCACAGCTACAGTAACACACAGATATGAGAGTGACGTGCATCTTCTCATCTTGAAAAGAAAGGAAGCGTCACACAGATTCTGGCTGAAACACATATTTTCTCATAATTCCTGTTTTCCTGTGTAAACTGTTAAAGCTGCATAAGAAACATTGAAGCAGCTCCTGGATCGAGGTGCATGTCCTGAGAAATTAGACTTTTAAAACCTGTAATCCATCAGCTCTATTATGACAACCGCCATACATTTCTTTATTGGGGGACGAGAATGATATCACATTAAATCCTTCCCTGCTGCCGCTCTGGATGCATTACTTCCTGCATAACTTAGCTGGATCCTCTCTGCGGCCTGCGACGCCTTTCTTGCATTTTAAGTCACTCTGAAGCCCAGGTGTGGATTACCATGGTAATGAGATCCGAACGCTGCGCTGCCGTCACTCCGGGGCCTCGTCTCAACCGAGCCGCTAGAAATACGCAGCGTCATCCCCCCGTGTTTACCTTTTCCTGCCGATCATCCCATCATTTCCTCCCCTTCTGACACAGAGAGGTGGCTACACCGGGAAAACAGCTCTGCATAAACAAGCCCCGGCGATCAATAGTCAACACAAACACAAAGCAGCAGTATTTCTCTGTAGCCTCTATCTATTGCTCCTAAGCACCGGGCAGCTAAATAACCTTTTAGCAGGCCCAGGCAGGCGAGACAGATGACTTTCCTAAATGAGGCTCCTGCTGACACCGGGCTCTAAATCAATGGCGGTGGCAGGCGTTGAGACGAAGCCCCTGCAGCCTGGGCTCAGCTCCCTGGGAGAGAGGTGCAGCAGTCGGCCATACATCTGCACACGCATTAATATTTTATCATTACCACACACACACTCACTCATTCCTGAAAGAAAATGTTGTTGCTATGAGTAAAAAATTATGATCAAACCCGGGATAGTTTCCTCACGATCGATAAAATCTGACTTTGACTTATAGGACGCGGTGAGAGACAGAGCAGGGATCAATTTACTGGTGTTCTACATCTAATGGGATTTAATGGGATTTGTTTTCTTCCTGTGGGATCATAATCATCCTCCAATAAACAGACTTATTGTTTAATTTGAGATAACATTTATTTTTGATTAGATGATATTTGCTTTCATATGTTTCATTTGCAATTTGAAGCTGTATCATACACTTGTATAAGTAGTTTGTATAAGTAGCCTAATATATTATATTTGAAGTAAATGTGAAATTCATGGTGTAAGATATCTTGTTATTTGCATTTTTTCCACATGGTTAACAAATGTAACCTCATAGCATGTAATAATAACATTGAATGCCTCATATTTAATATTAACACACTAACTAAAAACTAAATTCATGTCTGTATAGGTGAATTTTCTTTGTTTTAAATTGTCTCTATCATTATGTAATAAATTCCTTTGTACATTAAAGTAGATATAATCTGGAGAGAACATATATACTTTAAACTGGACTTGTTTTAGTTGAGAGTTCATGTTCCCTCTTGACTTCGGAAACAGAAGTTGACAGAACAGTCAAGCATAAAATATTTTTCACGTTCAGTAATATATAATTCACCCTTGTTGATATCCCTGGAAAGATTCCGTATCTCCGGCTGTTTCCTTAATGCTCCAGATTTATTGTGACCTTGTCTGTTCAAACTGAGCCTGTAGACAAGTCTATAGAAAATGAATAAAAGCTGTGATGTCGTACACGTGCTGCTCACTATCAGCCTGCGTCTCTATAATTGCCCCCCAGTCAACAAATTATTTGTCAACCATTTGTTATCTTTTGATGTTTTGAATGCCGGGACAGACAGAGGCCCTAACCTGCCATGTCAGGCTCTTTTTTATTGAGATGCAAATGTTGTCTCAGGGATTTCGGCTCCCGGTCTGTGGTTCATTGTGTTTCCCTGGTTTCCCGGGGCTCGGCAAATTTATGATGTTGTTTGTGATTCAAGTAGATCCACCAGGGCCCAGATGGAATCTCATCTAAAAAGTTTCAGAGGAATATTTGGGGTTTTTCTCTTTCTCTTCTTCTCCTGGAACTTTTCACCAACCTGACGAATCTCTTTGATGAGACAGTTTCTCTCGAGAATAATTTATTCACCGCAGCTAATGACATGTTATGAAATCTCATTTGGTTTTATGAAAATAATGAGCGATTTGAAATATGATCATTAATACATTATGAGGAATTTTCCAAATACAGAAAGTGATGATGTGCTAATAATATAAAAAGGCAATTTCCTCTGACTGCTGGCAAATGACCTTGTGATAATCGTATCTAAAATCCATTTCAAACCGAGATCCTGTCATCTTGCTTTTGAGGAAACCTTCCATTACACTTCCTTTGCTTTACTGAAGCTGCAGCCATGTGTGATTCTGATCAGCTCGCTTTCTATATACTAAAAGAAGAGCTTATATAAAGAGGGACGATGTGACTGCTCCTTAAATGTGAAGCCAAAGAGACTTGATTGCCCCCTGGTGGCTGGCTGCAGTTTAAGGTAAGAAACCCTGCCTCCTCCATGTTAGTTGTCATCGGCCCAAACAAAAAGTCAAAGTGTGCGTTTAAACATATTGTTCTTAAAGATAGTTTCCATTATTTTAATTAGGTCTTATTTCTCTGAAGTGCACATTGTTCTAGAATTGTTTTGAATTCGTTTTTTGAAGCTTTAACGTCATGAGTGACTTGTGATTGGTTGAAAAAAGTCAAATTTACTTCCCACCTTTGCCTGAAATGATGAACTGTCATATTCACAGTTCAGATCCCTGTCTCATGGGTAAGAGCTGACCCAGGGGATCAAAGTCAAACTTTTTCTGATCAAAGTCAGACTTGGAAAAAAAAACTAAAAATCAAAAAGAGAGAACCGTCCCCATCGTCCCCACATGACATACGACCATGTTGAAACAGTAGCTGCTCCTTTCATCACCAAACCTACCTCTCATCTCTTTTCTACCTGACATCACCAGATCTAAGGATAAAACACCTTTGTCATTCATTCATTCATTCAGTCAGTCAGTGTGGTGACCACCGTAGCATCTGATAAAATGTTCCCTTCACCCTCCAGTATTAAACTCAATGTTTTCCAAGTAGCTGGACACATAATGTCCGGCACACGCCACTCTCTTCATATAATGGATGCACATTTGCCACCATCTCTCACCTCGCTCTTTATCTCTCTGCCCCCCTTTCCTGCTCGTTCTCTCATCCCTCGCTCCGTCTCGCCGGCTCGAGCCTGTAATGACGCCTCACTTCAGGATGAACACCGGGGCCATTTTTCATAATTACAGCCAGATGTGATTTTCATGCAGCCTCCTGGTTGACATTTTGAAGCACCACACACACACACAGACACACACACACACTTACACAGACACACACACAGGGAGAGACAGACACACACACATACCTCCATTAGAAGCAGCAGAACCAGAGAGAATGGACAACATTAATAAATTTGAACATCCTTATTGGACTTCCAACTGCAAAACATGGTGAGACCAGCCGTGTTTAAAGCTGTGAAATAATATATTAGGCCGGAGAGTTTTAAGACTCACTCTTGGTGTTCACTTTATGCTCATTACATCGATTATTTATGTGATCACTATATACAAAACAGCGGAAACATGCACAAAACTAGGTTCGAGGGTGGCTGTGGCTCAAGGGGTAGAGAGGGTTGGTGGTTTGATCCCCATATCGCCCCTGCCACCAGTGTATGAATGGTGTGTGATAGAAAATGGTTGTGTATAGAAGTGCTGAATGAATGTGTGTGGAAGGGTGAATGTAACTTAGTGGTCTAAAGCACTTTTAGTGGTCGATTTGACTGGAAAAGCTCCAGTATAAATATGGTAAAATGGACTTGACTGGTCTTCACAGAGCCCGACCTTCAACCTCATCAAACATCTATGGGATTAACTCAAATGGCGTCTGCAGGCCAGGCCTCACCAAGCAACGTAATTACTAAATTCACCAGGACTCTTGTAGGTTGACTGGGGGCAAGTCCCTGCTGTAACGATAGAAAGTCTAATGGAAGCACTTTCCAGAACAGAGTTACAGCAGCTTTTAATGTTTCTAAGCTTCGAGTCTCACTGACTAGATGTGGTGTGCTATTGACATCTCGCTCCTCTCCTGTGAATCGATCTGGTTCATGGTGACGGTTAGCACTGAGAGTGCCACTGCAGACACATAACCCTAAAGCAGCTCATCCTGTATTCTGAGCTTCGACTCCAGTTCGTGGATTTCTTGTTTTTTGCAAATCCATACTCGCAATCATAATAATGTCTGGTTTTATTTTAGGAGTTGAAAAGATGAAAAGCTGGAAAGTTTGTTGTTGATGGTGTAAAAAAACTTAAATGGTCATTAATAGAAACTGAATAAAAAATATAGATGATTGCAAGAAAAAAAAATAACAAACGAAATCACGAACAACGCTGAGGTCTAAGGGGGGGAGGGGGGGGGCGGTCTCCATGTGACATCACAAAGTTACAAAGGTCACAAGGTCCTGATGTATAAACAAATCAACACTTTCTGAATTTCAATTTCGATTGAGAACTTAGATACTTTAACAGTATTTGTACATTTAAATACTCTGAGTTTTAATATATGAAATCAAGACCTTTATACTCAAAAAGACACGGAAATCAAATTTTCTGCTACACCTTTAACAGGAGGCAGATTTTATTATCCAAGAAGCACACGTGTTTGAGTTATATGACCTGTCAGAAATACTGTAGTGTTGTCAAAAAACTCCTCATAGGTGTATTGTTTTGGTGCCACAAAATAACAACAAATCTCGACACTACACACAATATAGACACCGTCAAACTGCTCCTGGAGGACTTATAAAGCTCCTGAGCCATTTCCTGCCAGAAAAACTATATTTCAACTTTGCAACTCTGTGTTCCTTGATGGATGAAGGACGTGGAAATGTGTGTTCTGGCAGTTCAGACACCACAGATTTGGTCCCGGTGGGGCTGTGTTAGTTTCTCTGGAAACATAAAAACATATTAAACTTGATTTCCAGACAGGGAAACTTTCCTGATGACTTTCTCGAGGGGAGCTGCGTGTGGAGGGACTTTTATTTTTGACCATAACGACAAGAAGCAAAGTTATTACTTCGGAATAATCAACTGATTTAAATTTAGTTTATTATTTGTTATATACTGCTACACATAACAAGTTTTAGTAAACAAGAGCTGCGGACAAAGAAGAAATGACCTCCTACCTTCTCTTCCCATCGGTCTATAATACCAAGTCTACCCTCTAAATGCTCTTGTCCTACATTCCAGCACCCAGGTTCTTTTCAGGCGTGTTTGAAAGGCGTTAATGCAAAGTGATGGAGTGACAAAACACAATCAAAACGTGTTTCATGACCACTTGAGATTCCCGGCTGGTCCTGGAGTGTGAAAACATCTGAGGGCCGGGTCTCATCGAGAGGCTGCACCGCAAACCTGACTCGACTGTAAACAGGCCCTGAAACCCGCTCTCCACTTACGACTTCCTTCTGGAGAATCGTCTCTATAAAACGGGTGTTTTGCAGAGAAGCTGCACGCCCCCTCCCACACTCCCCTGTTCCCATTCCCTTGAATTAATGCTCAGCTTTTGAATGCGGACAGCCTATTTGTCAAGTCTTTCAATTAGAGTGCATAATGCACCGTGTTCCCAGCACAGGAATTTGGTTTTTTTGAGATGTATAAATACACGGATAAACACTCTTATTTACCTCAGTGTTCCCAAACATAATCACCAGGCTTTTCTTCCCTGCTCACTGCCCTGCATGAAATTAGCCAGCTATTGATTCCCCCGAACACCTCCCCACAGATCTCAGCATTGCAGGGGCCTAATTGGCCGAGCCAACGTGTTTAGTTTCAAGCAAAACGTGACAGTTTTGCACTTAATGTCGTCCACAGCAGAGGGAGGGAGGATCGCAGAGTGACATCATACCGGGGCCTCTTTGTGTTTTTAAATCGTATTTCACATCTCCGCCTGTGACTTTGACGAGCCGGACTACCGAGGCCTTGATGTGACATTTGGTGACATTTAGCAACCGGAATGTGGACAGCCAGGTTTTAACATGAAAGGTCACGCCATGCGAACAGAGTTTACAGATTTGACATACGTGGACATCCCTTTGTTTGTGCACGGAATGTCCACAACCGTTGGATTACTTTGAAGTTGAAACCTGCAACGTGTGATTGATTTTTGCCCTTTGAGCTGTTGTGGTGTTTTTAAAAGTTATGGCAGTTCCATGAATAATTCCCTCAATAGGATCTGAAGTAGGATTTTAATATTCTATATATAGGAAGTTTTCTGGATAGGATTGAGTAATAAGAAACTATTAATAGAGGAAAAGAGACATTGACAAATTAGTGTACTTCACATTTTATGGTACTATAACCTTCTGTAGCCAGTTGAGTCAGATCGTATATAACATTCACTTGGGTATAAGTGGATCTGTTTCAGTTTTGCTCAGTCACTTCAGGAAGTGTTTGACAGATGTTCCTTTCCAAAGACACATTAATAAACTGTACTTTTCCTCTCCAGGACAGGAAACTGTCAGAAACTCAAATAGTGGTGTCATATATCAGAGAATTCTCTTTCCCTCTGCAATTGATGCCAAATTACATAGTTCACTCTGAGAAACTAATTATAGGGCATAAAAGTAAAAAAACAGTTTTGACGCTCAGACGCTGACTTGAGCTGAAATTAAAGAGCGAACAATAATCAGTAACTGTTTCTGCTTCTCAACAAGTAATTTGAGAATTCCTTATTAAAGATTAAATATGCATGTATGTGTTTATTAAAGAGGGATTCGTTATTACTGTAGGATCCTTATTGCTGCTCGGTCTCACTGGGCTCTCTCGTTCTCCACCCCGACACTTTCTCCTCCACCTTCTCCAGCCACACGTTCTGCAACATCGCTCACGGTTCTGGTCCGCGGTGGCGTCTAATTGAACTGGGACTGAGGGAACACTTGTCATGGGATGGCGCTGACTGGAACAGCAGTGTCTGGAGCCACGCAGCCTGTTGGAGCTGTCGCCTCAGCTCTGAAGGAATCGATGAGCGTGTGTGGTTGGACCCGTCACGGCCACTGGGAGCCCAGTTCAGACCCAGCTAATTACCCAGTTCATTCTAAATGTTAATTTGTTCCTGGTTTGCTCCTGTGTCTTTATATCTCGTATTGTTTCATCTGAGGAGGCAGCATTACTTTGAATGCTTTAATTTAAGGGGATACATGCAAGGAAACAAATGCAGTTGTTTTTGGTGGGTCCGGATTGTGGTGATGACATTAATTTAATTAAAACCAAAAAAGTAATAGAAATAAATGCAAATACTGTTCACATTTTAAGGCAGCTTTAAATGTGATGCTGAACTTGCTAACTTGTTTCTTGATTGGTAAGTAAACAGATGTTATTGCTTTTATGTGGTAAAGGCAAAAATGTAAATATATTGTCCCTTTAAGTGATACAAATGTGGATTTCACGACAAAATAATAGATAGAGATTGGCAATTAACATAAACATACATTTGTTACAAGATATTCAGGATGCCAGAGACGTTTTATTCACACTGATTCGTTAATTAAGAGTCTCCACTTAACCTAATCTGCAGGACTTTGGACTGTGGAAATACCAGAGAACCCACACAGACACGGGGGGGAACATCCGCTGAGAAACACCCCGGCCTAACAACAGTGCTAATTGAATTACCACAACTCTTAATTACCATATTTCATTGCTTGACATTATTGCCCAGCTTGATGAATAAATTCACATCATATAAATCATCCTTATGTGTAATTTGTGAAAAAACGTCTTTTCTCACGCATCAACTCCATCATCGTCCAGACTCAGCAGCACCTGATGAATAGTTTACTGCCTGAGAGGAGCCTGTGTACCTGCCTGATAGATGTCACACACACACACACACACACACACACACACACACACACACACACACACACACAGACACAGACACAGACACACACACACACGCACCACCGTCCTCTTATCGGGGATCCAGGGGTGAAGCCTTCAAGCTGGGCTGCTCAGCTCGGAGCTGATTCGAGGAGACAGGCTGCAGGTATCCGGGCGTTGACTGGCTCCGTCTGTGGGGAATCTACAGCGGGAGATCTCGGGCAGATGGGGGGGCTCGCTACAGTGCTGGGAGACGACAGTCAACTGCACCACGACGCCCAGAAACGTCCTATATATCCATGAAGTAGCTGTATTTACATCATGAGGATTAGAAGTATTGTTTCTTGTAGATTACAGAGAGAGATCGGTCGGTGAGAAGAAGAAATGTCCCCTCTCAACAGGTGAATCCCAGACCGTGACGAGAGAGTGTTGTTTTGAGACGGGAGGAAATGAGACAAGAAATAATGAAGCTACTGGGAGTTGTTATGAAATAACTAAAGTATCACAGTGAGGTTCACCAAGTGTTTAGTGGGTCTATTAGTGAAAGGCCTTTTTAGTCAGAGTACATGCTACACATATATGTAGGTGAATCCTGAATGTGTTTGCTTTGATATGTTTTTCGATGCTGTGTTCATGTTTGGTCTCATCAACTTTCTTATATTTGGCCTATTATCTGGATTTGTTTGTAACGCCCCCTGGTGTAAAGTGAGAGCAGTGGCCGACATTTCCTAATCATGCTGGAAGTGGATGACCAATCACAAACCAGTGGGCCAGCTGGCCAATCAGAGCAGTCTCGGCTTTGTCAGGAGGGGGTGCCTAAAGAGACAGGAGTTAAAATCAAGTGTTTCAGACAGAGGCTGAAAAGAGGAGCTGCAGCTTTGGACAGTTTTAGTAAAGTTATATGTTTTTTCAAGTAGTAACACTGCCTATCAACCTTTGGGCAATGTATAAAATTATATTAGTACATATAGTATATAAATGTATTTATATCTACATATCAGAGCCTTGTTGTGTTGTATATTACCGTATGAGTTTGTCAGCATTGCACCTCTCGTTGTCTGCCTGCACTTTGCACTGTAGCTGACAGGTTTCACTGGATATTGATGATTGATTTTACTTTTTTTTTATCTGCATTTTTGAAAAAAGCTTAATATCAAACTGCTGCAGCGACAGTAAAAACGCATCAATCACCTCAACGTAGACTCTATTGATCTTCTGTATATCTCATTGTCATGTCAGTTAAAATTCTTAAGTATAATACAAATAGTCTTGTGCAGTTGCCTCATGGAATTTTAAATTTCTCCATTATGACAATAAAAGATAAATCACCAAGTAAACTGAGGAGCCAGCTCAGTTTTAAAACTCACACAGTGTGTTTATGCATACTTTTTTTTTGTATAATACCAGATGTATAGATATATTACTCCCACAAGCAACTGGGAACGAATCCACCAAACACAATGGAACAATCTACCAATAACAACTTATTGACTGCAACAGATGATCAAGTGGATGACTATAAAAGTTTTAGTGCAAATAATTTTAAAGATGAATATTAAAATGTTCCTCTGCAGACGAGAATTATCAGTATTTCGGGGCCTGGACTGTATTCAGGTATATTCAATATTTCACACTTAAACTGAGGTATGGTAAAAATCATTTCCATTTATTCAGATATCACTTCATTCAATCCTATTAAAACATCTTTTGCTGTATTTTCAGTTATGCTGCCGGATATTTGAAAAGTGGGTGATGTGATTTACAACTGGATAAGACGGTTAATGCATTTAATGCCCAAAATACTTTGTGTGTGTGTGTGTGTGTGTATGTGTGTGTGTGTGTGTGTGTGTGTGTGTCTGTGTGAGATCCTGACAGCTTCCTCATAGAAGTCTATATTTAAGGGCGGCAGGGAGACAGTTAATCTCAGGTGGGCTGAGTCCACTGTGGTTTCTGCTTAATTAATGACGCGCCATCTGTCTGTCTCTGGAGGAGGGAAACCACCAGCTACTCAGGCTTTGATCTCACCTGTCTGTCTATGAGTACGTGTCTGTGTGTGTGTGAGAGTGTGTGTGTGTGTGTGTGTGTGTGTGTGTGTGTGCATGTGTGTGGCTGTATCTACATAAATAAGTGTCAGTCCTCACCTCCTCATTCTCGAGCTGCTTGCATGGAGCGATATCAAGTCATCAGTACAAGAGTTATTTCATTAAAGGAGCAGATGTCTGGTCTTGTTTTTCTCCGAAAATATTATTACAGTCTGTCTGAACTCATGATTTATTATCAGATTAATCATATTTTTTTCCTTAAATCTGCTTTAATGAATGTTTTATATTAATAACAAATCAGATAAGTGTGGCGACTCAGGTATTAAATACTTCGGAGGGTATGTATTCTGAATTTTTATTTGTATGACATATAGAATGACCTATTCTCTGTTCCTTATGTTCATGTATGTTCTTGGCAACAAGTCATATAACCTAAATGAGCATTAAAGTCATTTTCCACATCTACAAGATAATCTCCTGATGTGGGCGTCTCTACAGCATCCCTACTGGACCTTTGTCATCATGGTAACAATTACACTCATGTGGCCAAGTTTATGGTAGGGTCATTGGGTCTTAGGTATGTTTGTCCTTCAGCAAAATCATTCAGAATCTACTGAACCAATTTCCATGGAATTATATTGGGGCATCACCCAGAAAAAGTAAATATATTTAAAACAAAGACACAACAGCCACGATTGGTTTAAGAAGAGAAATGAACAGTTATCTCCCAGGCTGAAGTCTCATATTTTGTAGATCCATGGTTCCACCTCTATCTCCTCCACACACAGACTTCCACAAGCGTCACCTTACTTTCACCTTTGCTTCTCCTAACAAACCTCTTTAGGGTTAGTGTTTCCAGCAGACTGTGGCACCTGCAGGCTGCAGGGATTCTCTCCCCCTCGGCCTAGGGAGCATCACAGAGGTCAGGCGCTGATGTTGGAAGATGAGGCCCTGATTCTGGATCGTCTACCAAAAAAATGTTTGATGGGGTCGAGCACAGGGCTCCGTGCAGGTCAGACAATTTATTTTTTCTGGCAACACTTTCTATGTGGACCTGGGCTTTGTGCACTGTCACATGAAAACACTCAAGGAACCTGTTTGCAGACAGTTACATGAAACACGAGGGTGATCACAAAACATATCCAGAAAAAACGTATTATAAGTCTGAACACCTTGCACCAGATGTTGTGTGATACCTTTATCATCCCCTTGCACCCATTTAAAGAGTCAGTGAACTTACGGCTCCATTAGCCTCATCATTGATCTGCCATCCTGAGAAATGCTCCTGACGTGTCCCCTGTAAAAGTCAAGGTGAGGCGTTGTGGTGTCTTGTGTGTGGGTGGAGAAACGCAGCTCACGTCACATCGCCTGCATCTTGCCACAGCCTCCGACAGCAGAGGTAAGAGCGTCTGCCTGCCTCTCACTTCAATCCGGCCTCCCCTGAGGACTCTCACAGAGGTAGAAGGGATTCGCCTGATAGCTGCAGAGGAAACTGGGCGACTTGAGTTTGTCATTGAACACATCAGAAGTCACTCTGTCCCTGGCTTTTTATATTTCTATTCACCACTCGCTGAATTTTAATTTCTAAAAACGACATTTCATCAAGCCGGAGTTCGCTGCACGCACAGGATCATAGTTCAGTGTTGGTTTCTACAATATTATAATGTGATAATTAAATTAATGACTTTCTTCCTCAACTACCAGGGACCATGAGTTAGTGTGAATGACTGTATCCTTGTTGCTAATGGAAACTGTAGCTGTATATATCCTATGTGTATATTTGCTCTTCCATCATTACACCTGCCAACTCTCTATGACTCATAACTGATTGATTTATTATAGTGTTTGTAGACGTGTCCACCGCATGTGGTGGAATTACATGATATTATTTCTAATGATTGTGTTCTTAGGTTGTGTTTGTCCAGAATGTACAGATTCAGTGTGAGACATTCAGTACACGTCAGGCTCTTATATTACATTGAATGTCTTCAGGGATATTTTTCTGTAGAACTATATTAGTTCAACAGTCACAGAAAGAGATGAGAGGAAGTGAGAGACTTTAACTCTTCATTGTCTGAATCTTCCTCTACCTCGTATCTATAAACAGCACCGTAAAATCATTGTATACTTTGCTAACTTGTATACTTACATTATCCAAAAATGTTTCCAACAATGTTCAAGAAATTCAGGATTTATTATTGTGTTTTTCTCTGTAAGGTCAATTAATTTAATACTTTAATACATTACATCGTGATTTGAACATGATTTGCATGAGGTAGATTTTCATAATTTTAACAATGCTTCACAATGACATCATACTAGGTCTTATGTTGTTGTTTGGATGAGGAGACCCTTAGTAGCCAGATGCATATGAAGAAAAAGTTGTGCTTGTCAGCTTCACCCACTTTGACGTCTACCAAATAAGAACAAATGTCTTTTGCAATAATAACAAAATGTTTTTGTATTTCTCATGTGATACATTTTATTTTAGTCTGTTGTTGTAAAATAACTATAAAGCGGTGACAAGGAACAGAGACAGACACTTGACATTCAGGGCGAGTTAACAGGTGTTCGCTCAAAAAGCGGCAAAACCAAAATAAATAAATGTTCCAAACACGTTGACCTCAATCTGGAGGATTTTTATGATCAGACCGGTCGTAAATATCTTTTTATAGATGTGCATTGAAACGGAGACAAAGATAGTTTCCGCACGATGTGTTTTGAATCTGAAAATGTACTGTATTATAGAGGTGTTATTGTTTTGATGGATGTGGTAAAGTGCAATGACAGCATCTATTTTTAGGAGGTGATGTCGTAAAACAGAAAGTTGCCACTGAAGACACTGAAAACATGTTTTATTGTGTTTTATCTGTGTCTCAAACTGACAGAGTTGAACTGTGCCGGGTGATGGATGGATGTTAAAAGTTTCTAAACAAGTTATAGAACCCGCTGCTGAAAATATTAGGTTTTAAATCCAGACGCCTGCAGCATCTCAAACTCAACGTGAGTATATGTGAAGATGAGATGAGTCATAGTTTACTGATATGAGATGTTCAAACATAGTAGATAGTGATTATGGATATAAAATAAATAGCTGTAAGTGTAATTATTATTTTAGGCCTTGTTGACTCTTCTGGTGACCAACAATTCATTAATCCAATGCTGAAAAACATGTGTGATTTTTAGATTTAAGTATCAGAATCCAAAAATAGTATAGTCAAATAAGTTTCCTAAAACTTAAACTGGCACTTTAATCATGCTGACATATTTTATAAACAGTATTGTGCCAAGTTTATGATTCTCAGATTCCTGTCTCTCGTCAGGCAGGAGCCTCATTGGTCTCAGCTTCATTTTGTCACCATGGAAACGACCCCAGCCGTCCGTTCAACCTTTCTGTCAAACGACCAAATCGATCGACTGACTGATCTTTTCACATGACACATGATTTATCAGTTAGCTAATTAGGAACCGGCCAATATGAACCTTTCACAGACAAATTGCATCAGTGTTTATTTGCTGTTATGCACCAATTAGACAACTTTTAGTTTATATTAGCAATTAATCAATAAAAAATGCACAAAAAGATGTGAATTGATGTTTATAGTTTAAATACAAATGTTTATATCCTTAATTGAACCTTTATATATTTAGTTGTTTTTATTATTTATTGTAATTTACTAGAAACTTGATGGTTGAACTGTAAAAATATATTGGTTGAATAAAGACACCATATTTAAAGTTTTTAAAATGTTTTGCTCTCTGAGGTCTGTATTGGCATTGAGTTGGGCCCTAGCAACAACAGAACTTTAAGTAATGAGATTCTCCAGTATTCATATAAACTTCACATGTCGTCAATGTGATGGAGGTTTTCTGGAAGCTGGTGAGATGAGAACTCTGGCAGCAGCTGATGTCTTCCTCAGAAGAGTCTAATGTGGACCTGATGCATGGAGGAGACCAGAAAGTGGAACAATACATCAAAGTTGACAGAGGAACATGAGCGATTGTCAAAAGAAATCCTTCACAATTAATATTTAAAGAAAAACAGCCTGATGAGCTGTAGAAGCTCGGCACAAAGCACCTGAGCCTCATCAGTCAAATCCCACAGCAGTAACACAACAAAAAGAAAAGTGAGTGGAGGACTGCAGGTATAGATCCTGTGCTATTCGAGTGCTGTGTATATTGTTGGTAGCGTTACGGCGCAGTGAGCTTTGAAGGGTCTAGAAAAAATCGTGGAGTGAAAAACAAATCATCACCTGCCTCTCAGTTCACCTCAGCGCCCGGGCTCCCAGGTGTTTGGTTTTTATTGGTTCCTGAATCACTCGGATGTAGCCGGAGCGACCTTGACTCCTCGGCCCATGGTGCAGATCCCCGTGAAGGACGGTGGGGGGGGGCGCGGAGAGGGCGGGCTCTGCAGGAAGCCGGCACATCTGACGATAACCGCTCTACTCGTAGGTTAATTCCCCCCCTCATCTCTACATCTGCCCCTCTATTAACTTCCCCACCCTCGTGATCTCGGTTTCAGTCCCTCCAGTCAAAAGGTGAGACCGAGTCCTCCACGGGATCTTTCTGCTGCAGCCGCTGTTAAATCAACCAGCAGAGAAACATTTAATTCTATTCACACCAGTCGACCTGGTAATTGCATTATGATTGCAAATGATCTGCGCCATTGTTAAGACGTTCATTGATGAATATGTGAAGGTGTTAGCTGCTGGGAGAGGCGGACTACTATGGTCTACGGATCAGCTGCGGCCTTATAAGGTCAGGTGGAGCTGCAGCAAAGTGGCAGGACTCCTGCACACACACACACACACACAGAGACAGACACACACACTGAGTACAGCAATTATCCACAGTGGTAATAGCCAATTGTACAAGCAAGAGATCTGCACATGAGCGCACAGCTTTGATATTCTGTGTTGCTGAGCTCTTCCTGCTGGACTGTGAGAACCTCTGCTGTCCTGAACACCGTGACTGGACCCAGAACACTGACAGGGAGAGTATAAGTTATAGCTCCACTATGTCCGCCGGCCTTTACGGTCATCCCTGATACTGCCGCCACTGATTTATTGAAAGACAACGACCTTTGGTTCCGCGGGGCCCTCTGCCCGGCGTCGCTCGATACACCGCGGCCCTGAACTGAAACCCCGGGTCAGTGCTAAAGATGCTGCAGCCAATAAAGGGGGTCGCAATAAATAATACGACAGCTTTGAGTTGTTGAGTCGGGGGCCCGCGTGAATGTTGACGAAGCAGGGAGGGGGAACTTTGATTTTAAGTTCATTTTTTTTGTCAAATAAGACCCCACAAAGTTATTTACGACTCACAACCTCGGCGAGAGACACAAATATAACACACTGGGGAGGTTTGCATTTAAAAATATGTTTCAATTATCCTTTTCGATGAATTACACATGTAGTGTCGAGGTAAATCACTCAGACAGGAAACTGGACTGTTCTCCAGATGAAACTAAATCACCTCCCCCGTCAAATTTGGCCTCTCAGAGCGTCTGTTAATTTATTTTCCATTTCTTCGTGAACAACATGCTTTATGGAGAGGCACAACATTTCCACCGCAGCCAAAAGTTGCTTCCCGAGCACGGCCCTCCATCAATGGCTGCCCGGTGAGTGGAAGTGCTGCCAGAAGGAGCCGTGCTGACAAAGGAATGTGGCTTCAAGCAGACCTCGATGCTAAAACAGCAAATATCAGAGTGTGGTGTCCAAATAGAAAAGAGGATGAAAAAGAGGGGAAACAGAGATTACCTGGTGCAGACTGTGTGAGTGCTCCATTCAAACTGATGGGAGCATGTGAGCAGGCGGAGGTTATAAGGACACGGTGAGAAAAGAAAAAGAGCTGCTGAGCGGAATGAGAATGAAATTATACTTGACAGATTCTTTTAAAGATCCTCAGTATAATTCAACCATATGAATGAATTCAATTTTCGAGAAGTCCTCTTTTAGCAGTAGTTTATTGAGACAGATGGTTTTAAACACCGTGAATACCCACGAGGCCCGGCTGCAGGATGGAAGTCAGAGGTGAGAATCTGAGCAGCGGCAAAAATATTCAATGTCCTGACATTAGAGCTGCAAACAAAACACAACAGGGGGATAATTACTGAACTATGTTTACGTTTCACCCAGACTGGTTTTCAACACAGGGTGCTCAGTGGAATTTATTACCTTTGTTTATTTGAGATAATCAGTTAAATTCAAAACAGTTTAAAGTGAAAGACATTTGATGGATTTAACGGTTCTTTCGTTTCAACGGGGAAAGAAATGTTGCTTGGAAGTCATAGCGACATCTATACAGGCTTATAGCTAAATATAGATATTATATATAGAGCCAAGAACCAGTATATCTGTGACAGTTGCAGTTTTATTAGAGCTGAGAATTCCACCAGCAGAGTTTCATGTCCATCCAGGTCCTGGAACAGTTCCAACTGCAAGTCACTGAACATTATCTATGCAAAGGAATAAACTGGGCTTCTCCTTCCAGAACCTTGAGCCCTCAGAATGACTCCTCCCCCTCTCTGCTACTCTGTGGGAATTATTTAAGGTTTTTCATGGCTCACCAAAGAGTGCAATGAGAGAGAGAGAGAGAGAGAGAGAGAGAGAGAGAGAGAGAGAGAGAGAGAGAGAGAGAGAGAGAGAGAGAGAGAGAGAGAGAGAGAGAGAGAGAATATAGAGGAGGAGGGATGGAGTGAGAGTGAAAATCCTCTGTCAGCTTACATATCGAGGTTGTGTTCTCCATCAGTGGGTTTGAGGGATTGGGGAAAAGGAGGTAGAGATCCAGTCTGCTGGGCACAGGAGCTCAGAGGGGTGGGCGTGGAGGAGTACACACACACACACAAACACAAACAAAAACACACAAAACCGCATCTACTTTGCAACTCAACCCACACCTGCAGATGCATATTGGGGCGTGTACGACTTTTCCTCAGTATCTGTCCACTTCTTTCTCACTTCACTTCACTTCACTTCTCACTCACTCAAGTGTTTCTGACTCTTTTACCGACTCTGAACTTCCCCGCTTTTATTTTAAATTCATGTGCTTCAGCTGGGGAGACTGTGGGTGAAATAGAAATTGTAATGTGTTGTCGTTTGCCTACAAGACAACAAACTGCACGACTCATTGGTATCACTGAATACTGAACACTCTATACGTGTGTGTGTGTGTGTGTGTGTGTGTGTGTCGGGGTGAAGTGTGGTTAGTGCAGAGCGACTGGGTGACTGTGTGACAGGTGAGAGCAGCTTTACAGGTTCATTACTGGATGGTGAAGTGAGGCACTCCGGGGCACGGCGGTTGGGCGGTGACGCTCCGGGCCTCCTCATCAACATCCTGTCGCCTCCGTTTTCATACTCTCAGGCTCGGCACTGCAGCTGACCCAGTTCCCCCCCCCCGGGAGGGAAAACTGTCTTCCCGAACAATGAGCCCCGCAACTACAACTGAAAGATTGTTTTTTTGTTTAGCAGCATAGAAACTGTGGAAAAACGCTGCGTCTGCTGACCTCCCTGTGAATTTGTATGTGATGAAGAGCAGCGCAGACAAAAGAGTGTGTCCCTGTTTGTGTAATATTTCACAAAATGGAATATGTAACTTTTCTGGTTTCATGTTTCTGTGAGGACTTTGACGTTTTTGTATAATCTGTAGCAGTTCAATATTAAAATGTGACAAAATTGATTGTAGATAGAGCTTCAGTGAAATGAAGGAGGAAGTGACACAGGTAGAAACAAGAGACACTCACTCTTGCTGCTCACTCTTCTACTTCCTGGTTTATACATTCAAACAGCTACTGTGTGTTTATACTATATTTACATACTGCTGGTTATCAGGTGTGAGCATGCATGAGAATTGAAGAATTAGGACGACTGATGTGATATCACTGCAGATTTAACAGTTTTGACTCCTCTGCAGTGCACTGTGAGGGGTAGGAGTGGTCATATTGGTCTGTACACAGTAGAAGATGGTTCAAGACTCATATCTGTCTCAACTGTTGCCATAACAGAGACATCCACTGTCTCCAGAGGATGAAGTCTGCTGACTAAAGCACTTTGTATGATTCTCCACAGACCTGGTTTAACATCTGACTCCAGTGATCTGATACCAGTGGACAGATCCAGGTTGGACAGTTCACAGCGGGGGGGTCTCCAGAGTACCGGAGAACGACCCCTTGTGATTGGATCTCACCTCTCCGCTCTATATGCAAATATACACCTACGTCGAAAAAGCAAATGCTGTGAGAGAGAGAGAGAGAGAGAGAGAGAGAGAGAGAGAGAGAGAGAGAGAGAGAGAGAGAGAGAGAGAGAGGAGAGAGAGAGAGAGAGAGAGAGAGAGAGAGAGAGAGAGAGAGAGAGAGCCAGAGAGACTCAGTTCTTTGTTGTAAGAGCTAATTTGGCAGGGTTAACATTAATAGTTGAAATGTGCTGAGGAACTAATAGAGGATTTTCTTATTATAGCTGCTGCACCTCAGCATGCTGGAATGTCATCGTCTCGGTATGTGCTGATGTCAGCATTTACCTAGAGCGCTACTGTACAGCACATAGACCTCATATGAAGAGGGACAGAACCCCCCCACTTCCTCCTGCTGGAGAAAAATGAAGCGGAAATATCCAAAATATCGCTGCAATTTTGAATTCATTAAGATCCTGAGTAAATATACTCGAATAACTTATAAAAAAAGTCCAGAAGAGGGTAAAGCATTGATCGGAATGCATCAGGTATCAGCTTTTTAATTAATAAACTCTTAAAAGAGATTACCCAAAATGTCCACTGGCGCTAAAACATGTATAAAAGTATTGCTGTAAGTTATTTTGTCTGGAGAATCATTTGATTCAGACTTTAAACCGTGTAAGAATAGAGGATGGTGTTTTGTCCCTGGATATCCAGTGTCAAAATATCGGCTGTTGCCCCCAGAGTCTAATTTGTCAGCCGATAGCCGATGGGCTCTGAAATCGAAGGCCTCGCGTTGAAAGCCAAAATCCAACATTCCCTCTTTCAGCTCTCCACCAACAGCTGTGCAACGACGTCTGGCTCTCAACCGGTATTTCATCAGTTGGTTGATATAATGTCGGTAAATAGAGAATGTGTGGCCTGTAAAGACCAAAACAATTACCTGAAAGATACTACAAAAGTATAACACCTCAGGGAGCTGATGGTGATTCTCTGTGAGTGAGTACTTACCCAATATTGATCCACTGCCAATATCAACATATCGATTTGCTCTGAAGTGACCACATTGACTTCAGACTTGCTGAGCTGCTACAGAGATGTTATAAAGTGTAGATTAACTACCCCACCCCCCGTTTACTAGTCTGGTTTGTCCTCTCACTGACCAGTTGGTGCTCTTAATTTGAAACTGCAATCAGCGTGAGGGTTTTCCACAGGCTTAACTTCAGAGTCTTTGAAAAGTTCCCCAGAGGATCCCACTGCGGTGTGAGCTGCACTTTCACTGTTATCTTTAGGTGGAGGAGGTGGGAGAAGGAAGCCATGCAATATATAGGTCTGCAATATATTTAGCTGAGGGTAAGAAATAGCCAGGCTTATAATTGCTTTGGGACAAGCTACGATGGGTTTCCTCTGGCAGAAGGAGATTTTCCTTTGGTCAACCATGAGAGCAATAAGACAGATAAGAGGAAGAAGGGAGAGAGAGAGAGAGATAGAGGGAAAGAAGGAGGGAGATTCTCAGATTTTCTAAAGTGTTCGGGTGAAATAGAGGCTTTGTCGTCCCATGAGGACACAATGAAAAGCCCACAGTTGGTTGCCTTCTCCGAAACTCAGAGGTTGAGGAGAGAAAAATAAACTATAGGTAAGAAAGGTTTCAAGAGCATCTCCAGCCAACGCTCGCCCTCGGCTTGTGGCGAGCGGAATCGAACCTCCGTGTTTCCATCACCGGCTTCTCTCTGAAAGACTTTTGCTCCTGTTTCTTTCCGGAGCACCTGCAGCCACTGATGTTGTTGCACTTGCACTGCTAAGACAGATCTTGTTTACTGTCTCTGAGGTGTGTCATTTAATTAATAGCTCCAGGGCTGTGTGTTCAGCTGTCTGCAGCAGCGGGGGGGATGAGTTTATAACAGTGGATCAGTGGAGGAGACTCCCCACCGCAAAGAGGATGTAAGCAGGTTACGGCCGAAACAAGAAGTCAATGAATGGATGAGCTGATCGGAGGAAACACAAATCGCACAAGTCGTTTGCTTCTGCCTTCGTCTGAGGTGGAAGTGAACTGAATATGTGAGGTTTTGTGATGTGATTGGTTCACCTGGAGTGGCCCTGGCGCAGGAGGTAAAGGGGATTGCCCCACGAACCACACGTTCGATCACCAGCTCCTGCAGTCTGCGTCAGATAAACTGAACTCCAGATTGCCCCTGACGGTTGTGCCAACAGTGTAAGAATGATGTGGGATAGAAAAAGTGCTGCGTATAGAAGCAGGAATGTGAAATAAGACTTTATAACACAGTCCATTTACCATGAGGCTCGGACCTATAGACACTTTTCAAAGGTACGATATGTTTCACTTATCTGTTTAATTAAATACACTAGAATTGAGTCAACAAGAACATAACCATTAGATCTAGTGATAGTAAAAATAATTGTAAGCTCCAGGGCTAAAAGGAAAAACAGATAAATTATTCAGATAATAGAAAAGGTAACACAAGTGATATTTTTCCGGTAAACGTGGATAAGAGCCAAAGCTGCATGAATAATAAACAGAATGCAGATTTTTGAAATTCTAAACTAATAAGCTACAAGCTAACATGGTTCCCCCTCAGTATCCTTTAATCAGTTTTAATAGATTTATGGGGTTAAGGATAAATAACGATTTGACACTGAAGTAAACATTTCTGTCAAAAGCAACATTTCATATTCTTCCATTCAAAACTGTTATTTACACGTTTATTATTCAATTAAATTATGTAACATACCTTAACGGTTAGTATCATTTTACTTTACTGTAGAACCTTTAGTCCAACTTCATAATATTGTTTAAAACAAATATCTTAAAAAATCATATTATTTGAAGTTTTCTATATAAAATAAAAGATTTATTTGAATAATGACTTGATTATATTATATATTATATTACCTCTCTTAAAACGTATTATTCCTTCTGTACCTCTCACAGCCTCAGTTTGTCTTTCAACTCAGTATAAACCTGATTATTAGTGTTGTTCAAATACAAATAATGTTTGATCCCTGATTGTATTGTGTTACATCTCTAGTCTCTCAACATCAGACATCATATCCAGGAAGCGGCTCTGTGTTCATTTGTGTATTTTCTTTTGTCTGGGAACGTTCCTGGATGCCTAATATCCTAATGAGAAACAACAAATCTTATCTTATTGTTGCCTGGAGGCTCCGACTCCTCGTAACGTCCCTTTGTTTGAATCTTTATTCTCTCAGTTTGTTGTGTGGACTTCAGCAACATACCGAGCAGGTACTTTCATTCTCTTACTGAACTCTATTATATTGTTCTCCGGCTTTTTCTTATTATTATCAAAATGCCCGGAACCCGCCCCCCCTCCTGTTGCAAAACATTGACTCGGGCGGTGGCTCCTGCAAATCATAACAAATGTGCTCGACCACATCATCTCCAGTAATGTCCCCACCTCCTTTTGTTCTGCGCTTTATTTCCCCAAACACTCGTTTTCCAGTTGGGCGGTTAATTGAACTCAATTCTAAAGTAGAGCGTCCTTAGCCACAGTTGCCTGTTTGCCGTGCGAGGAGATAGATTAACCAAAAAGCTGGGCTCAGACAGAGGAGCCAGTGATGCAGGGAAGCAACCTGCTGGGTAACTGATCGTGGTGTTTCAGCGCTGGAAGCTCAGAGTCTAGCTAGCGGCTTCTCCGGCAAATATAGAGGAGCAAATCAGCTGCTCTGTGGCACAAAGGGAAAGTTGGATTCCAATAAGTCAGTGAGACGCTTGATCTGCTGCTGGCGACACGGAGGCAGGATGGATAGATGCAGCACGCTCAGATGCTTGAGCGGCTTAATACACAGAATGAACCTGGGTGGAGAGACTGAAACAAATGGTCCCTGAGTTTTTATTATATAGAATCTTGAAAAAGTCAGCAGCAGTGTAATATAGTCGGTATAATCTTGTCCTGCTCTTCAGTGCACCAATTGAAACGTCTCATCCCTGACAGCTCCGGCTCCGCACGTCCCTTTAAATCACAGTAAGCTTGTTTATTTTCCCCCTCAAAATATTCATCTACTACATGAGTTTGATTTTCATCGTCTGAGCTCCTCGTGCAGACCACAGCGGAGCCAGCCTCACCTTCCCGAGACCTCACCGACAGGGGGGTTTGGTAGCTGCTTTTCAGAAATAGCCCGGGCTGTCCACCTCTCACACCACGCCGCTGTCAGAGTGTCACACCTGCTGTGGTGAGGCCCGTTGCATAACCTCCTCCGCTCAGGCAGAAGATCAGCGTTTCTCTCCAGCGACACACGCTGAGTGCAAGCGTGAGTGTTTGTGTTATCTAACAGAGCGGCTAAAGGACACCGAAGGTCAATGTGAATATAGCGTCTGAATTAAAACAGGGGGGAAATTCACTTTTTTGCATAAATAAAAAACAACGTAATGATCTTTAATGCTGCTGTTGTTTACAAATCATCTCACTTTCCCATCTGCAGCACTCAGCTAAAGGTTATGATTCAGATCACCGAGCGCTTTCAGCAAATACTCTACGTTTATAGTATTTACATTAAAAGGCTTGAGGTGACACAGGGTCAAACTGTTTTCTCTAACATCAGTAACGTTTGCTGTAAGGCCTGGAAGTATTCATCCATCCATTATCTATACTCCTTGTCTTTTGTGGGTTTTGTCGAGAGGTGGCGTGCCCCCTGGACGGGTCACGACCGTATCACCGGGCCAACGTAGAGACTGAAAATAGTTCACACCTACAATTAAGCCCACTCCAGTCAGCAGGTCTTTGGACTGTAGGAGGAAATCGGACCACATGGAGAAAAACCCACGCAGACACAGAGAACATGCAAACTCCACACGGAAAGACCCCAGCTCAACCAGGATTCGAACCGGGATCCTTCTTACTGTGCGGAGAAAGCAAGAGTTAATTGATATTATCATCTGATTGTAATGAATATTCAGTTCTAGTCCCTATTGTTCAATTAAAGCAGAAATCTGAAGTTTCCTGCTCATTTCTCTCTTCTGCAGCGTCATTTGGCGTTTAAGGAATTTTGTGCACGTTTTGTTTATGTTAGGGAAATGGAAACGGTCTATGACGCTTTAAAAATGAATTCTGCATGAATATCATCATTTACAAGTAACACACAGACTAAACACACAAAGATGCAGAGGGAGAGAGCAAGTGAGTGAATAAGAAATAAAACCCCGGCGACAGCAGGTTAAACTAAACAAGATTTACAATGAAAAATGCTTCCAGTTGTTATCTCAAGAACGAGCACCCAAATCCCCCCCGTGCTTTATAGAGAGAACCTGCAGTAAAACAGGAAATAATAAATAGCACTTGTGCCTGGATATCCTGCCTGGAGTTTTAACACTGACTTTAATTGCTCTGATTTACTGAGTTAACTTATCTATAAAGTGTCCTAATGTGGCGTTCTCACCAGCCATTAGCTCCGTCCATTTTAATACAACTGTAAAACACTTTAAATGCTTTAATACTCACGTTCGCCGAGATGCTGAGGAAACGTTGACTCGGATGTTGACTTGCATCTCACAGCGAGTCACAATTAACTCTGTCTGCCCCTGTTTGTGATGATTAATGCTGTATTTTACAATGACTGTTTCTAAATGTCTTACACAGTAACTGAGCTTCAGGGTTAGAACCTGTGACTTTACTCACCATCACATCTTTTATTTTAATTGAGGGTAAAACAGGGAACTAAATTAATTTAATGTTTTTTTTTCCAGTTAAGCCAGAGCACCACCCGGCTTGATCTCGGCTGTGGTGCTGCCCGGTAAGAGACAAACATCTAACATCCACAATTACACATAAAGGACACAGCACTGCGCCATTTGGAAAATACCTGAGCTTGGACCCAGAAACAGACTTAACAACTGAATTCAATGAAAGCCGAGTGTTGGGCCTGAGTGGAAATATGCACTCAATCTTCTTTTCTGTATCAGCTGTGTTTTTGTTTATTGATCTGCTCGACACTCTGGATACAAACTGAATGAGACTTTTCTGAGGTAGCATCTCTTCAACCAGTGGGGGGGGGGCTATGAAAGAGGACTTTGTATGCTGTGAGCCCGAGCATAACACACTCAGCTGGTTTGATGATCTGCCCGGCTGAAATGAGATGGATTTGGAATCGCGATCCGAGGGCGTCTGCTGTGAATTGCATGAGCCATGTTAGCTGGGAGGTGTAGCGAGTCAATTACAGCATGAGGGCCGCGCAACGCCGCTCAATTTCCATTACTGTTATCGCTCGCCTTTAAAGATGAGACGCACATCGAGAGGAGACGCAGCCTTCGACCAAACAGAAGAACTTCACAGGTTGATGCAAAGAGAGAAAACGTGAACGGCATCAACCATTATGAGCTGAATTACAGCCTGCACACAGTTGTGACAAATTATTTTATGAAACCATCAATGTCATTATAGCTTGAACACTCATTTACTGGTGATTTGGCCTTTCATCATCACATTTTGAATCTGCGTGTTAAGGTTAACAAATTTAAACTGAAGTGAAGAGATAATCTGATGTGTCGTAAGTTTCCTTCACCACCTGCAGCCAAGATCCAAGATGCTTTATGGACACACAGACTATACAAGTGTGATAAACTGTTTGCAGGAAGGATGAAATAAAGGAGTAAATAAAAGACAAAGCAATAATAATACACACAAAATGTGGAGTAAAAGAATGAAATGTGTGAAACTGTCCAACAGTTCCTTCATGAAGCCACATTAGGCTCCGAATTTCACACACTCAGAAAAACCAGTTAATCAATTTATTCATCAAGATCCATGAATTATTCTCAGAGAAATCAAGGAAAAGGTTGAATAATTGTGGAAGAAAGTGAAAAAAATAATAATGCTGGTCCTACCCTGTTAGGCAGTGGTGCACCATCATATTATGGGTTCTTCCCTGACTCACACTGCACCCCCCACCACTGTGGTTACCTGTCCAGTAGATACCAGTTACCTCAACAAGCCAGATGTATTGTTCACTAAGACCTCTGTATTATTTATCTAGAAATGTTAATAATGTTAAAGAAAGTGATGAAGAAAAAAATTCATGGATCCACCCCCTGATCCAGATCGTTCCAAAATCCTGCAAACTAACATAAAAACAAACCTACAGGGAAACTAATAAAGGTTATAAAATAGTAAAAGTCATAAAAAGCAATTAGATAAAATAAGTATGTCTTAAGCGAAGTGGTAAAACTAGGTGATGGCAGAAGATTTCAGACTATAAGTCACTGAGAATGTGAGTCTGAACTGAGAATCACCTTTCGTGAGATTTCCCACGGATTTTATCTCAAGAAATGATGTGGGGAGCAAACAGAAGCCTTCACACACACACACACACGCACACACACACACACGACTGCTACAAAATAACCACTAGGTGCGAGGTCGCTATTTGCATCGACAGAAAAACAGGTCTGTCTTTATCAGACTGCTCCAGTTGTAAACTGACACAGATATGAGATATGAGGAAAACACAATGAAACCATATCCTTGTTTTATTCTCACTCCCTCTCGCTCTAACCCAAATACCTCCACCCCCACCCCACCCCCCCCCTCCCCCACCCCCACCCCCCCAGCTTGACCATTTCACAAAGCAAGAATAATAAATATGTAAATACAGCGGCTTGCCCACACAACTCTCTTTCTCAGTTACACTATTGTCATGAACACCTCCAGGTTTTTGATACAGTGGGGTACGATAAGGAGGATTTGCCAAAAGAACAAATTTATATTCAAACCCATGCAGGCCCTGAAATAAATTATTTTTAAACACATCTCAGAATCTTTTATATTTTGATCTTTTAACCGCTGGAGGGACTCGCAAAGCGTTGCTGCCTGAACCGCGGCAGTCCGTGTAACTCTCCCATCAGCCTCTGTTTTAACTATTCATCACCACTAATAGAATTTCCAGTGATCTCGTCGAACGTGGACAAAGTTGGGTGGATGCTGCCGCGGCTCTCAAAGGGCACCGGGAAGTTAGATTCTAAAGCTAAAAGAAAAGAAGTCAGAGTCATAATTGGCAGAGAATGAGGGAGCGCGAGTGAAGAAGAAGCAATTAATCTGCCCAGCGAGGTGTTGGGGGCGACAGGGAGCCTGATCATTATTTAAAATTAGCTTATTTATTGCAGCCATCCATCAGCATGGAGGAGCTGTGTTCAGACTCGCTCCCTCTCTCGCTGGCCCACAGTCCTGGAAAACAGATATTATTGAAACAAGAGCACTTTTCAGTCTAATCGTCTTTAGACGGCAGAGAGCGCAGGATCAGATTAAAGTGAGTGAATGAGTCAAGCTCCATTTCTGATGGAGTCAGAATGCCCTCAGTAATACACACAGACGAGAGAAATGTTTTTGAGTTTGATAAGTTTGACATCTTTGTCACCATGTCCTTCATGTGGGTTAACAAGGTTCTTTTCGTGGAAGTAATTTTTATGACCACAGATTTGCTATTAACGTTTCTCCGGACGCATCCGTCAGGACACATTTGGGCCTCGATCACTCAGGTCACATTCAGAGTGGGTCTGGTGTGTTCGATACACTTTTTAAGAAATGAACGTAAACTCTTTGAAGGTCTAGTTTCAAGTGTTCTTGGGTCCATTTAGGGAAAGAAAGACGATAAAGCACAGGAGGCATTGATGTGAATGATATTGTGTGATTGACAAATAGTACTGTCCAATGGGTGCCGTGTCCTCAAGCTCTCTTTTAGGACGTTTAGCTGTGAGAACGCACATGTACTCTGGTCCACATAGAACTGTCTGATGTCCATTTACCAGCTACCATCTACCAGACGAACCAAAAACATATCTTTCTGAGTACCCATATTTGTATTTATATATAAAGGCCACACTGCCGTCGACAGCGGCATAATCTTTCTATTATTTTCCAAATTAGTCAAATTTGATTTTATTGTGAAGCTTGATTCACTCCTGGCTCTATCTCTTATTCTCACTCCAAAATACATGGGCACGAACATATTGACATATTATCGCTTTAGTGGTAGCAAGGTTTACACAAAAATGAATGTCTCACATGTGTATTTGCATATAGAGCAGTGAAGGAAACACATTGCATGTTTTCTAAAGCCGTGTGTGAGAGGACAGATGTGAAGACCAGATGTGGAGAGGGCCCCTGTTTTTTCTTTTTTTTAACAATTTGCGTAGCTACTGTATTTGTACAAGTCTGACAAAGATCTGAGTGAGTGAAATAAATTGTGTTTATTGGACAGTTGACTACAGTTTGTCACGCTCCAAAAAAAGTCACAATTACTTTGAGACAATCAGTGAGGACACCAGTAATCCAATTGGTTTGAGTTTCCAGATAATATCCCATTTTATTGAAAAACTGCTCTGCAAAAATAATTGAACACGACAATCTGCAGAAATATAACACAATAAATTACAGCTAATGTCTGTTTCTGACGTGTGATTTCTCTAAATCTCACAATAGGTGCCAGGAGAGGTAACTCATGCTGAATCCAGCTGTATAAAAACATCAATAGCAGTGGTTAGGGCTGTGCTCCAGTCCAAATTGCCTTTTTATTGCCGTTTTGGGTCAATGCTGTGAATATTAGTGATGTAAACAAAAGCAAAAATAACGCGAGTGTGGCTGACAGCGCCTCGCAAATCTGTAAAAATAATCTCTGGACCGTGAACCAAACCAAATAATTCTCCTGAATAACAAAGAACAGACACAATAATGAGTTTATTCTGGCCACAGAGGATGAAGATGAAGTTGTCCTCCTGTCGACCGAAGCCGTCCGTCAGCGATGATGCACACCTCAGGTTCAGTTCCTCCCTGTTTCAGCCGATGAGCATCTCAGAGTGAGATCTCGTCTCTCCTGTCGAGACAGACGTCAATACCTCATCTCATCATGTGGGCTCCTGTAGACCCCGACCTGACCTCAGTGGAGGGTTCGTTCTCCCGTCTGACAGAAGCTGCAGCTACAGGCCAAACAAAAAAGAAATGTGGAGGTCTTTAGACTTTCCAAGCTCCTTTTACACATCAATTGAATGTAACTTCCAAATATTCAACCGGTATCCTTAATTGACTTGTATACATTTGAGGAAGACAGATAACAATGAAAATCAGAGATGATGCACTGTATATTTATACCTAAATTAGAACTGAACCACTGCACACTACAAGAAATAAGACACACAAAGTACTTGATGCATAATTTGCCTCATTTAAATGCATATAAAAATGATATTAAGACTCAGAAAGTACCATCACTCTCAGACTGTCGAAGCACAGGGCTTAGCTCCCTTCCACATCCTATCAGGGTCAATCTCCCATGATGCATCATTAATTCGACCCATGGTTTCCCCTGTGAGCTGGTCAGTAACTTCTCATCAGCTTCCTATAGATTCCTCAGCTCGAGGATCAATGGGGCTATTTGACACGTGCAGGTCCAAAGGGGGGGGGATTTGATGCCCCACACCAGTCTCAGCCAGTTGCAGCTGTAATTGGACCCGCCTGCCAATCACTGTCATGTTTGTTAACAGTGAAATGACGAGGCGGCTGCGGAGGCCTGTCTGTGCACAGTTGATGCAGCAGGAGGGTGAATATCTGAACCTGGGTCAGTGTCGGACAAACAGAGCAGCTGCTGACTCGGCTGAATTAGCTTTTTTCCGTGAGTGTTGCCTGACGGGCTCGTTGTGGTTAAGAGTTCATGTTTTTACTGATAATTGGGTTTGAGGTCAAAAAATAAATTGGTCCGCGTCACCGGTGCGAATGTCGGCAGATGTAACAACTAATACTGACGTGGAAACCTGAGGTGGTGATTCAGAGAAGCCTCACGACTTTTTAATTTATACTTCTGGGTTTCTGTGATAATGCTGCTTCTGGACAGGCCTGTTATTAATCTGCAAAGACAACTTTACTACGAGGATCCCAAATGATCCCATTACAAGGTGGGATGCATCTCCATGTCAACTGTATCTTAAAGAAGACAAATGATGCTAGTTCAGTTTGTATTTGTTTGGTGCATAAAGTTAAATAACCTAAAGTGGAGAGTGAGGGAAGCAGCCGCCATTTCCCTACTTGCACTTGAAGCAGTTGACGAATCAATTTCTTAAACTTTTCCCTTTGTTCTTAATTTAGTGTCATGTCTCCATTCTGTGATTATATTTTTACATGTTTCTAATTTTGATTCTGATATGTTTTAAATTAAATATCCAATAATTTTTGTTTTCAGCACCATCCACTGTCACAGAAAAGGACTCTTACTGTCTCCACACTCTCTCTGTCTCTTACTCTCTCTTCACACTCTCAACACTTCCTCTCCCTCTTATGCATCACTCTGAATGGTCTCTCACATCCTGCAGCCAGTGGTGCTGATGCTGCAAACAGCTTGATGCAGTGTATTTTGTGTTATTTTGTGTGAGAGAGCACATTGCTCTGTGGCAGCAGTTATCTGAGGGCATTGCCACAAGTGCTGCTATCTGAGCAACAGTCAGGAAGCTGCCGGAGATAAGATCCCATCAGCTCCCGCGGGCCGGACGCACTGCACGGATGATCTCACTCCTTTACTCATTCATGACTCAAAAGAGAAATAACCCCATATGTGGGGAATAATTTGACTCCATCATATTGTGTATTATAGCTTTTTCATTATCCATATTTCAGACCCCACTCTCTTTTAGTGGCGCTGCCTCGTGATTTGTGCCAGGTTATTTTCCTTAAATGTCCTTGTTGCGAAACGCTGGCTGTGGATCAGAGTCTCCTAAAAAACAGAAGCTCTGCAGCTGCAGGACAAATTGGTTTCAGAGCAAACAGAGCGGGTCAGAGGCTCTGGAGCTGGAAAACTTTCATTGAGTTGGTTCTCATATCGCTCCACACCGAGCTGTCTGTGCACAGGGGCGTGACTGTTGAAAGGGAGCAACGATAAAGTCGATGTGAGCACTTACAGGGAATCTTAATACAAAATCTGTAAAGGGTGGTTTGCCTGCCCAGGCTCGAAGAGGGAGTAGTGGAGTAGTAGAGTCGGTGAAGTCACAGGGTAACTGTACTGCAGCCGTCCCTTTGTGTTGGGTTTTCTATGAACAACGTTTTTGCATAAAAGATGGACGACATGGCAGCTACCCAAAAGTGAAGCCATATCAATTTGATCGCTCCCTGTTGGCTGGCTGCGGTATAAGACATAAACTCTGCCTCCTCAATGTTGGCAGATGGACCAAATTACAAAGTAAAAGTACATGTTGAATAATGAACGCTTTCTCAAAGATGGTTACTGTCAGTTTGGGTAGTTCTTATCACACTGATATCCAAATTTTCATTTTTCACTAAGTTTGGTTTAAATTTGTTATTTGATGCTATAAAACCAGGGTAAAATGTTATGACTGACAGCTCAGACCGACTCATGATTGGTCGAGAGCCATTGTATTGTCAGGACCTCGAAACCCCGGCTGAACAAACTCCGGCTCCAGCTGAAGTCAAAAACGCAAGGCACCGTATTCTGAATATTTTTGCTTCATTTGTGCACGCCGGGAGGAAGTGGAGGCCTATCATCCATCTTTATACACCATCCACGGGCTGCATACATGATAGATAGGCTGCATTCAAATTATTTCAAATGAATGACACGCCAGTTCGAAATCATTCAAATTTGACTCGACAGCCCCCCCCAGGGAGCCCCTCGTCCCTCCCCAGTGAAACCTCCATCACAGTGGCTCTCAGACAGAGCTCATGAGTGTCCTCACGCCTTGTGAGCCACTTGTTATTCTTGAGTTGATCGCCCCCTGAAAAAGAGACCAACCAGTCCAGTCCAGTCCCATATCACCAGTGCAACACCTGCTGCCAAGGCTTCTCCTCCTCTTGTAACTCCAGCTCCTGCCTCTCTTCCCTAAGAGCCGGTGTTTGTGTTTTACCAACCACCTGCAACTTGACCGGAGGCTCCTCCACCCCTGACCTTGCAGAAGATGAGGAGGCGGAGCCATGGAGGACATCAATGGATCAAATCTGATCCCATTGCTTTGGTGTAATTTGATGCAATTTGTCTTATGTGATTGGATTGAAGTGAAGAGGAAAACCCTTCACGTCTCTTCCCCACGTTCAATAAACCTTCACTCGTCTGAATTTAGGGTCTCAACAGGAAGAGTTAACTCCTCTAATTTGTGTCTTTGTGGTGATTTCAAGGATCATTGTTCAAGTGAGAGACTGTGAAGGGAGATGAAGTGGAGTTTGATGAGAGGTGGTGACACTTTGATTACCTTTGTGTTCAGATGATAGGCTGAATATTCTGAGTACTCATCCAATTGTGCTTTTCTGGCTTGAAATAACTCACAAGATAGAAACCCTGAATCTTGTTTTCTTTAAGTTTCATTGCTCTCAAATTAGCAGTGAACTTATCTAGTATTTAAATTCTACCACTTCAATCAACTAGACGGGTGTTCGGAGAGCAAATACGTCCCCCAGGCTGATTGGCTGTTTTAAAACCATATTGCATGTATTGAAATCTATATCCAAGCTGGAGCAGCACCAAATATCACCTTTGCAAAGAAAGTACTAAGGTGTTTGTGCTTTGCAAAGTTATTCATAGGTTTTTTTTTCCCACCAGAAAATCATTATAAGAGAACTATAAGTAAATGTCGTAAAACACCAAATCTAGCCATGTTTAAAAAAAGTGAATCTTCCCATTTATCGCATATTTGAATGGGTTCTTCTTTGGGTGATGCCCCATTATCACCACAGACAAACAAACAAACAAACAAACAAACAAACAAACAAACAAACAAACAGAACCTTCAGAGGAAATACTCAACTACAGACAAGACTCCAACACAAGCATCTGGGCGGCAGATACACAACCCTTGCTTAAGTGCAAAATTGAAACAATGCTAAATGTCCTGCTGCTATGGAAAACGTGTGTCAGTCGTGGTTGCTATGGCAGCAGAGAATATTCAACTGGACCAATTTGCCGGGGGGGCAGAATAGTTACTACGGTTACCAGCTACAGTTTGAAACCAGTGCTCGCTGTGGGTGAAACACAGCACCAGGGGTCCACAGTGGAAACGTCAGACTTATTGCCGCCCGTGAGACAACACACACACACACACTCTTGTGCAGTGACAGCTCAGATTTTCCTCATGCTGATTTTCAGAATAAGAGCCCAAGCTGAACTGAGACGCCACGAACGGAGAGACACACAACCATCAATACCGTTTCTCCGGTTTAATTTCCTCTGATATATTTTTTAAACTGATCTCATTGTAACGGGGGGGAGGGGAAACTCCCAATGAGATATTTACTGGTGACAACTGTATGTGTGTAAGAGCCAGTGAGGAGGGATGTGGCACTGGAACAGGAAAAACCAGCAAGAGGCAGGAGGTGGTGAGCCCACGAGGGGGAAGACGTTCTGAGAAATCCTACTCGACATTCTATCAGGGGCAAGCAGCAACTTGAAATTCATAAACTTAAGCTGTAAAAAAAAACGTAATTTGAGTAGTGTGTGACATCCTGGATAATCCTATTTGTTTTAATCTCAGAGTTTTATATAATTTCTTTGTGTGAAGTGGTGGGTGACAGTTGGGGGGGGAATTGCCTGAGAGCTGTTCTCAGCCACAGTCACTTGACAGCTCGGTGGCATGTGTGTCGGAATGCAGCATTAATTAAATAAAAAACACACTTTTCTACTTGCTTCTGACTCAGATATTTCAGTGGAGGGGGAATGTTCAGTGTGGTTAGAGAAGGAAAAGGATGGCGAATCAGAATCCAATGTAATATCATTGTAACTCACACATTCTGATATTAAACTGATCAATTATTTTCGTTTTGGCCTTTTCAACCGTTCGCTAATAGCAGCTATCAGAGGACACTTTTATTTTTAGATCTTATCCACTAACGACTTAAAGAAAGGCTTTGATCTCAGGAGCTGTAGATTCCTCGCAAAAGATAAAAAAATGCAAATTACTTAAAGGGGAACTGTTAACTTTATGAATCGGAGAACATGTTCATAATAGGCGATTAATTCAGAGTTAAAGTACACAGTTGGGGTTTCAAAGGGGCCGTTTGTGGCTTTTTTTCATCCCAGTTTCTTTATAACTTTTGCTGCAGGTCTGCACAGCCGGCAACTCCTGTCACTATCGCCTGTTGTGTCCACTTGTAGCAAATAACTTGAGTCATTCTGACACATCCGATGCCTGGAGGAAAATATACCGTTGGAAAATTGCAAAAGTGATTTTCCGGTTCTGTTCTCTGCTTTCCTCACGAGAGCTCAGTCTGCCATCAGAGCTGAAAACCACATTTTAGACATAAAGTTTCCATTAGTGCACATTCAGACAGATCTTTTTATAGTAAAGGAAATTGCAGCAAAGACTACATAGAAATTACAGTTTTTAAATCCAAGTTTAAACCCAGTTATCAAATCAAAATAATCTCTAATCTGTCGTTTTATCTTATTAAATTTAGCCTTCAAGATTTGTAAGTTACCACATTTAAAAATAAAACACAACTCTTAGATTCAGTTATGTTCTGTGATCGTGGAACACTGCAGGTTTCAGCTACTGAATTAATCAACATCAACATTAATTCATCTACTCCAGCTAAAGCAAAGGTCAACTCCAGCCATTAATGAGAAATGCTAACATTTAACCTGCTCGTTTTCAGCATCGTTCCTTACTGTGAAAAATACACAGAGAGAGATTGGTTATAAATAGATCTTGGTATTTATTATACTCTGATACATTGTAAAAATTGGAGAAGATGATTAAGACTGCTTTCATATCTGTGCACAAAATATAGAAAGGTAGCCAGTAGGTGATTGGCTCAGCTTAGCATTAGGACTGGAGGCAAATGGCGTTCAAAACTCAACCCACAGATTGTATCTTGGTTAACTCTTACACAAACAATGTGAGTTGGTTCTCAGGGGTTACATGCAGTCAGTGTTTCTTGGTGAACAACAGCATCTTCCCAAAGTCTTGTCACCATGGTGAGACCACCAGAGAGCCAGTGGAGTAAAGTTAGAAGTTGTTGTTTAAGATAAACAGCTGGTGGCACCAAGTCAGTCGAGTACCATTTAAAAATTTATGCCACACATTCCTATAATGAGCCTCGTCTGCCATTGTCATGCACGGAGAATAACTTAGTCAGAGGTGGGAATGAGAGATTTAGCAAATTACAGCTGTTGAATCGATCAAACATTTAACCGTAACATTAAAGTAAATTGATTTGAGAAGTAGATTCATTCAAGATTAAATTGCTCCAGGTCACCAGGTACCTAATGTTGTCTATCAGGAGGGAAATTAATGGGACTTTATTTTTTCAAACCAAGGACACTGCAAATAGCTTTTCTCAGGCTGCAGAGTCGCACACTCACTGCTGTGACTCACAAACTTATGTAACTTATGTAAGTTACTGTGACAGATTTTTAACTTTTGATAAAGTCAAGATATCTGTTCCCATTCAGCTAAGCTAATTATGCTTCACACTGTACAGCCCCAGACTTGATCACGCACATGAACTCTTATTAAATTCTCTTATATTCAGCAAATTGCAGTATTTCTTAACATATTTGTTTAAGAAATAAATTTCAAATGCACCTTTGAGAACAACAACAGTCATTCATTTTACATCAAAAGTAGAGGGGAGCCAAACTAGTACATTTGAGCCACAGCGCCTTTAAAAGAACATCTTCAGAACTTTCACCTTCAGCTGAGCATTAATTATCTCAGGTCATGTAGGATCTATATTCTGTTTACTGCAGAAATCTTCCCTAACTCAAAGGTGATTTCCTGCCCTCGGCTGTGGGAGGCTTCGTGACCCATTACTTCTGTTTATGGACGGAAGCAGATTGAGTTCCTTGATCCTCAGACGCAGTTTGACAACACCGCTGACCGGCTCTGGACCCCGGACAAGACCGGATAACAACCTGTGAGTCACCGTCTCATGTGACTCACACAGGAGAGACTGAGGGTTGAAGTTGTTCTGTGTGTAGGTGTCAACAGTCTAATTGTCTCTGATCTCAGTTTATAGATGAGAGAAAATAAATTAAATAAAGTTGTATTCATGTCCACCATCAATTACAGATCAACATGAGCATCTTTAAATGATCCTCCACTCAGAGGGTCTCCCGGGGCTTCGGCACACGGCAGACACTACACACTTTCATCTCGCCATGTTTGCTCATTATGGGGCGAGCGACACGCCAGCTGTGGCTGGATTCCCTCTCTCGCCGGCTTCTCCCTCCTCAATCACGCAAAAACAAATGAAGAAGCATTTCTTCACAAATGAACAAGGAGAACGAGCGAGAGGAAGAGCGGGCGAGGGAGACGGAGGGAGGAGGAATCAACAGCCAGGAAACACAGTGGCAGGTGAATAAATGATAGAATCACGGGGTAACAAATTTCCTCTGGCCCCTGGGCGTGGAGCCGGTGTATTTCACTGTGTTGGGATCACTGGTACGAGATAGAACAGACCTGCTCCCCCGACATATTTCATCCTCAGTGAGGGCTTTGGCAGGGGCGGATCACAGAAGGTTTCAGAACAATGTCGAAAGGGCAATAACAAGAAAGATGGTGTCAAGGCCTCTGGACTCACAGCCTTCATATTAACAGCAACAAGCAAATGGAAATCCATATATGCAAGTATATGAATGGAATATCTGGTTAGATGAAGACTTGTTTGAAGTCACTCCCTGAGATCAGGACTGCTTCAAGGGACTTTGGGGCCCCAGGGAAACTTCCGGAAGAGAACTAGTCGTTTTAAACCTTATTTGATGGTTCTTAAAGTCTCCTGTACAGAGCTCATCATAGTGGAGGGTTGGTTTGTCAGACTTGTACTGAAAAAAAAAGCTTCTCTGCTTTTCTTTGTTCAACGTGATGGAGTTTGGACTATTGGTAAACTCACATAAATGTTATCCCTTTACCTCGGGCCTTGATTTATTTGTGTTGTTGTTCTCTTTCCTGTTTTTCTGTTTCTTAATACAAATATTAGTATTTTTTTGCATTTTGGAGAATCACTTATCACCTCAGGCAACTGAAAAATTTAGATATTTTCCCAGGTTTATTTTACACTGTATAAACTAAACAATTAAGCAATTCCTAAAAGAAATAACAATTATAAAATTAATTGTTACTTGGGGCCCTAATTACCTCTCTCTGAAAGAAAAATAGCAGCTTGAACTGAAAAAATCTCTTTACATTCTTCCCCAATCTTTCCAGTGTTAATAACTGGTCTGCATGTATTCACTCATTCTCACGTGTTGATGTGTTGCTCTTGTCACACTCTCATTATTCTTCTCCCTCGTAGTTTGTCCAGAGGTTAAGTTTTTAATGGCGACGACTCACCCCTCGAAAACACCTGCAGATAAAGTGACGGCTGCTGTCGGATGTTTTTAATGAGTTCAGGGACAAACCTAACCACATCATGTCTGACAGGATTTTAATTCCTGTGCTGCCGAGTGGGAATCAAGGTGCAGGAGATAAGAGTGTCTGACAGAACAAGCTTATTTTACATATGTACATATTACATGTTACATATTATATACATAGCTTTGTCCTTGGTTTAATATCAATAATAATACAACGGGAAAGGGATCATTATGTCCGACTGTTTTACTTTGAAGAATAGTCAACCACAACAGCAGATTGCTATAATGCAGTTTATGTTTGTTTTGTATATTATTTTATGTCGGTCTATTTACACTTAATCTATTTGAAGTTTAGCATAAAAACGAAAAACATATCTCACGTGCAGGATTGAGGATGTCCATGCAAAATATTGGGAAATATGATTTCCATAATGAAAAAGTAGCCAAATTTCACACAGTAAAATCCTCTGAAACCTGACATGAAGATAATGGGGGTCACCATGAACAAGAGTGGGGTAAAATATTGTTTCACCTTTCAAGGATTTTTCAAAATATAATTTAATATGAGCAGGTTATGAGGGCCATACATTTTTTTTTAAACATGACTGGGTTTTCACTGATTGCACGGTCACACAGTCATTTACAGGAAGGTCTCTTTTATTTAGAAATCACTTTAGAAACAGTGTTCACAGTGAAATGAGTGGAGTGGTATTTTTGAGCTTTGACCACAGTCCTGTACTGCTGCTCAGTGTGAGAGCCACTCGACTGATCTAGTCTCTTTCTGGTGACCAAATTGCTTATTATAGAATATATAGCTTATCAGTTCAAGGTCAACCACCAGGCCACAGGGAAATGTCCCAGTGCTCCCAATATGCAGTCCTCCACTGGTGGGAACTGTTCTCTATAATACTGTATGATGTGATTCGGTTCTACACAAATTAAATTGAATTGAATACCTGTGAATGCACCCAGTCGAGACATCTGCAGTATAACAATTACAATTCCTGCAATCCTTCACATTTAATACGGACTCTATGCACTTCGCTCCAGAGACTTACTGTACTTCTACGCAGGGAGTTCCAGCTCAGCACTGGAGCCACGTCACTGTGAGGGAGTAATGGATGTCTAATCAGATTATGAACCGTCTCTGTGTCCTTTCAACCTGCAACAGACTTGGACATGTCCAGAGGAAAATAGAGGAAATCAGTTCCTGCGTCTCTGCCACCGGGCCTGAAGCCCTTTCATCTCATTGTCTGATGAAATATATGCACCTTCAAAGGCTCACATATTTTACATCAGGGCGATGGTTCAAGGAAATGAAAGGAGAAAGTTTCTCTTATAAGGAAGCTGTGCCTTCACAAAGACTGTGTGTAGGACTCCATGTTCTGCGATGATAGCACAAAATGCAAATCACACACATCTCAGCTACAAGATGTTCAACAATTCTGACGTCTGAAAGAGGTTTAATCCAAACTGGACGATCTAATTACACGAAAACAACGGTTGTGACGTATCTTTCTATTTATCATTTCCCTCATGCATAGATAACCATTTGATTTATATAACCACAATGTCAGAAAGACTCATTATTGCTTTTTCCGACGAAGATAAAAGTCTGAATGCATTTCCTGTGGGCCTCGACATATCACAGTCTCAAGACGCCTGGTCGCTGGAGCTTACGGCAGCACTGACACTAATGGGCTCCGGTAATGCAATCGTGAGGTCATTCAATTAACGACCCAGGTTGATGTCTGCCGTTGATTCGAGCTCAGCAGAACATCCAGCACAGAAGAAGAGAAAAGAGAATAAAGATGTGTTGTCTTATCCTCTTCTTCATATACAATGGTTCATTTAATATATGCCTTTCACGTTGTTCCTTTTTGGTTTAGCAAATTATGTGATTATTTTGTATTTTATGATGATAATACACATACACTAAGAATCACACAGGAGAACATAAAATGATATCATTAATTAAAACGTGAAATATGTTCAATTAAAGTGTTAATAGTTTGTTTTGGGGCAACAGAAGAAGCTGTTCAACCCTATTGAGCTGGCAATAGGTCGATGAGAAGATTTATTTGTGATCAAATATGATAATTCAAAAAGATACATTTACATAAAGCATAAAGGTAAAAAATCCATTAGTTTTAACATCAACAATGTGATATTTGGACATTAAATTCCTATTTTTAACGTTATCTCTTTGACATTATATTGATTGGCTCCTCAATTTAACAAGAAAATAGTTGATAGATGAATAAATGATGAGAATAATTAGTTAGTGGCCACGAAATCGAAATTAGTATCAACGTGTAAAGTCAAGTTTCACTCTATTGTCGGTCTCTGTGTTTTAGTTTTTTCAGTTTTGTTCTGTAATGAAATATTTTTTTGCCTCGAGATGCAAAACAAATTTTGGATGAACTTGACATTTAAGTGAATCTCGTCAAAAAGCGCAAACTTGTCAGCCATCTGTCTACCTGCAGGTATAGTGTGATATTAAAGCTACTTCATTGTAAACAAAAAAGCAATTTTACCACCAGTGGCTGACCGGAGAGGACCGAGGACGGGGAGAGGCCAGAGCTCTCAGCTCAGAGAGGAGCAAACAGCAGCATGTCAATCTGGATAATTAGTGCTTACACTGAGGGAATAGGACTTTAATCAGCAGAGCTCTGTGATGATCATCAGTGTTCAGTGTTCCACAGAGAACCATCAGTCTGTTAATGAAGTCACTGACCCGCCGGCCTGTTGCTCCAGGCAACAAGAGCACAGGCATTCGTTTGGAAACGCTCACTCTGACCTTCACTTGCTCATCCACTCCTGCCTTCACTCATTCATTTACAGGCTCGGTCCAAGTGTGAGCTACTGAAACCAAATCCACCGCTTCAATCAGGTTGAAATCATCAATCATCAATCATCTATGAAAAATATCACAATTAAATCTTAATCTTTGAATCCCATGATTTATGTTATTCCCCGAGAGCTTTTTTGTCGTACCACCAGAAGGTCTATAAAATATCCGAAGCCACATTGTGTATGGACATTCATGGTTCCCAGATGATGTACACAAATGACTATATTTTTATTCATCTAACTTCTTCTCTAGTCCTGAAGTTGGGATTTCAGGCTTTGAGATAATCTCTATATCAATATCGTCACAATCACTCAGGTCGGCCTCAGGGTGAATTATAATAAATCATATCATCGACAGACTCTTATTCATGCTGTAGATTTTAATTGACTTTTACTTTGAAATCTAATATCTGCTATATTAACGACATTTCCAGGATATTGACCTGTATTTGTTGTTGAAAGTTACAAATGTCAACAAGCTAACAGCTAAATCACGATGTGTTGGTATTTAAGATTTTTAAGATTTAAGATTTAAGATACATTTATTTTTCCCAAACACATGCACAGACATACACAGGCACACTCATGCAATTGTAGGGAAATTTAACCTCTGCTTTTAACCCATCTTGTGCAGGACACACAGAGCAGTGAGCAGCAGATGTTGGGGGAGTAAGCTGCCTTGCTCAGGGGCACTAGACAGGGTAGGGAGAATCCTCTTGGATTTTTGGACAGATCAATCCAGGTTCGTCTTTTGTTGTTTCTCCGTGGAGTCGAACCAGAGACATTTTCTGCCCATAGTCCAAGTTTCTGCCACTAGTCCACCGCCTCCCCGCCTTGCTCAGAGCAAAACTCTTACAACCAATTTCAGGTGGCGAGGTGAATACTAAACACCGGGCACAAAGTCATCCACCAGGCCTCAATTTTTTCCGTCTGAACTTGAATGAGCCGGAAAACTAGTTTGGAGGGACACATCTTCAACCGACTTCATGTTTGTTTGCTTTTAACTCAGCGCCGGTGGACGGAGCCCGGTCATGACGGCAGCTGTGTGAATCCGAGAACGCCCCGACCATCACTGGCTTTTTTAAGCCAAGTGTGAAATGGGCTTTAAATCACTTTCACCCCGAGCGGTCACATTACTGATGGCAGCCTCTGAATCCCATGAAAGCAAGCGCCTTATCGCTTTGGCACAAATGCTGCAAATTAGTGAAGTAATTATTATGGCTTTAGCTTATGAATTCAGCCACAATCCTCTTGAAGACATGCGCAGAAATTAAATATTTCAGCGAGGCCCCAGTGGATGGAACAGACCAGAGGGCACCTTCCAACAATCAAGTCTCATTCATGTGAAATGTTATCTGTTTGTTTCTGCAGCACGGAATGAAACCAAAAACACCTTGAGCAACCCCCTGCCCCCCCACCCTCTCAAATCATTATGCGAGGGCTAGTTCATTTTTGTGATATTGTTTCATTTGACACAAACGGATGGAGAACAAACAGGAAAGCAGGGAACATCGCTCTTATGTGTTGTTGATGCCTGGAGCTTTCACTTATGATTTACTGCTTCAATGTGGAATTGCTAAAATAGATCCAAAAACTTGAAAAAAAAATAACTAACTTGGCCCCTTCCAGACTTGTAAACAGCACCCTGGCCTCGCTGGGGTGAAGTTCCCCCGCGCTGACACACGGGGCAGCACTCCAGGGACCGAACGACCCGGTTAAGCTCCAGATCCTTTTCCCCGTCTGAGCCTCGCTGACCTTCACTGTGTCCGAGCTGAGGAGAGGGCAGCGTCGGGGTGCTGCTCCTTTAATTACAGGCGCTGGACAAACACCATAGTGCGATCACACCTGTGGGGTTGCAGTAGGGTTCAGCGCCCAACCCGTCGGCCTCCAGCGGCTCCAATCCATCTCGGCTCTGTGTGTGTGTGTTTCTCTGGGAGATATAAAATGACACTGTTCCCCACTCTCATCTCATCTCGTTCTCCGGAAGCTGTCTCTGCTGTGATGAATCATTTCATCTTCTCTTCATTGCTGGATGGAGCAGAGACGGAGCAGCAGGCGTCTCCCAGCCTCATGTATTGAAACCTCGTTTTTTTTACAGACCTTAGACGGTGAATCAAAACATAAAATATTAACATTTCCTGTCCACAGGAGAAAAGATGACGATGGAGCCGTCGCAGTCCAACTCATACTCTGCAGCTTAGCTTTGGCGTTTTTTCATTTCCCTTGTTATCTTGCTTTGTTCCAACACTAAATTATCTGTGTGATCCTGATTTTGACTTCATCTGGAAGATACTGGACGAGGCTATTTCAGATAATCCCTCTCAAGGAATTGACTGTTGGTTAAAGCCTTTCCCAGGAAAGCGACTGTCCCAAGCATTTCTTAGAATATGTAACTGGGTCGGCTTTTTAGTTCACCTCTGTCTGACAACAAGGATCAATAATTGTCTCAAAAATTACTAAAAATTGTCTCGACAGCTTGGCAGGACAAACAGAACTTGAAAATACACACAATTTCTTCCCTAATTCTTTGTGTTCTTTGACGAGTTTGAAGTCTAGATGTCTGCAGTAAGTTTCAATGTCCGTCGAACTTTCTCATCTGGCCTTGTAATGGCTTCAGCTCAGTCCGACACAAAAACAATAATGCTGCGGACCAATGACTGTACAAAAAGATGGATGACTCCACCTCCTCCAACTGTCTTCTACTAAATGAAGCCGGAATATACCCGATTCTGGCTCTGCCATCTTGGTCTGGTGACGTCCTTTGTAAAGAAAAGTTTGGCCCTTGTCCCACCAAGGGGACAGCCGCCCTTACGTCACCAATTGATTTGTGAACTGCTGTACAGCCTCAAGTTGCCATTTTATTCAGAGCCAGAGGTTACCATATTTAGAGGAGCGGGGGGTTTGAGCCCAAGGACACGGCACGCCCACAAACACCTGCGACTTTCACCCATTGGACAGTACTATAGCTGTCAATCACACAATATTCCTGCACCAATGCCTTTCTTGTCTATTTAACTCTAGAAAAAGAGGATAACTTACTAAATGAACATCATGTTGTAAAGAAGACTTGAAACTAGCAAGTGAGACCATAAACTCTGCATGCTAATTTCCACATAGATTTCTTATTGTTTATAGTGGAGTTGCCCTCTCCTGGTTTTTAATACACATACACAAGGGTGCGGTGTGGTTGACAGCAGCCAGCCACCAGGGGGCAATCTGGATGATTTGGCTTCACTTTTTGGGGAGCGGTCCTGTCATCCATCTTTATTTACAGTCACTGCTGTGGACACAAACTAAGATGCATCACATTTTCATCCCGCTGAGATAACCACGGAGCAGAATGTATTTCTCAGACTCAATCACCGTCTTTTTCTCCTCCGCCTTAATTTGCACTTAAGACAAAGAACATTAGGTTTGGTGTGTGGTAACTGTGCAAAATGGATTGTGAATATCTCGATGTTGAGAGCAGCTGTGCTTCCCTGATTGATATAGATGTGTAGGCTGCCTACATGGGGATTGCAATTTCCCCCCCGTCTCTGCTGTAAAGTGCCATTTTCAATCACAGCCTCCCAATCAGTCCCCGGTTATACCTTTAACGCAGAAATATAGTTCTTATTAAAATAATAGCGAGCACCGCGATAAATCTTTTACAATACATGTATAAAACAGTGCGGGATCACTGGTGTCGGGTTAATGGGAAGACATCATCTTTCAAGTTTCCTTCCCCCTCCTCTGCCTTTATTTCCCCTCATGTATTAATCTAGTCTGTATGAATACATGAATGATGATAGAAGGTTGACAGGTGACACACACTGTGAATATGTCTTATAAGTTATATATAAGATAATTATGAAACTTTAGCTACATGGGCAGTTCCACTAATGAAGCTTAACGGCCTCCTCTATGAAAAACGTGTTGATAGCAGACAAAGATACAGCGATTATGAATATCTAAAGTTCAGGTGCTCATTAACCGTGAGTAAAAGGCTTGAAGATGTGATTCTCATTCATTTGATTTGTCTTGTGCATTAATGAAAGAATCAGGGAGTTGATAGCACAGATAGCATTTGCCTAATTACATTATCTCCAGCTGAAGAATTCATTTTCTGTTTCTGTTCTTACTTTTAGATTTGAATGAATAAACATTTTCCAGGACTGGAATTGATCATTATCTTTGGTGGATCACAATTTTTATTTTGGGGATAAATCAATTAAAAATATTATAGTTCAGTAAGTCGGAAAAAAGCCAAATGAGTTCTCATCAAAAAGCGTATTTTCTGTCTCCTTTAGTCTCAAGTCCCAAAAATCTTTTTCACAGCCGAGAAACTGAAATCAACCTATGTTTGACATTTGTTTTATAAATGGTCTATTGAAATAATAATGATTGATGATTAAATATATTGATCGATCACATTAGTCTTAAACAGAAAATATCTTGTACAAAGGTGATAATAATTTATGGTGTCAATATTGTGACTTGGAAGCTCAACCTGACATTTATAGAAATTAGTAATGTCCTGATGTCCTGATGAATCATTTCAGTATTAAATCTTCCTGAAACAAACAAGGGGCGTGCATGATAATATCTCAGCTAATTGTTATTTCTTTAACTGAAATGTCAATATTGTGACTTCAAAGATAAACAGGACAAAATAGCAGTCGAATCTGCAGCCTCACGTTAATTCTTTTAACCAAATATCCATTGCCTAAAGATTTACAATTCAATATATAAAAACAGCAAATATCAACAGTATGATAAAGTAATCAGAAAACTTTTGGTGCTTAAGCTTTTTTAAAGAAAGGACATTAACGATAATTTTCCTATCAGCAAACAGCTTTAAATAACAGCGGCCTGAGGCTCAGTTTATTTCACACTATTAGCGTTTGACTGTCATGTAATGAAGGCAACACACACTCGTTTGTCTATCACACACTTGGCTTACTGCCATAGTGTCAGGATTTATATATGAGTGCATTAGTGGTGTTGACATGTAGGAGTCACACATTTATCTGCTCATTTAAATGTGCTTCGTCCCATCAAGAGCAGAACAAACACAAAATGATTTATTGAAATGTCCTCAACTGTACGGTGCATCTGCAGGGACCAGAGGAGAGACAGATGTAGTCCTGTGTGTTTCTGAATGGCTGCACATGTCTCTATGTGTGTGTGTGTGTGTGTTTGTGTGTGTTGTATTTTTATTATCTGTGTATAGGGAGATAAAAGTAAAACACGTCTGCAGGGTTTCCTGTGTCTGTCACCGCATCAAACAATATCTTATTCAGCTGAAGATGAGAAAAGGGTGGGAAAAGAAAACACACCGCTATCTGAATACATCAGGCTCCGGTTGTCATCGCGGCTGAAACCGAGTAATTAAGGAGCCGTGACTCGTGACACATCACAATTCAGCGGAAATTACACCTCGGGGCGGATGAATCGTTTTCCTCTCTAGGACATCCTTCTCTGCGAGGGAGCGGACGGCAGGTTTGCAGAGAAAACATCAATAGAAACTGAGACTGTTGGATCAGAGCAGTCGCTGGTAGACTGTAGCGTTTTGATATGGAAGATGACAAATTGTTCAGGACAGAGTTTGAAAGCACCCTGACCACTGGGAAAAAAGCGAAAGCCGAAGACCATGCAGGGAAACTGCTGTGGTTTCAAACGCCTCCCATGCTTTTAGGAGCCTGTGTTATATTGTCAAGCCGATAAGGAAACAGCAAGAATCCTTTTACGTTGGCTTTTAGATTGTGTGTGTGTGTGAGGGGCAACCGTTCATATAAATGGGTTGAAAATCTGTTCGCTTGTCTTTATTTCTTATGGCTGTAATAGACAATGCTCAGTTCTGCAGAGACTACACTATACTATAGTCAGGAAACTGCAAAATGGTTTATTGACTTCAACACATTGTTCTGAAGCGATAGTGCATTTACTGAGTGGTGTTCTCTTACAAGATATCGAAGAAGACAACACAGGAAATGTGCATAAAGCCACTGAGGCAGATTGGCCACTTTATCACCATACAGAATAAAAAGAACATTGAGATCATTATTCAGATCTGCACCAAATTCCCCCCTGTTTATAGCACTACATATAGGCATTTACATAAACATCTCTATATTATTTCTTGAGTTTCTGAAAAATTTCGAAACATCCTATCGTGGAATATAAAAACAATGTGAAAGATTCCTGGAACCCTTCCCTGAATCAAATCTGCTCCACAGTTCAAAGTTCCTTCGCTCCTCCTTCCACCAGCTTTCAAGACAAATCCATAGTCAGAATTACACACACACACACACACGCAATTCTGTGTGTGTGTAGGTGTGTGTGTGTAGGTGTGTTTAGGTGTATAGAAGCGTGCAATGCATATTCAGCTCAACCCCTGGAGGAGAGGACAGTGAATCAGGGCAAACAGGAGCAGGTCAAAGCGAAACTCGACCAATTACACTAATCAAACAGAGGTGTTATAGAAGTTAAGGCCTTTCTCTAATGAAGCCTGCCCCAAACAAAAGCCTGTTACCTTCTGCAGCTGAGGTGAATAAAGGTCCCGGTCACTGTTTGAGGAAACACGTTAATAAAGTTTACAGACTTCAATGAGTGCTCTGCTATTTGGACTAACAGCTGGAGTTTATGTTAAGCAGTATTTCCCATGTAGGCCCCTGGTTTTTCCGTCAATGTACAATTTAATTTCTTAGTGATTTACAAACACCTTAGTTACAGCTTCAGGAGAAAAACAAGTGAGTGTAAGTGAAAATCACTGATTGTAAAACAGAACTTCTGCAGGGCACATTTCATTCCCTGCCAGTCAAAGACATGATTAAGAGTTTCAGCTCTCAAAGCTCCGTATCTTTACGATTTGTACATCAACAGACCTGCAGCAAACTCACCAGGATCACTCAGGTGCGTCCCATTTCGATGTGGCCTGAGGCAACAGAGAGAAACAAGATTTCAAAATCGATCTTTTGATCACTTTTTGACACTGAGAGGTTTTCTCCGTCAGACAGAGAGAAAATGAATAATCGTGAACACGTCTTAAGCAGAAACAAAAGAACACAAAAAGAAAGCCTGACGGAATCAGCATGAATGACAATCACATTTTGAAGTACGCTAACACAAACAGATGTCGTCCCACTCGCTGACACAGAAGGTTTTAGTTTTGTCAGAGAGCCGAACCCTCTCTAACAAACCCTCTGTGGCTCGGAGACGATTGAACATTTGAATATCTACGACCTGTTCGCCTCAGAGCTAATCTCAATGTCCCTCCCATGTGCTCCTTATCTGAAGGGCTTTCTAAACTGGCACATTCCCCACAGGGCCGTGAAATAAGCCAGTGCTGCAGTCGGGGCACTGCTGCACCCAGAGTTCTTGCACCATTTGTTCAGACTGGAGTAGTAATTCCCATCCTGGCATCTGCTCTGGCTCTCGGTCGATGGATGGAACGTGCATATGTGGCGAACGCGGCCCACTCCGGGGCCTTTGTCGTACGTGGGTATGGGCATGAGTGTCTCAGCCGTGGCATCTTTCCATGGCAGTAGATTTTAATGTTTCCACCGAGGAGAGTAATTGCAGAACGGCAACACACACACAAACACACACACACACACACATTCTTGCCCACTTCACACCGAGAGGGGCCATAATGACGGCGCTAATGGTGTCTGCTACCAAAGGCAGGAGAATTAGTCATGAAGGACAACAAATGTCAACATCACAGGCACAAGCTTGTTACCGGAGATGTTTAGATGAGCCGGGTAAACAAACTCGCAGCAATTAATAATGTCACAGAGGCATAAAGGGAATTGTGGTAATGATGTTCGACTTTTTCTGTGAAGGCAAAACAGGTTTTTCACTCATATACGAATTTGTGTCTTTTAAAACCGAGTCTCGACAGTGAGACTTTTCCACATCGCTGTGCCAAGCAAAGCTGTAATTAGTTGCACTGCAGTGAGAGGATGAATCAGGGGTTTTTTTTTCTCAAGTTCATGGAGGTTTTTATTTCTGGGCTCGGAGGAAAAAGACCAATTGGGTTCAAGTCTGTGCTGAAAGACAACAAAAGGATAGAAATAAAGAACTCATCCCTCTGCGCTCTCATGCCCCAGTTCAGCTTCGACTCCCGTGTATGACAGTGGGTTTGATCGCCATGTTACCTTTGCACCCGAGATTGTTTCTGTCTGGAATCGTGCGAGAGCAGGGTGATCAGAGAAGTTTCCGGGAGCAGCATTTGAGGATTAGCTCAGACCCAGGAGTGAGCAGGGGGTTAAAACCGCTCAAATTAAATAAGAAAAACTTTTGATCCCGAGTAAGGAGGGGTTGCACGAAAGAGCTTCCAAAATATAATTGTGTTTGCCTGACACGGCTTTACTTACAAAGGAAAGAGTCAAACTTCTCGCACCTGTCCTCCGGGAGGAGAACGGGGGGGGGGCAGAAGTTTACCAGAGGTGATATTGTCTTAGGAAGAAGAGGCAGCGGAGACGATACATTATTCATCACGTCTGGTCAACTTCAAAGGCTCAGGAACAGTAAGGCATCAACCTTTAGTGTTATCACCACGGAAAGCCTCGTCGTTTTCATGTTCTCCAGGAGCAGCTTAACAAGATGTTGTGTTATTACAAGGTAATTACACAACGGAGCACGGCTCAAAGCTGAAGGAGACGAAGGAGGAAGAGAGAGCGCTTTCTCAAACTCATTTCCTGAACTCTTAGTTGTTGTTGTTGTTGTTGTTGTCGCCCGTTTTGAGGTTTGGCAGCAAATGATCTGTCCTGTAATAACTGAAAACTTATAACAAAACCTTCCATTGAAACACAGTCTCACAGGGGCCTCAAGTAGTTTATGATTCCTTGAGGATATTACTTCCTGGTTAGGTGAACAGGATTTTAAATGTCAATAAATATGAATTATTAATAAAGCAGTCAAGAGGTATACAGTGATATAGTGGAGTAAGACACACTCTCGTTCCGGTCATGTTAATGTTAGTGTAGGTGCGTGTGCGTGTGCGTGTGCATCTGAGTCCCTCCATATGAAACCCTTCCCATGGTTATGAAGTGAGATGACTCCAGCTCCAATCCGCTGTGATGTAAACATGACTCTCCGGTGGACACGCTCATTTTTCCTCCCTTGTCCACGATGCGACGGTTTCAACTCACATTGATTTTAACTTTCACTGACGTGCGGATGAATGTGTGCTGTCGAGTCACATCTGATCAAGAGGCAGGAGAACATTGTGTTTTTTCGTGATGCACAAAACGTCTTACACTAAATGTCACAAAGATGATGCTTGTTCAACTGACCACTTAGAAATGTATTTCAACTTCGTACTTGAAGTATCCTGATCAGCTCAAATCTTGGTCACAATTTCAAACTACATTTTACGAATGTTTTTTTTAACACCTTAAATATTGGAATTAAAAACTACAATATTGAAAATAAGGAAGTCTGAAATGGCTCCAAAAGATTCTAACCAATGAGAAAGGGGTATTGTGATGTTTTCAACCCCTCTACATCTCCCATGTTAAGTCCTGCGACCCCCGAAGACCCTGGACGAAGATGTGATTGGTTGATGCTTCACATAACAAGGACAAGAGGGACAGGATGTGGCTCTTTGTTTGTTTATTATTGCAAACTATTAACGTGCGAAGACGTTTTTTCTCTGAAAACAACAGCTTCTAAGTGAAGGGAAAGATTGAGGCCAGACTCACAGCAGCTCATCCTGAAGCCACAGGAGCAAAACCAGTTGAGAGGCTGGAGATAGAAAAGGAATGGAGGGAGCTGCTGGGAGCAGTTTATAAGACCACAGAGACAAACATCTGATTAGTTTCCTCCAAAGCAAAACAATGACTCATCACAACAGCAGGGGTACAACCAATATCTTTCAGAACCAGTATTCCTACGATTCCTACTGTGCACCTATAAATCAACAACCACAACAAAACCAACTTCCCCTTGCGTGTCCGAACATAAGGTAATACACAACATGCACAGCAAATAAAGAAATCCAAAACGTGCATTTGTATTTGTGTATATCAGGAAGTGGGATAGCGAGGAAGGCAGTGAAACAAACGGACAAAATAATATATGGGTATAAGTTGAATTTAATTTCACAGAACATAAAACTCGCCTTTATTGGGTTTTTCTCTCCGACTGCGAAGCGTCCTCTAAAGCCACAGGCCATGGAACATGCTGTACCTGGGAATTATTGAAAATCAAATCGTAAACAATAACTATTCTTTCACTCTCCCTTGTGTGTGCATGTGTGTGTGTGTGTGTGTGTGTGTGTGTGTGTGTGTGTGTGTGTGTGTGTCTTGATGCTTCTCAAAACAAACTTTCCTTAAATCCTCTCACAATGTGATTTAAAGCAGTGAGCGGGTTTTGGGCTCAAGACCAAAACAAATGCATCCCCCCTATTCACTCTTTCCTTAGAAGCTCCTCCCACCACATTCCTGCATGTGCAGTGCCAAGGCGGACCACTGATCTCAGACCACAGGCAACCCACCTGTCAATCAGAAACAGAGCAACCTCTTCTTCCCTCTTCATCCTTTTCAACTCTCGACCATCAAAACACATCACCAAGGTTCACGCTTAATCATCCTTTTCATTACTTATTCATTAGCATAAATAGATTATTTCATTAATCGACCAAACAAAAACAATTTAAGCCCGAACACAAAGTCTCACCTCTTGAATGAAAAGGAGCAGAAAGAAGATGAATCTGATATAATCTGCCCCTTTTTCACAGGACATTAATTAACAAAAGCAAATAATTCAATAACATTTAAAAGGAAAATAGCTGCAGGACAACACAGCCCCTCACATCCCTCTAATTGTTCCTGAGTTAGAATTCATTTTTAAACCATTCAAAGAATGTTACAAAATGATTTACCGCACACAACAAAACAAAACAGAGCAAAACTTGATTAACAAATTTCACTCTATTTCCTCAACATACTGGCTTTAATCATTTGATTTTTTGTTTTTAAAGATGTCTGTTCCATTTAAGTTATAATGGCTTTCTCCTATATTCAAATCTTTCCTTCACAGAATACTGAGATTTTCCAGTTCCTGAAATGTCAACAACTTTAACTGAACAAATAATGGGCTAAACAATCGTCTATGGGTTACCTGTAGATTGTGGGTATAGCTTTCTGTGAGGGCAGTGCACATTATCTCAGGCCACTTTTTCAGGTCCTCCACCAAACACTGGATAGTAAAAGGCTAAGGAATTATTATATAGTCTTTTTTTTTACGTTACAGGAGATGTTGCTACATGTTTTATAACAAACAATTCCATAAAATAGGATTTTCATATTGTTAGTATATATTGTTCATGATGGTTCCCATGTTAATCACTGTTGTTGGTTCCATCCCGCTCCCACTGCCCCTTCACCACTGGCCTGAGCACAAAGACCCTTGCTGCTGAAGCCCTGGAACCCGAGTCCAGCTTTCTTCATTTCCCACATACAGAGTGATGGCAAACTGTGTTTAAATCCCATATAACAGTACAGCCAGCAGACTATGAGGAGAGATTAGCAGAATTAGACAGAAAGAGCCGTGGATTGGATTCAACTCAACCAAGAGGTTTGAAAGGAAACCAGCAGAGAAGAGGAGGAGGACATCTCTGATATCTGATGCAGACAGCGTCAATTAAAAACTCTGCTTCATTAGCGGCGGCGGCTCCCCTGACTGGGTCGTCTGCTGTAACTGGTGTGGCTGAATAAAACATTTAACGAGAGTGCCCTGCAGAACAGAAGTGACAAATAATGTATTTATAGGCTGTCAGCGGTCCTGTCTGCAGGGAGCCTCCCTGTCTCACACGGTCACCACAGCAACTGAAAACCAATTCTCTGGGTTTGTTCCTGCAGCTAATGGTCAATGAGTCCTGATGAGAATTGTTTTGTTTTATAATTCAGAATCCATATTGTACAGTGCGGGTGATTGAACGGCACAATAGGCCACCTGACGCCCGATGACTGCGGGCAGCATCTCATCCGTCCATTTCGCTCAGTGAGAAGGGATTCGAATCGCTCCTGAAGCCGTGCTCCTCATCAATCTCTCCTGCCCGGTTGAATTCCTAAGAGTAAAAAGAGAAGAGGCAGCATGGGATGGATGGCTGAGTGGGAGATCTTGTTTTTTAATGCGGATATAAAAAGACACGAAGGCACCGACGTCTAACAGGACTTTGCTTCCTAAGTGGGGAGGGAACGAGACCCGGTGGCCTTCAGGTGATGATGCATCTTCCCACTGCAACCTTCAACCTCAGCAGCACGCCATTTAAAATGATGGGAGGGTGAGAGGGAGATACAGCTGGTGGGAAAAAGTATGACAAGAGGGACCGGAGGAGCACACACACACACACACACACACACACACACTTTCAAACTGCGCTGAGTTTTCACTGAACAAATCGTTTTAGAAAGACCCCGACATCTCATTTGAGTGACAAAATACTTTTTGATAAAAAAAACGCTTTAGCATGCGACGCGATTAAACAGTGAAATCCTTCATCGTGGATCTATATGCGTTAGCTGCCACAATCTCATTAGAATTGAGTGTGTTAATTAGCGTCAGGATTTTGAAAAGTCAACACCATCTCCTGCCCTCACCCCCCCCTCGCTTAGGAGTAATGAGAGAAGGGGGGAAAATGGGGAAAAGGTCTTGGTGCAGACATGACATATAAATCATATAAAGTAAATATTGTGTACTTTCAATTTCAGGCACCAGGGTATGGGATTCACAATGTGCGTATCTGTTCTCATTCACATAATGTATGCACCTGCAGGCATGTGCAGAGTGTACAGAAGTTTGTATGGTGATATTATGTATTTGCATGCAGCCCCATCCACAATTACATTCCATTAGTGGGACGACTTTAAAACTCAGCACTTTGAATTACACCAGGATGTGGGACGCTCTTCTCTTTAGTTATACAAGGAAAGGACAATGCTTCCTTGTTGTTAAGAGGACACTACCTCACTTCTCTGTTATGGTTCAGGGACACTTTCACACAGTTTTGTCTGACCAGAAAAAAAAGTGGTCTCGGTCCACAGGAAACTGAAAGACAGTTTGGTTCTTTTACAGAGTGAAAACATTTTTTGGCCAATATTTTGGACTTTCCGATCAATAGCAAGTCGAGACAGCATTTAACAGTAGAAGGGGAAAGTCTGAGGCCTGGACTAGTGATGCTGGGATTCATATCTGATGGTTTCGAATTGGGAACCAGCTTGATGCTCGATCAATGTTCCCCTGAATAAACACTAATAAAAGAAAAACATGTCAGAAATATGTTACATTATTGATGAATACATTTCTGTGAATATTGATCATCAGCATGTTCAGACTGGATCTGTTGGTTTTAACCTGATGTAAGTACAGAGTGGTGGAGGAGCCGGGCTGATAATCCCACCTGCGGCTGCATGCCTCAAATGGATTCTTCCTTTCCCTGCTCGTCCCCGTGGTATAAATGGGGCTGTATGATTGAGCTGGTCACTAATGAATCCTAAGAGGGAGCCATCTTTAAAAACAGGAGGCCAGTAAAGCACTGTCAGGTCAAACACAGGTAAATAAAACATCTGCCAGATGTTGTGTCGCCCAACCGTCGCTCACTGGTGTTTGTCATTTTGTGGAAATGCTCCAAATCTCAGCTTCACCTTCAGGCGTCAGATCATCGGCAGTGAATCAGGGCCAAGCCGTACACATGTTGGTATAATGAAGCCCGACACCGGAGGATCATAACGGACACAATGTCACCCCTTCTGTTCAGAATTAACAAGATGAAATGAGCTGTCTGTCCGGGGACACGTCACGCCGGAGATGAATGCCATTAAGATGAGAGGGCAGGAAGGCAGCGCGCTCCTTCCTGTTCATCTGTCCGACACAGTAATGTGTGCTGACAAGTTTATTGCCGTGTCCCATCCTTGAACAAGCGGCAATTACCGTGGCGAGCGCTGAAAGTCGAGGCACGCCAGAGGAAGTTTATCACACGCTCAGGGGGGAGATTTGAAGAACGGGTCAACACATTACTTCATGTAGGAAGGATTCAGAGGGATGGGAGATGTGCCAAACAGAGGAGGCTTCATGAGAACATGCAGCAAGAACCTGTCAGGACCAAAATATTCAGATGAGTGCAGCAGGATCCAGTCAGAAGGTGTCACGTACCTGCACGCTGAGGATTCTCATTAGGGTATGGACTGAAAATGTCAACGCCCACATAAACCCCCAGGACTGTGAAGGAAATCTCATGTCAATCATTGGATTTAAACTCCAAACTTTCCTGAATAAATCTTACCATGTCCAATCCACTGTGAACTAACTCACTTAAATTAAATTAAATTAAAATCCCAAGCCAATTATAATACAGCCGATTTACTGCAGCGGAGGTTATGTTCCAACCCCGTCCCTCTGATGATCGTTTTTTGGTTGGTTAGTCGGATTACGCAAAAACTACTGAAGGGATTTCCAGTCCAACTTGATGGAATGATGGGACATGGGCCAAGACAAGAGAGAACACTTTCAAATTTGCTGCAGATCAGTCAAATGTTTGGAAGCAGAATTTTGTCACTTTCTTTAACAGTGTAAGAGATATAAGGAAATCATACATGGATCTTGATAGAAAAACCTAAAGTATGTTTAGGGGATTGATATCTATGAGTGTGTGAATGGATCCAAATAAAAATCCATATCTAGTTAAGGCTTTTTCATTAGGTTGTAGGATATTTTTTAGACGGCAATAACTAGGGCTGGAAAACTACCACAGATGTGAAGGTATGATAATGTGGATTCAGTTGTTTATCGACAATTTATATGCATCTTTAACACCTTTAGATTTAAAACTTGACCACTACTGTAGAAAGCATCTTTTGTTAAAACAGATTAGTTTGTCACCTCTGGGCTATTGTAAAAAACATGGCTGCCTCCGTAGAGAGAAGCTGCTAAAAATATTAACGGCCCCTTCTAGCATAAAGAAAACATTCATGCATTTTAGATGAAACACACTAATGAAAACATCACCAGCAATATTTTATATTCAGTTTTTGCCTATAGATCCCTTTCACCTTAATCTTACACACTGAACTAAAATTAAGTGATTTGAAGTCAGATGAACTGAGCAGCTGGTGATCAATGGTGATTAAAAGGCTAAATGAATTGGACAGAGCCGAACGCAACAGGACTGAAATTGACTTTGAATCGAGAAGGAAAATGAGGAGAAGCTGAGACGTGCTGCAAACACGAGTGTCCTACTTACTCAGTCTGGTCACACCTTCCTGAAAATGATACTGCTTATTACCCGTGAGCACTCTATCGCCGCCTTAAACCAGAATGAATTATGGGTGCACAGCATAGGCCGGTGTCCGAGCAACGCTGCCTCTGTCTGTGTCCCTCTCTCTTTCATCCGCTTTGTTTTCTACCGTTGTGCCGGAGCTTCTCTCCCACTCAAACACGACTTCCCTTCAGATCTGACTTCTCCCTCCATTCTCTTCATCTCCCATTTCAATTCTCTACTTCTTTAACTTCTCTCATTTCCCCCCTTATCTAATTTGTACTGAATCTCTTGCAGCTATGGATGATCTGTTCCCCCAGTCTTTCACATAGACATAGAGTTGTGATAATGAATGACAGACTGATCATTATCTGAATCACTGACACGATTGGTCCATTTATCAATTAGTTGAAGGACAGAATCATTTTAATAGATCTAAACTGGCTAAAACAAAGTCAAACAGTTTTCATTTCTTCACTCAACGTTTTGTCCACATCCGTTTAGAGGTGTTGCAGCACTCAGCTATTTGCCCTGAGCATTATGCATTTGAAAATTTCAAAATATGAATGTGAAAATGTATTTTGTGCATCAATGAACGTTCAGACACCGTGGCTGGTAAAACTGACACAGTTTGCTCAACTCCAACTTTCATCGTCTTTCTTGAAGAGCAGATAAACCCTCTCACGGAAGTTAACAGGGTTTCATTTTCCTTTGCTTACCCCTCTAAACTCCTCCAATGGCAAGTCATCAGTGGACGCTAATTAATGTTCTTCTAGTATCTTGATGGCAGGACAAAATTTACTGTCTGTCGTTTGATTAAATAGAATTTAATAGACTCATCTAGCACTTTTCTACGTTAGCAGACAAAGCAGTTTATCATCCTTCCTCTCACACACCCATTTCTACACCCACTCACCGACAGCCAGGCTCCTGCCAAAGAGCACGCTGCCCTGCCCATCTGGAGCCATTCGGGGTTTCACTCCCTCGCTGGACCACTTTGACAAGTGTACAGGAGGAGGATCGAACTGCCAACCCCGTGATTAATGAACACACCCGCTCTACCTCCTGAGCCACAGCCACCTCACGACAGCCGGTTTATGACATGCAGTCCGACGACGTCAGAAATCAAAAGTGAAGGCGAAGGTGAAGTTAAGAACTGTCCCTCGTACCAGGGGTAAAACGGGGGGCACGATATCACACGTTTGCCGTCACTCCAGGGAGACACTTGTGGTGTCGCGCTCGGTTGTTCATATGGCAAGTGCCACAAATAGCTGTGAAACAAATGGAATTAATAAAGAGCGACAGAAGTGAAATGTCAGGCTCGTCTCGTGCACCCGACCAGCCGCGGTGAGTGTGAATCACAGACTGAGTTCTGGTCAAGCGTAGACCCGCCCTCCTCAAGTCAGGGAGGTGTGGGTTTAGGGTCTGATAAGGACGTTCAGATATCTTCAGCAGGGTCTCTGTAGTTTGACATGTGGTCTCAGCCAGACAGAATTTGGGGGAAAAGAACCTCAACTCTCAAAACTCAATGTTAGGAATCACCTTCTCCATTGTACATTATATTATATCACTAACACAAGCTTAAAAACCTAACAATGACCTCCAGGGTTTGGCTCAGGTAAAGTCAGATACATACTTATATCAAAAGTTAGGATTAATATCAGTATCGGATAAGCATCAGTAGCAGATTCTCAAAATCAAGAAATTTATTTAGCAGAATTAACTTGATCAAAACACTAGCACACAAGTGCAAATCACAAAATTAAAATAGAAAACACTTTCGGACACATATTTATCATTTTCATTTGCCGTCAATACATGAATATTTCCCACAGTTATATTCTTTGTACCTTTGATAGTTGGGTCAAAGTGTATTCTTTCATTTCTCTTTGTTTGTGTTACCTGCCTTGAGTTCTCCTTCCTGGTCCAGCAAAAACAAAAAACCTGAGCTGAGGGCGGAGCCAAGCAAAGGACCATACCAAGAGCTCTGACATCATGGGGCGGATTAAAGTATCTTTGCTTTTGGATTCAGTTTCTTTCTATTTAGTTGACCCCTGTGTGTGTTTATTGGTTTGGTCCGTTAATATATATGTTTCTCTCCTGGCTCACCTTAGAAGGTCTGTTAATTGAGTCAACCTGTTTGCTTTGCCTTAGTTTCAACACTGTTATGTTTCGTTTCCCCTATGACTCTGTTAATCTACTGTCTTCAATATTGTATATTGTTAAATCAGGGGAAATAAACCCAAACTTCCTTTGAACAGTTTGGTACCTTGACTGTTTGTGTCCACAACACAATACCACCAGCGTTTCCTGCAGATGTTTTCTCGACTCTCACATCTTTGTCATGCTGCAGATTAAGCTGGTGTTACCCCGCACGGCTGCTGCTACAAAACACTGCTGGCAATATACATGATTCAGATTTTCTTGACTTCTTTGTCGGAATCCCAGAATTCCTCCCACACCTCGGGATGTGAAGCTTCTTTCATACACGGCACAGAGGGCTGGTTCGATTCCTTGTCTCGTCCTCGTCAACATGGATTGATTCTGTTTGTCCTCACACAACTTTTGTGTCGCTGTCATTCACACACGTCTCTCACTCGGTCCTAATGCGCTTGATTTGATGCTGATAACATCCCTAATGAAAATCCGGCAGAATTGCTGTCATTACCTCCACCGAGGTTGGTTGTTTGTCTTGTTTGCCAGTGGAAGGACGGGACCCGGGCCAAGAAAGAACCCATTAAATTCAGGGGGGGGGGAATTTTTATCCAGACAGAGCTGAACAAAACGCTGCACATTACGGGGACTGATATCTATGAATGTGATCAATGAATGGGTTTGTTTCCAGATTAATTATTTATCATGACACAAATGGACCAGTAAGATGAAATAAATAGGATAATATAACTTTAGATGAGATCTAAAGTTTAAGAGCCACCATTCTTTTCTTATTTGTATGTGCTATTGCCGTTGTGGTGTTTTGTGTTGTTGTTGTTGTTGTTGTTGATGTCATTAGTTTTAGGTGGTTGGAAGGGGGGGGAGGTGGTCTCTCTGTGGTTTTGGGTGGGTAACTGCTATAATGGAAGCGCAGAGAAGCTGGCCTGTCTTGGCTTTTGGTCGACTGGGATGTAAACAATCCCTCCCAGTCAGAGCAGGTCCTCCCCAGGAAATTCACCTCCAAAATAAACAATATCATAGGAATTCTATCAAATTGTTCTAATTAATTGGAAGCGCCTCATCGCTGTGACATGCAGTATTAATACAGGGGTTTCTGGAGTCCCCCTATAGTGTATCTGTCAGACAAACAAAGCAAAGAGAAATGGTAATACAGCCTGCGCTCCGGTATGGCTGCACACTTGGGGGATGCTCTCTGCTGCATAACAACACAGAACACACAACGTACAACATCTAACGTGCAGTGCGAGATGCCACCTATTCCAGCGGTGGGATTGAGCTCAGAAATAAAGACCCTCCAGGGTGTGTGAGGAAAATCCAAAGAGTTAAATGAAGGAGCCACTCTTCAACAACAGCGAGAGAAATTAAAGCCCAAGTGCGCGTCACGATCTGGAGTCAGTGTGAGGACCAAGGCTTCTTAATGTGCCAGTAAATCATTTAAAACAGGTTGTTACATCTTCTGTCAGGGTCAGAACATTAATATAATAAGTCCACCATGCACAGGTGAAGTGAATAATACTTCATTTGACTCCACCTTGACACTTTATTCATGAGGCAGCACAGGATCAGAAAAAAGTGGCTCAATAATGTATGTACACATTAATAAATGCATTTATAAATTAACTAATATCTGATTCGGACTGAAACTTACCAGATTGACGTCTCACTAGAATTACCTTAAACCCAGCGGCCACTCTATTAGCTGAACCTGTACATAATGAAGCCATCTAATCAGCCAATTACGTGGCAGTAACTCAGCTGATAAAAGCGTGTTCAGCCTCAACCGACATCAGAATGTCACAGTGAAGAAGAAGTAAATGACTTCTCCTGGGATTCTTTCATGCCTGAGAGTTTACAGATGAAAGTGCAAACAGAAAATACAGTGAGCAGCGAGTTATGTGGGCTAAACACACATCTTGTTGATATGAGGTCAGAGGAGAATGGTCAATACCTCAATGAGGCTGAGGTGATTAGGCAACAGAGGAGCTGCTTAAAGGAACGGACGGAAGAAACTTCAAATTTGAATTTAATGTTACTCGTTATTTCACTTGGAAATACATTTTTACATAAAACTAGTGTTGTAGATTTGACGCCCCCATCACTTGAATTGAAACCAATCTGGAAATGGTTTGTTTAATGGAAAATTATGAAAAAGACGAATTTATTAAAGCAAGTAAATAAGGGTCACTGGTTTTAAGACAGACAAAAATAGCTTGTCCAGTTATAGAATAACGGTCAAGTTTTTTTCATAAGTATATTTTTAGTTATGAGGAGAGGATAAATGCTTCTCTCGCTGTGCAATTAATAGACAAAACATATTAAACTGAAAACAGGAAAAAAAAAGAATTAATTATGGAATCTCAAAGGGGCCACATCCTGTTTATCCGTTTTGCATATTTTTGCAGTTTGCAGATATTTGCCTTGCAGAAATGTTGCGGTGAATTCCCCAGCTCGGTGGAACCTGTTACATCAGGATGAATTCATGATGAGAGCTCAGCAGTTCTTTTCTGTTTTTTTCAAATAGCTGCAGCCCCTAATGATCAGCCTAAACTTTACTTATGCTTATTGCATTGTTATTAGCATGCACTGTATTTCACTCTGTTTTCTATTGACATCAGTTTGCCACTGCAGTGCGATATAAACAAAAACATGTGATCCCCACCACCGAATTAACACGTCACATTCTAACCTGACGTCTAACCCCAAAAATCTGTAACCAGGATTTTAATACTAAACGTGGTCCTGACTTCCCTACACTGCCTTTATAATTAAGTTAAAGATTGTATTGATTACTTACCGAGCCCTGTGAGAAAAAGTTATTTATCAGAACTTTTACGTCCCGTAAATTGCTTTTACTGATTCCATTTATATTTGAAGTTTTTGTTTTTGTGTTCTTTTTTTAAGACTTTTAGTTTTTTCTGTGTGTTTTAATGTCGTTATTTTATTGTCAAGCACTTTTTACCTGTGGTTTGAAATGTGTAATATAAATAAAGTTTACTGTCATTATTTTATCATCATATACTGTTTTTGTAACTTTATAGGGATAGATAGATAGATAGATAGATAGATAGATAGATAGATAGATAGATAGATAGATAGATAGATAGATAGATAGATAGATACATATGCTTTTGTTGATTCAACCCATAATTGAGGACTGGAGAATGATCTTTTATCTGGGAGTATATCTGACTCACAAAATCTACTCAGACAAATGTGTCTAAGCAGATTACAAACCGACATTTTCCGTCCCCATTTATCAAATTGAATTATTATGTCTCTTCTGCCAACATCCACTTTTAAACATCGACAAAATCCTGGAATCTTCACTGAAGTACCTCTTTGCAACAGATCTCTACTCTGAGTTGATGACACCGACACATAAAGGTCTGTGGATGTCACACTGAGCGAGCTACACAAAGACTCAGTGTGAGTCTCTGTGTGTAAGTGTTTCGGAGTGTGTGAGTTTGGCTTCCTCTAAGAGTGAACCTGCCGCCTGCCAAGACTTAAATGACAGAGAAGCTGGTAAAGAGACGAAAGAACAAGAGTAGATGTTCTTAAAAAGCCAAACTGGAGACATAACAATCCAAATGTTCTGCAAGCGCCTTTTTTTAATTATCCAGGACCTGGTGTCTACATTCAAAGGATGAGCAACATTTACTTTGATTTCATTCTGTCCAAACAAAAACAAATACACAAATTAAAATCTCCACACACCCACACAGGTGCTCTGAAATACTCTGGCAGATGCATTTTGCTGGTGAAAACGTTTTGCTGATACTGATCATTTTTTGTGGAGCATGTTTTAGTAATAAATAAAAAGCCACATTCTGCACACTTACAGGTGTATGGTGTGTGTGTGTGTGTGTGTGTGTGTGTGTGTGTGTGTGTGTGTGTGTGTGTGTGTGTGTGTGTGTGTGTGTGTGTGTGTGGTGTGTGTGTGTGTTGTGTGTGTGTGTGTGTGTGTGTGTGACAGTCACCAAGTAGAGATCATGTGCAACGATCTCAACGTTTGGGCAGATACTCTGGCGGATACTTAATTACTAGATTGCTGATTAACTAAGTGACAAAATGTCTTGACAACATGAAACACACATGGAAAATTTAAGAATTAATTATAGAATGTGAAAAATATCTGAATCCTGTTTTTCCCTTTTGCCAGTTTTTGCAGTTTTCTGAAACCTGCCCTGCAGACATGTTGCAGCGAATCCCCGATCTTTGTGTGACCTGACAAATGCAGAGTGTAGGCATGTGTGTCAGTGGGCGTTTGTGTGTTCCTGGGTTAAATTAGTTGGTAGGATTAGTGCCACTCCCATGGCAGGCACATATGGCACAGAGCTCAGCTCGAAAGCTGGCAACACTCATTAACATTCCTCTATCATGGAGGCTAAGGCCAAAACCGAAGTTTGTGTGTGTGTGTGTGTGTGTGTGTGTGTGTGTGTGTGTGTGTGTGTGTGTGTGTGTGCGTGTGTGTCTGTGTGTGTGTCTGTGTGTGTCTCAGTCATGGGCTAATTTCAGACCAAAGACCAGTAAATTGGGGATGGCTTGTCCAATCAGGCACAAAAGTCAAGTCCCCAGTTGGGAAAAAGCAGATTTTGGGGTCTGTGGTGAAAGTCAGGGTTAGGTTAAGGGTAGGGTAAGGGTAAAGGAGGTAGTGGTTATGGTTAGGGTCTCTAGGAAATGAATGTGAGTATATGCCATGTCTCCAAAAGTGACCTATATGAAAACAAACAGAGAAGGTTTCCTCACATTCGGTCCTGATGAGAGCATATATGAATAAAAGCTGATACAGTTACAGTGATGAATACAGATATGAGCTAATTTTATGAAGAGCAGTCTGTGTGTGTGGTTGTGTGTGTGTGTGTGTGGTGGGGAGAGCATCAAATCCCCAAATCAGTAAAAAACAAGACAACGGGTGTTTGCCATATGCTGTTGAAGAGGCAGCTTCCCCCAAAGCCACAGATTCCGTGTTTTTGTGGTTCTGTGTTCTGGCGCCAGTGTGATTCTGCACTAATTACTATTTTGGAGCATGCAGGGGGAAAAGGGGGAGAGAGACACAAAAATTTAGCGAGAGAGGCAGAAAGAACAAGAAAACATGACACAAAGCAAAATGTGAAAAAAATAAACAAAACCCCAAAAATGAGAAAGAATGAATAATTGTGAGAAACTCAATTAAAAAAAAATCCTGTTGAAACCAGATCCTTTAAAGAGCTTCTCTACCACACAGCTCACCCACATCAGATCCACAGTCACTGTGATACTGAGAACGACTTGGTGAAAGGTTTAATTTGAACTTGTAACACATTGAAATGCTGGAAGCAGTAAAACACAGAATCATCCTCACAAACCCCCGTCTCCTGGAAATTACATGTATTTCTAATTAACATTCAGTATTCAAAAAACTTACACTGCAATTTACTGCACTAATTTGAGCTGGATTTTGCACTTTTGTAAACAAAGAGAAAACACTGAGATTTGATGAATAAGATCTGAAATAAACATTCATCTCATATGACTGATCCGCTGTTTCCCTTTGTAGAGAAGAGGAAGAAAAAACTGTTTCCCAGTCTCCAGAGTCTGTAATTAAAACTTACCCTATTAAAACTAATTTTGGAAAATACTTTACATATCCGATAAAAGGGCAACACAACGTTAGATCACCAGATTTACTTCATTTATAACTTATTATATGACTCAGGAAAGATCCAACAATTTCAGTTAGTGATACCACTGTGTAAAAAAGATGTGTCAGCTCAACATGTTTACTTTGATGCTTTATGTTAGATTTCCCTGCAGATGCACAATGCATGTGTGTGTGTGTATGTGTGTGTGTGTGTGTGTATGTATAAGAAGCGTTACCTCCAGATGCTGCCGTATTCATCAAAGTTGGCAGATTGGCTCATTATTGTAAACAGGTTCCCTTTTGCCATTCAAGTTCAATCTGAAATACTGACTGCTAATTAGAATTGGAGCAGCAGAGTGTTTTTATTTGATGAATGTGGGCACTACACTGCTCATTTGTGTGGGCCTAAAGATTTACACTGGTAACACTGACTTCTGATGGTTCTTACGATGGGTATCAATGGAGTTCCAACTTGTCTCAAAAGTCGTATGGACGAAGACAAATCATAGACACTGACCACACCAAACACAAAATACCAAACTAAAGGCTCAATGTAAAATATAGTAACATCTAGTGGTGAATGTGCATGTTGCAGCTGAACACCCCTCACCCTCCACTTCCAAGGCCACCACAGGTTCTCCATGGAAGTGAACCTGTGGAAACCTTCAGTTGTCTTAAAAACTCAAAAGGTGTTCAGTTTGTCCAGTCTGGGCTACTGTAAAAAGCATGGCGGCCTCCGTAGAGAGGACCCGCTCCCGATGAAAATATGAAGGATTTAAATATACATGGCTCATTCCAGGGTAAAGAAAACCACAATTCGTACAATTTAGATTGGGATTAGGATTACTTTATATTCAATTTCTGCCAATAGATCCCTTACAACTAAATCTTACACACTGGACCTTTAACACTGATTTGTCAAAGTTTTTTTTTGTATTTGCTTCTACCACCAATAAAATATTTATTGGTGTTTTCTTTTTCTTTTTTTTCTGTATTTTTATCTATTGTTGTATTTTGTAACTTGTCGTATTGTGTTGTGATTCGTCATCGTGTTTTATAATTTGTCTATTTGTGATTTTTCGTGTTCTGTTGTTTGCTGTTGTGTTGATTTGTTGATATGTTCTGTGATTTGTGGTTGTGATGTGCGCTTCAAGGCCACCGTACATAACAGACCTGAAGATCCCTGAAACCAACAAATACACACAGATGTTTGAGCCACTGCACAAAAACAGAAATGTACAATCATCAAACCCAGTCCACCTCTTCAACTTATTTTTTGCAATTTGCACAGAAAAGGCACAGAAATAAGCAAAGCAGCTGATAATGGATGAGACAGCTTTAAAAACAGAGCAGAGAGGAAACTGAACTTTAACTGAACATATTCGACAATTGGCTCTTAAAGAAAGATAAACTTCCAGCAGACCACGTTAGTTTACTGTTCACATGTTGGGTCTTTCTTTGGGGAAGTTGATTGTCTGTATAAAAAGGTGGAGAGGAGACAATTATGAATATAACAAGAGGAATACAATTAATAAAAGGTTTGAAAAGGTTTTCAGTGGCCAAAGTGAATCCCGGTATTTAACTGGATCCAAACTGGTTCTGCCCATTGAAACCCATCCCTGTTTTTTTAATTACTTTCATTTAATGTATTCTCTTCTTCCCTCTCTGACATGTTCCTTGAAATAAAACGTCAGAGTTAATCTGCTGTTTTCCACCTTTATTGCTAAAAGAGCTCAGTCCAGTGAAGTGAGAAGACTTTATTTCCCATGTGAAAACACCAGCTGGCGCCGGCTGAAACAGACTCGGACAGACTTTGATCATTAGTGGTGACCGAAATTATAATGTGTGACCGCCTCCAAACCTTCCTAACTTTCAAGATTAACATCCCCCCCTAATTGTTTAAGTTCATTTATATAACCAGGGACCATTGTAACAGTGGCGACTCCAGATTATGTTGGAGGTTAATTACAGAACTGCTTCTATCTCATCCTCAATACTCAAAGTGAAACCTTTGAATTAGACCGTTTTGGTTTCTCCACAGAATCCTGATAACAGAAAGTGTTCAGACACAAAAGGACGTTCATTCACTTGATAGGAGACTTTTTATTTTAATTAAAAGTGTGTCAGAGTGCGACACCGCTCCACTGCAGCAACATTTTTCAAACTGGTGAAAAGTCTGTGTGACTGGAGGAGCTCCCAGTTTCAGAAAAAAGCACTCAGGTGTCCCGGGGAGTTTGTTGAAAAGTGTGTTTGAGTCTGAGAATGAATATTTGGGCCCAGCGAGCTCAAAACTGATTTCTGTGAAATTGCAGTTCCACTCACTTCTCTGACAGACAGACGGGACATTTGATGACATCGTGCACTCCATGAGAATATGAATGTTCCTGCACATTCCTCACGGCTTCTACTATTATCCCTGGTTTCCCCCTCACAGCATCATACAGTGCTTTTTGTTTTTATCTCAGTTTTTTCAACTATGTACCGACGGGCGAGAATTATCTAATTATTATAATAATGTAATAATTGATTTCTATATTATTTGTCTTTAAGGAGAAACCTAATAAGAAAACAATGAAAATACTTGAAGGCTGCCCCATTTATACTTTATACCAGTTAAGGCACAATTACCCATTAGCACGCACCATTATACAGAGCTTCTTTACATTTCTATTACACATCATTTCCTTACAGTTGAAGGTTCACTGTATTGTCCATAGAAACTCAGCATGTGGGCTGGAGGGGCCGGGAATCGAACCATTGACCCTCTGGTTAGTCGACGACCTGTTCCACCTGCTGAGAGCAGTTCTGCATAAGGACTGAAATACGGTTCTAGTAAAAAAATATTTCCTCTCAGGGTCCTATTCACTGAATATTTTCCTTTTTTGACAGATTTTTTTTTAGCAATGACAGAAACATCTGAAGGCTGTCCATCATTTTGACGGATTAGAATTCTAGCAGTGATCTACATGCAACACTTATCACATGTTGACAAATAAAATACACTGCTGTCCTGACACTGGTCATACTGGTCAGTCTCCAGTAGAGCAGCAGTGCTAAAACAGAGAAAGGGAGATGTAAGACAGACAGAACACGACTGATACAGACCCTTCAACCAAATTGTAGAGACCACGTGAATGTTTGTGCAACATTTGTTGTGATTCGCTCAAGGTCTTCCTGATTTGTTGTCTTTACAATGCGAAGACAACTGTTGTGTACATTTGCCACATTTTGAAGAAATCCCCTAACGGTCGTACAGAGACATCTCGATCTTGAGAGTGGGACGGATGAACAAACAGAGAGTGCCGGCCTTTCCTCTGGTTGCATTCGTTGCTGGTGCGGTGCCATGAAAATAAACAAAAGGAACAAACAAGAAAATGGCTGAGAACAGTAAACAAGTATGTGGCAAATGTTTGTGTCTGAGAGTATTTGTCTGTGTGTGTGTGTGTGTTGTGGAGTGAAAAGCAGAAAGGGTCCAGGGGCTCTAACACTGTCCCAATGAGCGTCTCCAGTGGTTCTTCATCTCCTCACAGTTGGAACAAGGGTAGGAACTGTTTGTTGAACGCTCCGTTTCTCCATAGGTGTTGGTGGACAAGCAGCCGTGGCCATAATTCAAACAAGAGCGTGTAAAGACATAAAAGGGAGCAGAGAGAGGAATGAGAGGAGAAACGAAGGCACTCCTGTTCTGGAGGACGTTTTCTTTTCAGGGAGAGAAAAGACCCCCCCCTCGGCCTCGGTGGTGCCCCTGGCTGTGCCTGTGTTCAGCTGTGGGAACAGACCACTTGGTGGCACGTCCTGAATAGGGGGCCTTCGCCGCCTGGCACCCCCCTCTCATCGGGCCTGCCAGCACACAGGCTTTGGACCACCTCTTTTTTTGCTTTTTCACTCTCATCTTGTTATTTGATTCACCCGTACACACACTTACCGAGGCACTTCTGTGACTATACCTTCATCTTTGCCTCACCTTTGTCTCACTCCTTCCCTTTCCTTCTCCGGGACCCCGATGGGTGGATGCCTGTGTGTGATAATTAGTCGCCTCTTCAGCAGCTCTCCAGAGAAGCTGCCCCTGGAGGCTGAGATCTCTATTGTGCAGCCCTGGAATTGGCGTGGAGGGGTCTCTCTCCTCCTGAGGGCTTACTGCTGGCCCTGGTGGTCCAAAACATACTAACACAGACCCAGTCTATTAAACTATTAACTACTACGATTTATCCCTGCCTATAGAAATGTGTGAACTTTTTCTTTGGCCAACACACCGCCCCTCCTTTCACAAGGGAGTGAAGAGGGATGACGGAGGGAGGAGGACAGGAGGCGGGTTCTAGGCAGGACCCATTAATGGACAATAGAGCCGGCCTCAACGACGGGCGAGGCATGGATGTGTAGGTGTGTGTGTGTGTGTGTGCATCTGACAGAAAAACAGACGTCTTGTTTGTGTGCATGAGGCCAGAAGCATCTGTGTGAATTCACTCTCTTTGATTCCTTATCCCAAAAACCAAATCACTGATCGTAACTTCAAACGTCTCCTGAGAACAAAACTGAAATGGTTCAAGGACCAAGTGGCAGCCCTCTGGTTTGTGAACTCACTGCTTTGAAGACGTGACTTTATTATATTTTGCTTGTGGACGCTGCACGCATATATAAACCTGCTGCTATTGAACAATACCAGCTGTCAATCACAACAACCTCTAGCCCCAAAGTATACCGTGCTTTATGTCTATTTTTGAACACGATGCTGTACTGAAGACTTGAAACTAGTAATTGAGATCTTAAACTCCTCACCTATGTTGTAAATCAAGTGAGAAGAAGAGACGTTTTCTAGACGCTCAGTGGAGTTGCACTTAAGAGAATACAAGGCTTCACATTCTAGAGTCTACGTCCTTTCTTTATTTTCTGATTTTTATTCTTCAAAATCTGTTTTCTTAAAGGGACAGTACACCCAAACATGAAAATTCACTTATCATCTACTCACTACTATGCCGATGGAGAGGTGGGTGAAGTGTTTTATTCCACAAAACACTTTTAGAGTTTCAGGGTTGCAGCCAAATCCAATTCAATTGAAGTAAATGGTAAACGACTCTGGCTTTTTTCTGTTTTTGTTTTTTTTACATTTGAAGAATCTATCACCATTAACTTCAATTTTATTGGATTTGGCTGCGAGTCTGTTTACCCCTGAAACTCCACAAAGCGTTTTGTGGACTCAAACCCTTCACCCACCTCTCCATCGGCACAGTAGGGAGGAGATCATGAGTGATTTTCGATTTTTCGGTGAATTATCCCTTCGATGATTGACTAAATGATGAGTTTGAAGCTTCAAATAGTCACATCTCATGTGACATTGACAGAGAATAAGTTTAATGACAAAAGGTTTGGTTTGAAATACTCTCACTCCCTCCCTCTCTTACCGTTACACTGAAAAGTCCTTTGCATGATATTGCCCAGGAAGAGCATGTTAGATGTACATTATAGCTTTATGATTTGCAGCAGATGTAATTAAAATATCCTGGTAAGCCCTTATGGACTGTAATGTGTACCTGTCATGATTTGCCTCATAATTTCCCTCATAATATCGTGATTTAGAACGTAGCCTCTATCAGACCCAATCATCCACTCCACTCTGCCCACCAGGAGGCGCAATGTGCCGGGGGGTTGCCCATCATTGATATCCAAGGGGCATCAATAATGACCGGGGTCCATGTGTATATCACGGCTTCTCACTTGGTAGGGGTTGGAGCTGCTCTGCCTCTCCGTGATCGGGGAGGACACGGCCCCACACCGCATGAACCATACATAATCTATGAGCTGCCATGTTTGAATGGAGATAAGGATGAGTGGTTTGCTCAGCTGCTGTGACGGACTCTGCGGTCGGCGCTTCAGGACAACAGGCTCGTTGTAGAATTTCACAGACTGGAGGGAGAGGTGTGTGTTTGTGTGTGTGTGTGTGTGTAGGTCAGCGTCGGTTTCTGACAGATTTACTGTGCGTATAGTGTTCGAAATTGAAACATCATAAATGGTTATTACATCACCATTCCAAAGTTCTCGGTTTTAGGGACTCGCAAACGTGGGAGTAGTGTGGATGCCAGGCAGAGGTGATGCATCTTAAAACTAAAACATATTAGTGTGGCTGTAGCCAAACAAGATAAAGTTAGACTTGGTGTCAGAGTTAATAACACAAGCTACGACTTCTAGTGTCATGTTTGTATCGTTTGTTTGTTATTTGAAGGTTTTCAACTTCTCTTTTCGGCATTTGCTTTATATAATATAATAAGTCTATTGCATGTATTGGATAATGCGGTTTATACTGCAAGGAATTACTGCACACAAACATGTATTTCTTTCTTTTATGTGCTGACTGTAAATCTATATTAAATTATGTTAAAGTATTTACAGACTGTTTATACACCATTTGTGAATTGTTGCACGGGGGGGGTAAAGATAAAGTGCCAGCACACAAAGGGAGAAACATAGCTAACACATACTTGTGGGTGATAAGTGAGCTGCTACTTGACTCTGGAGTATGACACAGCTGAGCCGGTCATAACAGTCTTTTATCGTCCCTCTCCAAGTATAATGCTGTTCGGTAGCATACCCCTATTCCCATCATCTCAAGTGAGCAGGCCCTCTTTAAGGTTCACTGTTCCAGTGCAAGTGCTTGTACCATTTCTGTGAGGGCTGATATGGTCCAGTGTGGCGGTGGGAGGTAGATGTCGATGTCTTTTTTTCCCCTGTGGTGGTGCTGAGTGATAGCCTGCCAGTCGAAACACAGGGGAAGAGCTGATGACCTCTGTTACAGGCCGAAGTGAAGAAGCTCCTGAAAGGTTGGACAAGCAGCCGGAGGGAGCGGTGCAAGGAGGGGGGGGGGAGGAACTGGCCGAGGGTAAAGAGCAACTTGGGCATTACTGTGCAATGACCAAGGAAGAAAAACAAGAGAAAGAGAAAATGGCCTGAGAGACAAATGGATCCCGGGGACTAAAACACCCACAGCAGAGGTGCCTTTTACTACAGGGAAGCACACATTACTGTGAGGAGGGGAATAATAGGGAGGGTCCAAACAGGGCTCATCTGTATTCTGACCCTGTGCAGTGAAGCACACGCGGGTGGTATTCATACAAAGAGCATCAGCCCCAGCTGCTGCTGCTGCTGCTGCTGCTGCTGCAGGAGTGCTCATGAATCCACACACCCTCACAGCAGGGGGCCACTGCAAACTCCACTATTAAGAGAAACAACGTTACGAGCACTTGAAGTCAAAGAAACATTTTAACACAGTCACGTATGCACATGCAAATCAAATTCGACAAACAACCTTGAAAAGTTTGGATCCTTCAGGCTACAACCAAGCTACTGTGTTTTAAAAAGAGTTCAGGATAAGTTTGCAAATGTTGCTTTTAGTTTGAAAACTCCAGGGACGTGTAATTGGACGGAAAAGTATGGAAACAATGAATCAGTCACTTCCTGATTGGTTGTCACCAATCACATCAACTTGTAGCAGAGAAGGCAAAATAATGTAGGCTTCACATTTACTGTTCCACCTTATCTTCATTCCAAAGAAAGAAATCCCTAATCTTACTTTTCACCATTGTTGTTATTTCTTATTCGTAGTATTTTCTGTAAGTAAGCAACCAGCTGCGGTTTATAACACTCACTTCCTGTTTACACACGCCCAGTGTATGTGAATGGTCAAGTGACATATCATGTGTTTTCAAGTGTGTTGGTATGGATGGGGGTTAAAATGCCATTCTGAAATGACAATGCATAAGTCTGGATGTTCAGTGTTCTCGATCACTGAGCAGTAATTTGAGTGGAAAGGACACAATGGGGAATTATTTGTGAAATTGTATCTACGTCTGGCCCCGAATATTCTCAATGGCTGGCTCGTGGTGCAAACTGGCAGCAGGGCAGCAGTGAATCAGGCTATTTTCTGGTTATTCCACATGGTGCTGTGGAGGATTGCCTTTGACGAGGCTGGTGTCACTCCAGAAGGAGACGGGGGCGTCTCCGGCAGCTGGCACAGCTTCGTCCTGCCCTCCGGTCAGAGCAGCTGCCACAGGTACGGCGCTCTGGGAATGCCGACGATGTCCTCGCAGGCCTGATTCCTGAGCGCGGGGAGACGAAGCCAAAGCGCAACAGCAGGTTGTGCTCAGCAGGTTTACAGAGCGGGATGTTCCCGGATTTCCAGGTCTCGACGGAGGGTCCTGTGCTGCAGTGCTCAAAACACCTGCCTCATTATAAAACGCACAGTCTCTGCAGGATGTTACTCAGCTTCTGTGTGAGGAGCAAAAGACTCAGGGACATTATTTGGATTATTATTTGGGAGCTCGGGTAATCCCTGCATTGTGTTTGTCGGTATTCTGATGACCCTCGTCTTAAATCACGGGCTAATTGGCTCATTCTCCAGCACGGGCGTTAAATGCTCTCACAGACCGACGCAGTCATTACTTTAATATACACAACTAATTTACTGCAGCAAAAACGGCAGCTAGATTATGATTTTTTTTAATAATGAGTATCGCTCATTACGTACAATTTTAATGAGTGTATCTGTGCCTGAGTGTTTTTATAATATGTAACTGTGAAATATTCAGTGACAAACTATTCTTTATTTATTTAAGGTTTTTTATATATTTTTTCCTTCCAATATCTGCTCGTGGCAACTAAAGTGTTTTTAGCTTCGGGTTCATGCACTCTCACAGCTCTTAGATGTGAGAGAAAGATTGTTGTTGTTGTGAAATAAAGTCCAATTAAACAGCGGCTTGAAGCTTGACACCGGAAATAATTTACAAGAGGCTCATTGTGCTCATTTTCAGGTTAAATTTTTACTTCAAAATGTTGGCATGCTATAATGTTCAGTAAACACATGACTTTCCTTATATTGTCCTCTGCTGCTCCTCTTTTCAGCCTCTGTCTGAAAGACATACTTTAATTCTGTTGGATTTGGCTGAGGCTTTGTTTACCCCTGAAACTTTTGTGGACTCAAACACTTCACCCCCCCGTCCATCGGCATAGTGGTGAGTGAATAATGAATGATAATGAGTCCAGTCTAACCCGATTGGTCAGCTGCACCACTCTGTTGTGATTGGAAGGCCGCTTCCGGCGAATGTGAGAAATGTCGGCCTCCGCTTTCGCTTTTCCTTTTGTTAGGGTAACGCCTTCGTTACATCGAGACTGGACTATTGTAACTCATTATTATCAGGCTCCAGCAGTAAGTCGTTAAAGACTCTACAGCTTGTCCAAAATGCCGCAGCACGTGTCCTGACAAGAACAAAGAAAAGAGAGCACATTTCTCCAGTATTAGCTTCGCTACACTGGCTTCCAGTTAAATCTAGAATAGAAAACCTTTCTTTTTGATAAAGCTTATAGTTAGAGTTAATTAGTGAGGCAGAACGTAACTTGCTCTATTTAATGACATATGACACACGGAGCTTCTTTTTCCAGCTTCTCCTTCCTCTTCTCCATCCCTAACCCCTCCCCGGGGTCCCTTTGCTTTAACACCCGCAGATCCAGGGCCTCTGTGGCCGCACCATGGATTGCTGTTTGTGGATCGCGCATCGGGGGTCGCAGTGGTGGACCCAGTGTGGCGGATTCTGTGTCGTGTGGGCTGATCGTGGTGCTGGTGGCGGACCCTGTGTCGCGTTGGCACTGGGTACAGGAGGTGGACCAGGGCCGCAGCGATGGCTCGTGGTGGGTCCTGGTGGGCGGCGGTGGACGGTGACTGAGGACTGGAGTGGCCTCTGGTCTGGATGGTGGATCGTGGTTCTGCTGGTTGCTGACCATGGACTGTGATTGCAGCGGGACTGCATCAATGCCGCTAAAGACTTTAATGATGAATGTTTTTACACGTGGCATCTATTGCACTTCTGTCCGTCCTGGGAGAGGGATCCCTCACATGTGGCTCTCTCTGAGGTTTCTACTTATTTTTACCCTGTTAAAAGGGTTTTTAGTAGTTTTTCCTCACTCTTGCTGAGGGTTAAGGACAGAGGATGCCACACCCTGTTAAAGCCCTATGAGATGAATGTAATTTGTGAATATGGGCTATACAAATAAAATTTGATTGATTGATTGATTGATGTGCCAGACTAGCCGCTAGTTGTGTATTATGCAAATGTGGGGTTGTGTGATGTCACACGACTACAGATGAGTTGTTTCAGGAGTTTCAGGAGCAGTGTTTTCTGTGGAGGAGAGGAGCTCACTTTACCTCTGAGTTCAAACATACACAAACAAATGTAAAACAGACTGGAGGAAAGAGAAACTGAAAAAGCATCATATATCTCCTTCAATAACACTAACATTTAACCAGAATCACAATCTTTTCCAAACTTACACACATGAATACGATGCAAACCAAACAGGAAGTATATAAACACAAGTTCTATGACAAATGTTGGCTTTTCAAACATGAGAAGTAGCTTGCAGTCGACAGCTGTGTCCCAATTCAGGGGCCGAAATCCTTGAGAGGCTGCATTTGTACATCGACTGCGTCACAGCGGCTCGACTACTCTGTCCCATTTCGAAAATTCTTTCAAATGTGGCCAATTGAGGCGTCCTTCCGTTTCAAAGCATTGAGGGATCAAACCAGTGGGTCAAACCTGTCCCAGGATCCATTGCATGCTGGTGATATAACGAGCCAGCACTACAGGTAGCTGAGCTGTGGTAAGTAGAGGAGTAGCTAACAATGCAAGGGTAAAAGCTGGATCAAGCTGGTGATGCAAGTAGGAAATCCTCCGAGTCGACCGTCTCATTTCAGCTCGGCCAGCGCAGACCGAGCCCCCTGAAGGACGTGTCCCCTGAATTGGGACACAGCTTGTGCTGGCAGGGATATAATATAAAGACCCAATGAATGTTAGAGTTAAAACATACTGCAAGCCAAACTCACTTGTAAACTCAAACAAGAGGAAACGTTTTAGGGTACACAGGTGATTAAATCCCTGTATCGTTCCAGCATTACACTTCTAGTTATATATATTCATGAAAAATAACAGCGCCCATAAAGTTGATATAGTTTGTCGAATAAAACAGTAACAGAGAGAAAAGTGAGACACATCTGTCTCCTCCCGTCCTAATAAATCACACCTCTCCTGTCATAATAAAAAACATGATTAAAGTAAGAATCCTCTACAACACCAGGCCGTCCATGTAGAAAACAGAATATTACATCCACAACATCCAACACCGTCAATCTTATTAATCATAACACTCTCGGTAAAACTTAATGCAGTGAAATGCTGCGGCTGCCTTGAATATGAGAGCACTCTGACAGCACCGGCTCTAAACCAGCCATTCAGCCGTTTGTTATTTCACAAATGAAGGAAACTATTTTTTCCTGCCACGTCTTTCCTCTTTGCACAAGCTTATGAAATACGTACGTCAGAGGAGCTACGCGATGGTCACGATGATTTTCTATGTGCACCACTAATGTGCCCGGAAGCCTTCAACATGTAGAAACTGTGGGATTTCAATGAATATTAACAAAGCTACCAGACAGAAGGTAAATGCTTTGTGCTGCTTGGCTGCAAACTTCTGTCACTTGTTGGACTTTAAGACAGCTATGTGCTTTTTCTCAGTGAATGCGAGTGTGAGTCACTGTTATTCTTATCATTGTGAAGATGGAACTCTTCGGGCCAACCCCAAGGTTGAGGTCCTCAGGAAACATCACACAGGAAGTAAGAGAGAGAGGAAGGGCTCCTCCCTGTGGCGAGGCTACAGCTGTCCATCTCAATGAGAGGGTGAGAGACTCCTGCATAGCAACAGTTCTACATAGCAACAGGCTCTTTGAATGAAGATAGCCTTGGGATGCCATTCAGGGAGCATCTTGTATCTCCAGCCATTAGAAAACAGAGGACACTGTATTGAATCATTTTTAGGCAGGCTGCTTGGAATTAATTTATTTTGCTTCATATTTGTTTTTATACAAGTGACTGCATGTTGTGTTATAGAAGTAAGAGATTCAGGATGTGCTGCTGATTTCCAACTAATGTTGAGCAGGGAAAAGAAAAAGTGAGGCACAATAAAAGTGGAAAATCTACTTGTTCAAAGACTCACAATCTGCATACGAATAACAACACCTCTTACAAACTGTCCCCCCCCGCGGTAGAAACATCTCAACCAAGAATGTGTCACTCCACTTGAACTCTTCTCTCATCATTTCCACACCTCGCGGGATGAATCATTCAATACGCCGAGCCTGAAATGAGACCAGACAGGACAGAGACTTGATGCCTTACATCCAGCTCGCCACAGCTCAGTCCAATTTCATTCCCAACAATGCAGCACTTTGATCGGCCTCTACAGCTGATTTAGAGTGTCACTACTAACTGTCTATCACTCCTCCACAGCTCCTCCAGGAGCCGGGGAGCTGAGCCTCGCTGGGATCGGGACCCTCCAGGAATCAGGCGACAAAAAAAGAGGCGACACTCGACAGTGGTTGGCGTCCGAATCAAAGACGTGTGTCGAGCTAAATCTGCCCTGGCACTGATGTCACACATTATGTCTCCTTTCGTATTCTTCCACACTCACACTTGCTGTTTTGAGTGGGCACTAGGAACACAAAACATAGACTGTTGGACAAAAACACCACAATATCCTGGCTATGGGTGTCGCCATCTTGTTTTGTTGATGTCAGTTGGAGCTGGGCTCAATGCAGTGGTTATCATGGAGTGGGGATCAAGGCATCTAGGCCCTGCCCATAGTTACCCAGTTATCCTGTTTTTAAAGCATCTTATAACTAATAAAAACTTTTCAGAAATATTAAACATCAGAGTTGTATGAATCACCGAAAATGGCTAAAACCATCTTTGAGGAAACGTGTTCTAACATGGAGGAGGCGGGATTCATGACCTATACTGCAGCCGCACACCAGGGGGCAGTCAAGATGATTTGGTGGTAGTTTTTGTCCATCTTTATATGCAGTGAAACTTTTGATGTTCAAAGGGTTAATTGAGTAATGCTGGACATCTTGGCTCCTCATTGTAAAAGGGAGGAACCAGTAACATATTTTAAAACCTGTGAAAACAGTGACAGAGGAAGGAGTACACATCATCGGGCACTGATGAAATATGGCCGACAGTTTGCTTCATAACGATGAACATGGACAATGTTCTCTCCTGATTACAACTGGTGAAGAATGCAGCTTCTCGAAAACCGGCTCTATAAAAAGACCAACCTTCTTATCTTGGTTTTAACTCAGCCTGACTTTGTCTCATGGTTCTGTGTGTGTAGCGTCGATATTTGATCTTTTATTCATTCTTGTTTTATCTTTTGTGTTTTCTACTGCATTCTCTTCTGCTGGGTTTCTCTCATGTGTTGCATTGATTCTGATCATATCATCACACTACTTATTCTCTTTATCTATACCTGTAACACTTTCAGACAGTCCAGCACTTTGGATCCAGTTGTGTTGGAATGTGCTATAAGACTTGACTGGAATTTTGATTCAGTCCAACGAACTCTCAAGAGCATGAATCCAGAGCTGAAAATGATTTTACTATACGTCCATTTGAATAATGTTAACCAGCAACTACTGTGCCAGATGTCGTGGGAAATTATTTATCATTTTTAACGAAAGTATCCATCCGTGACCTGGTTTGAAATACAAACTTTTTAACTGGGCTCAGGTCTGAGAGTTTTAGGGGAATCAGTATTCAGAGACGGATTCAATATTTAGTTCAATTTTTTTATATAATTGAGAAATATACAGTATACCAACATCATAGAGTAGAAGTTCTTAAATTTACTCCACGTGCAAAATAAAACAAAGGTTACAATACAATTTACAAACCATGAAATTCTATATGACCTACAGGGAAACCATATATATATATATATATATATATATACAAATACACACATACACAATAAATGCAATAGACTATTAAACTCTATAAACACAAATTTGAATAATGTTGATTTCAGCTGCAGGCACCACTATCTCTTGAAATACCTGGAGCACAAACCTTTAAACATCTTTTAACACTGAATATGATTTTACTCATACAACATGAAAAATGCAATACTTTCACCAGCACTGGTTGTCATTGAGGCATGAATCTTTTTAATAGCACACCAGTAAATCAAAAGACAATCCCTCTGCCTGCACCTGTCACATATTATATGTGTTGCTCTCGGTTCCCTGTGGCCATTCGGGGAACGGGACCTGTGCCTGTTCCGTCACACTTTGATCATTCCTGTTATTGCCCGTTTGCCAACAACATCTGTCAAATGTGCTTTTCAGTCACGACCGCGAGACCCTTGGTTCCCTGCTGCAAATCACAGCATCTAGTATGCAGCAGTGTTACGGGGTCGGACACACAACACCAGCAACACCTGAGCAATCTAATGCAACACGGGGCTGAAGCTCTGCAACCGCTGAGTCAGACCCTTTTGAAGATGATGTCACACTTTCATTAAGAGAGCCTCACAAGTGTCTCAGGGCGGCGACGACAACTGGATCAATCAATTAACGGTGTGAAAGGGAAAATTAAATGACAACCGTTTAGATTTAGTTTAATCGTTGGAGTCAAATGTTTCCTGGCTGCAACTTTTCAAACATTTTGAGAGTTTCAGACTATTTTGTCAGATTTTGGTGAAATGTCTGACAACAGGTTCGTGTGCTGTGGGATATCGTGACAGATATTATTCACTATTTTTCACTATAGACACATGAGTTAGACCAACATCTTATCTTTGGGGACCTATAAATATAACAGGGGGATAGAGATATTATAAGTGAGGCTTGATATTTTATAGTTTCATTTATAATTTAATCATAAACCTCATTATAATTAAAAAGAAAACAAATACAACCATTTAAATCGAACATTTAAAGAGGATAAACAGATTTCTATATAAAAATGTAAACGTAAATACATTGTTTATCGTTTTTATCTGTAAAAAAAGCTCACACTAAATATGTTGGCCTGATTGGACACTGATTAATCCACTGACAGAGAAATAAGGCAACGAAGAATCGAATGTATCCGTCAGTAGAATAGTTGCTTCACTACCTTCTCTTTGAGAATCCGTGGCCCATCTGTCGACAACATCATTTCATCATAGACTCTGTTTCTCTTTGTCTTGGAAGGATGTGAGATTTCATTTCTCTTTATTGAAGTTTTATGTTTGTTTCATCCACACGTCTCAAACGATCAGCCAACAAAGTGATAAATCTTACATTCCACTCGACTGTCAATGTCTGATTCACACTCAACGGGTGTTAAACAGAAAAAAACTTGCAAAAACTCAAGAGGGCTGTCATGAAGAAGAGTGTGGAGCTTTGTTTCTGCTGCAGTTATTAATCATTATGAATATCCATGCATTGGAAAGCCTCTGAAGTTTTGATAGGACGATCAGCTCCATGTAATATCAGGGACATTCAAAGGGGACTTTACTACCGTCCTTCATGGCACTGTCCCTTTCACTGAATGGTGCCAATAAATTTGAAGGGAATATTAGCATAATAAACTATAATGACACTAAAAGCACATAACAGGCCCGACAGTCTCCTTTAATACAATCAAGCTACAACTATTTGCACAAACTCATAGATAACAGTCTTCTTAATGTGCCTGATTTTCTTTTATAATGTTTTTTCATGAATTCCTCCTTTGGGAAAATTGTGAAATTATTGAAAAATGTCTCACAAGGTTAAAGTAAGTGAAAGAAAAAGACCTGGATCTGACCTCTGATCTGGAGCCACACCAAAATGTAATAAATAATAAAGACAAACATACAAATCCTCTTTAAAGATCAGTAACCATAGAGTTAGTCGTTTTTCAAATAAATTAATCCATTGAAATGGAGACTAGAACACATATATTTTGTAGCTTTAGATAATGTCCATCCTCTGCTCGTGAGAAATGTTAAACAGCTTGTCTGACCGTACTTATCTCGGTTGTCAACGGCAAATAAAGTCAATTAAGCAGCACATTGGCAGGAATGGAAACAGCAGCTGTTGTTCACACCAACTTCGTCCAATCACACGTTTCAATCAACAGCATGAACTCGTCACTTTAACACTTTCAGTAGCCGTCCCGATTTTTCAAAGACCCGTCCACAACAACACCACTATCTCTGAAGTGGTTGGTTTTCAGCTACGTCCTCTTTGCAAGAGCAAACAACACAATGAAAGAAGCTCCGAGTTTCCTATTTAAAGGAAACTTCAACGCCACATTACACTGCAACAGAACAATGGAAGATCTTCATTCAGCTCCGACTGTTCAGAACCCCCCCGGTGTAGTGGCACACTGGCCTGGACTTAACGTTCCCTCATTTATTCATTCAGGATCAGTTCACGTACAGTATTATTTGTCCCAGGAAGACGATTTGTTTGCATCAGAGTGAACATGAAGCCGACGGAAGAAAAGACCGTAGAAAACAACAGGCGAGGGCTTTCAATGCAAAACGATAAGCGTTCAAAAACAACGAGCAGACTCACGTTCGTCCCAACAGAGCGACAGAGGCCTGGGAGCTACGGTTCAACTCTCAAACCACATCTTCCTGAATACACGGCTCCTGTAAACACAGAGAAGTAGGAAACTACAGACGAGAAATAGAAAAGTTCACTCAGCGGCGCTCTGTAATGGATACAGAGCAGTACACAGTGTATTAGGTGTCTGGAGTCTGACCTCAATCATTCCCTGCAAGTAAACACCAACCTCAGCAAAGAGAAGATTGGGCAGTGACAGTGACAAAGTCCTCCACAGGGGAATCAGAGTCTCCAGGTGGAGGCCGGGGTGGAGGTGGTGCTGGGGAAAGGCTGGATGAGCAGCAGCACTGCAGTAGTGTTTGCAGCAATGTAGGCTTCAGTTGACTTATGGGCTCTCTCCAGCCAAGCACCTCAGACCACCAGGGGACAGAAGTGACTGGTGAATTGATATGGATCATGTGTCTGAATCCACCCGATCCACCTCATGTGGAGCAGCACACGTAAGCTGTTTTCCAACAGGGACTCCAGAAAGTATCCACTCCCAGTTGTGCTGACATTTTCTCTGGAGTTTGCCTCTCACAGGTGAGGAACGCAGCAGGAGATAGTCAGGGTCAGACGCATTTAAAACCACAGGAACGTTTCCAGAGCAGTAAGGACAAGGGGTAGTGCCTGAGAAGATTACTTTAAGTGTAAATTCAGTTGCTGAGATCACATCTTTTAGTTTACAGCACATAGACACAGATTCTATCCAAGTTGACATCAGCATCTTCTACTAATATGACACCTATTTTTTTGAGTTATTTGTATTTTTTGTTTTACATCTGTCGCATGTCAGAAAAATCAATGTGCATATTACTCTTTTCACTTATTCATGTTACTTGGCCCTATCTCTGAGTTTAGAACATTCCTGAAAGACCATACATGTAATTGAGTAAATCTGTCTGGCAGCTTGTCTTTATTTTGTTTTTTTGTTTGTGGTATGTGTTTTTTACCCATGCTTTGTTTTTGTGTGTGTGAATTTGTGTTATGTCTTGTCAACACTTTGTAATGTATCTGAAAATTGTAAATAAAGTATTAAAAAAAAATCTACGTGCCAACTCTCGCTTGCTATTAATTTTCTTGACAATATTGCCCTGTATTCTCACATGGACATTTTACTTGGGTGCTAGCAGAAAAGCTCTGGAGAACACATTCAGCCCCTCCAGATAATGTCAGGATATTATCCAGAGTTGAGTTCATGTCTGAAAGCAGCTTTCAACAAGTCACTCGTGCTCCAGTAACTATACCTGCACGATAAAATCACAGCAATTTGAAATTTTGAAGGCGACTCGTGAGATGTTATGCAAAGTGGAGGATCACTGTGAGTGAGGACTTCAGGGCTTCAGGGCTCCGGGTTGCCAGACGTGTGGAGTAGCAGCACTATGATGTAAATTATAGTTACATGTGAAGTACGGGGAGAAAATGATTTCCCTATTCTGTGAAGGACACCGGCCGTGTTGAGTTTCCTTTAAAGCCGTTATTACAGGAAAATGCTTCACGTGAATTGGCTGTACTGTGAGACAGACTCATATTTACATTTCTAAAGCCATTACACAATAGTATCCTCCACTTGAGACCAAATTGGCAACTCGTCAAAAGCAATACAAACAACCTGGGATGAAATATACCTGAAAGAGCAGTTAATTCTATTCATACTATTAATAAAGCACATAGTGCATAATACATGGCAGCAGCAGGAGTAGATATCTGCAGCCAGTACAAGCATTAACATCACATCTGGGAAATATTTGGCTGCAACACCAATGTTTTCAGGAATAAACAGAGCATCATCAAATTGTAAATATTTACAGTTTATATAAGAACTGTATAAGGCCTTGTACATGTAAGTACTTAGTAATAAACCTTGATTTTGATTGAGCAAAACTTTGAAACTTCTCCAAAATTGAATATTTGATTATTTTCTATCATAATTAACTCCTGTCAACATATTTAGGATTTTGACAGAACCATCTGAGCATGTTGATTTGGTATTTGAAGAATAATGATGGACTATTTTCTGAAATGTCACTTCTATTATATAGTAACCCCACCTCCTCTGGCTGATGCCTGCTCATGCCTCACTGGGACACTTGAGGAGCATTGTTAACGTTATCAGGGGAACACTTGTGCTTTTCCTACTGCGATATGTCAAAATGTCTGCTGTGAAAAAAAGGGCCTATCTGGTCGGGCTGAGGACCATCAGTCTATTGTGTCTGGTAAACGTCAACGGTTCAATAAAGCAATCAAAACAGAAAAAGAGAAAACGGCTTCTCCAGAGCAGATAAGGAAAGACACGGTTGGATCCAATACCACACGACTCCCCCTCCACTGACCTGTGTCGGCCAGCCAGCACACACAATGAGAACAACGTAAATGGAATTCAGCTTTAATTGTTATCGATTGCGGCTCGGCCTGTTCTGCCGAGGCGTCTCAAGATACCCGTAACAGGTACCGAGCAAATCCACAGCTTCATTTGAGACATTGAAAGTAAAGGTTATTTTAGCTGGGTATCAAAAACTGCACGATGCAAAGGTGTTAAAGTCATGAAAACTAAAAGAAAGAAAGATTAATTGTACTGACTGAGTCTAAGCTGCTACTAGTTGCTGATCGAGTTCTTATAATGAAGGGAAATCCAAACTTTGCCGATTATTTATAACATAATACATATATTTTCTCGAATGTCCATATGGTCCAAACTTCCACTAAGTTTTCTGTGGAGATTTTGACACCACAAAAAGTCCCCAAAAAACATTTATGGCCTACAAGACAAAACTGTTTGTCTCCCTACATCAGAAGAATCTGTGATTACTGACATGAACTTAAATCTCTGTACACCAGATCGCATAGCTACAGGTGGAATGTTCATCAGCCCTAAAGTAAACCACCAATTCTCTCCAGTCAAATTAATGTTGTATTGTGTGTATAAAATATAGAGATGGAATGGAATATATTATATACTACCCTGATTCCCACAAAAAGTAAGGAGATTGTGTAAATCATGAATTAATAAATCCTTTTTGACATATTCCATTCAATAAAAGACAAGATATTTAATGTACATATAGATTTTTTTTCTTTATGGTTTTTGCACATAAACGCTCAAACTGAACTTGATGCTTGCAACATAGTTATCAGCTGACTTTATTTGTATTTCATTCCGCACGGGGCCTGCAAGCAGATAAAACCCTGACAGACCACACCCATTTATCTGATTGAACACCGTAGAGACACTGGTGAAATGGTTTAATTGCTGGCAGGATGTTTGACTTATAACACGGCCGTATTGAGCTGTGTTGTCTGGTTTATGAAAAGGAAGAACATTGCCAAGTGGTTCGTGCTCACGACGGATCGGTTTGAGGGCATTTAAGATGTGATGGCCTCTGACAAAGCCACAGTGGAGGCAAGAAATCCTGCCTTAACATTAGCTCTGGTCCACTAGAAGAAGAAAAAATATCTGTGGTCTGTTTGTGTGTGTTTGTGTGTTTCTGTGTGCAGGTGTGCATGTATGTGTATGTGTGTGATGGGATGTGATGTGACGAGAACCCCCTGCTGCTGGGTAACCCCACTGTGTGAGATCTGACAGCTCCCACTGCTGTCTCAGGGAGGGGATAAAAGAGTGCTGGTGTGTGTGTGTGTCTGTGTTTGTGTGTGTGTGACTCAGATAGTGAAGAGGAGGAGGAAGTGGCCAAAAAGACGATTGAGAAACCAAAGCTTTCTCCAACACAAGCTTATCTGTGCGAGCAGGAAAACACACAACGGCCCACTTTCCTTTTGAAACTCACAACAAGCGGCCTGATGATAGATGATATCTGCAAGAAGGAAATCTTGAGATTCACACTCATCAAAAGTCGTACATGTAATTAAGCCCTCGGCGCCATCTTCAGAAGGGAAGAGGCCGACTTCTCTCTCAAAACACGGAGACGTGAGGAAAAACAACTCCTCAACTAACTTTAAAGTGAAGACTTTTTAAAAACCTAAGAAGTGTTGAGAAGCTAAATGAATATACAGTTAGACGTGGGTTTGCACTTTAAGATAACAGGTGCAATTAAATATCATTTTAAAAAGTAAAGACATAAGTGCAGCTATTAGAGTTTTAAGTCCTTGTGTCGTGCAACAAAAAAACATATCATTTAAAGGGAAAGTCTCAGAACCGAAGCTCTCTGCCAGGCTGCTGGTGGTTCTACTTCATTTGATCAAGAGGGAAAAGGATTTCCTCTTTTCGTTGCTATAATCCTTCATCCAAAAGAGATCCGAATGAAAAATGACTTCAGTTTCCAGAGGAGGAGTCCACATGTCCAGGTTTAAGGAAAGTGGACAGTTCCTCATTAGTATTGAGGCATTGTCTCACATCTGCATAAGTCCAAAAAGCTGTTTACTTTGAAGTACAGTTCAGAGCAACTGTTTAATGAGTCATGGCTGTTTTCTCTTTGCAGCATGTGGATGACTAATGCCAGAGTGAATACGGGGAAATACAGCTGAGGGCAATGTTTGCGTCTCTAAACACATCAAATGAAAAACTAATCAGACGGATGTTTTCATGGCTGTTACACCAAAGGCCCCCACACACACACACACACGTTATGGGTTTCAAATCTTAAATGAAACATTGATCAAAAGTTTCACTCGAGATGGGAATTCAAGAGAAAAGCTAATTTCACTTCCCCCCCACCAATAGATCCTGCTTAAGTAACCATCTTATTTAGATGAGCAGGATTTGGTTACAATTCAGCAGTGAATGATGAATTAGGGACGATATAACATTAAACCATCCCACCATCATTTACAGGTGATTTTGTCAAGTGAGGTGAAGGAAGGTTAAAGGTTGTAAGAGTCATCACTGTTTGTTGGTTGGAGTTTCCATTTTATTAGGAACACCAATCCTGCCAAACTGTTCTCCTCTCTCGCCTTCAGCTGCCATCTCAGTGACTCCCTGCGACCCTCCTCCTCCCCCCCGACCACCTTCAGTCTCAATATCCAGTGTCCTCTCATCCTGAACCTACTCAAGGTTCAGTCAAGCGCCAGTGTTAAACCCCGGGGGCGGTCCACACACAGCCCCACCCCCTTGCAATCCTGATGACATCAGGAGAGAACTCAGCGACGAATAGACTCGTTTATACAACATCACCTTCTTTTTGTGCATGGCAATTGTTTTGTTCACTTTTTAATAGAAGTCTTTCTAAATGTTACTGATATTTGATCAGCCCCTTCTGGCCTCCTAAATGATGAGAATGGAACTTACACCTCAAATAACTTATTAAGGCTGCATTTAGTGCTGCTCTCTTGTATATGACATCATATGTTATGAAGTTATATATAAATATAATAATCTCTCTTAGTCCTTTTAGACTGAATCTGCAAGGAGCCAGATAACAGGCTAACTCAGTGTTTTACATGAGAATGAATGAGAGGAAAACACAGGTTTGGATTAAAGCTACTTTTACTGCAACAAGAAAAATTGCATAAGTTCGACAGGAGATGAGAAGATCCAACCCTGATGGGAACCTGAAATAAAATCACCATCAAAGAAAAATATATACAACTTTATATAGTTCCACTAACTTTTTAATCCTCAGTCACAGTCCCAAGGAGCCACGGTGAATAAAAGTCCTACGAACGTTTTCATCCAAATATTTACAGAATCGAACCAGAGGAATATTTTAACTAAAAAGTATGCAATGCTTCCAAGTGGCTTCAACGATCGGACTAAAACATGATTTAAAAGTTAAAGGTTCAGTGTGTAATCAGGTGAAAGGGCTTTAATGGCAGAAATTGAATATAAAATAATCCCACTGAGTTTTTCCACTTGTTTGTGATCATCTAATATCGTACGAATTGTTTTATTTAACCCAGAGTAGGACTTTTATATTTAAATACTTTGTGTTCCTCTCTAGGGAGGCTACCATGTTTGGAAGAGCAAGGTGAGGTGAGGGGTATTCAGCTGCAACATGCAACTTCACCACTAGATGTCGCCACTATATTCTACACACTGAACCTTTAAACTCAATAAAAAAAAGAAGCATATTCTGCACGTGCGTTTTGTACACGAGGGGGGTAAAGTCACAGAAGTTGTGTAACAAGTCGAACAACAAACACAATCCATTTGACCCAAACGATGAAAGCTCCAGCAGTCCCCTCTGATTGTCTGTGCACACCCAGCATCAGTCCTTGTATTCGGTGTACTTCTTGGCCGAGCCGTGCACCTTGCTGGCCGGGTACTTGAGCCGGTTCAGGGCCATCTTCCGCAGCACCGCCTGGGGCAGGTCCACGCGGCACTTCTCGGCGAGCTCCACCAGGTAGATGAGCACGTCGCTGAGCTCCTGCCCGAGCTGCTCCCGCTCCTCCTCGCTCCAGCCCGGCAGACCCTCCGCCACCTCCCCGCGCCACTGGAACAGCTCGGACACCTCGCCCACCTCCCCGACCATGGCCAGCAGCAGGTTGCGGGGCTGGTGGAACTGGTTCCAGTCCCGCTCGTCCGTGAACTCCGCCTGCATCCGCCGAATGTCCTCGATGGTGGGCTGCGGGGTGAAGGTGAAGCACTCCGGCCGGACCGGGGCTCCGTTCAGCGGCTTTGGGCTCGGCGATGCCTCCGGGGCGGCTCCGTTCACGGCGGCTGAGCCGTTACTACAAACCGGGGCGCCATCTTTTACTCCACAGTCGTTTCCGCTAGTAGCCATCATCTTTTTAAAATGTTTAACCCGAGTTTAGGACAAGTTTCTCCGTCTGTCAACAACGTGCTCTTCCACCACGCCACTGAGAAGTCCCGCCAGTTGTCCGCCCGGAAGTGACGCCACTTATCTGTGGAGGCCGGAACCGGAACATCCTCGATATCTTGGGATTTGTAGTTCCAACCCAAACTGTGGCGTTGTGGACTCCAACACTGAATCTCCCTTTAAAAAACTACAAGTCCCGTCTGGTGTGTGTAGGGGGCTGAAAGACAACATGGCGGCCTCCTGTGTAGCAGCCGGGGAGCTGCTGCTGAGTGTCAACAAGCGAACATCGATATTATATCCGAGGACTTCGTGTTTGATCAGAGGAATTAACACGACGAGCTTCCGGAGACACAGTGACGCTCAGCCCCGAGCGAGAAGGTACAAGAAGCTGAGGCTGTGAGGCTGTTTGTGGTGTTGTTGTCACTGAGTGGATTCATCCACATGTTTTAAACTGGAGATAAGTGACCCTTATTTATCTTTATTTAGATTCTGATGTCTCTGATTTAAACTGTGTCCACTGGCTAATTAATTAAGATAAATGAGCTGGGTTTAAAAATAGCAAATATTATGTTTATTTGGGTTTTACCGTACGTTTTCTCCAGTTATTGTTATTTATTTATTGTTACACATTATTATTTTTATGATAATGTTATGAGTGTTATTATTGTACATTGATTGAGTTTGGCCACTGTGTAAAGGTTTATTTTGTTCATAATGAGGTTGAATCTTCAGAAAACACTTGAGTCTGCTCCTCTGCCTGTTTAGTTTTCAGAATCACATTTATCACCAAGTAGGTTTATCAACAAACAAACATTTAGCATAACAAACATATACAAATAAGAGGGAACAAAGCAAATAAGCAAATGTGTTGTGCGACACCATACAATGGAATTCTACAACCGATATAGTGGTAAAATGTGCAAGGTGTGCATTGATGTGTGTGATAATGTATGTGACAGTGAGGGGGTGTATCCCAGGGGGCTGTATCATAGAGACTAATGGGTCTTCCAGCTTTCATTGGTCCTAACTCAGTTTTTCTGGAATGTTTTACCTGGGTAGATGCACTCCGTGGTTAATCACCTGTGTGAGGGAGATGGACCCCTGCTCCTCAGCAGGGTCAGATCAAAACCTGTCAACAGCAACTACCTATTAATTACATCACTGGAAATATGGAGTCAACATTATTTTCTGAAGTAGAGAAAATAATTAATATAAAGGGACACAACAGCGAGCAGCAGATATCTTTTATAGATCTTTCAAATCCTTTAGCTGTTCCAGTTTTGTTTGTCACGCATAGTCTCTAAGAGAGGGAGAGATTGTTATAAAGAATAACTACTCTCCATAATAACGGCATTTTAATTGCACAAATATTCTTAATTTCTTGTCAGGATCCATCTGTCTTTTATCTAAAAGATCATCCAGTAACAACATTGCATTTCACTCAGTGGAACATCACTTTCTACTTTCATTATAACAAAGTTTACCTGCAGGTATCGCCATTTGATCCCACATCGTTATCAAGGTCATTCATGGTTCTGACAGCGCCACATCTCATTAACTGCACCACATGATCGTAGCCAGAGGTAAACCCAGAGTTAACTGAGCAAGACGATAACCAGCTTCATGAGACCAGTTATTCAGGATAACTCACAGAGGGATTGGCAGTAAATATCAGTGAAAAAGTAAAAACCCATCATCCAGAAGCAATATATCTTTCTTTTGCCAGTCACACCACTCATTCTCTGGTTTCTTTTATTTCCTCTCTGCCTCAGCGATCCCCAGCAGCTGGTCGGGGTGGTCGGCTTGGAGATCCACGCCCAGATCAGCTCGAACACCAAGCTGTTTTCTGGCTCACACGTTCGCTTCTCCGCCCCCCCCAACTCCCTGGTGTCCTTCTTCGATGGATCCTTGCCTGGCACATTACCCGTAGGTGATTCTCAGACAAAGATAACCTATTGCTTGATCCCCTTCTTGTCAGATCACCAGGTAATGTCCCCGTGTGTCCCCCCAGGTTCTGAACAGACGATGTGTCGAAGCAGCGGTGATGACAGGGCTGGCTCTCAACTGCACTATCAACAGGAAGTCCCTTTTCGACAGGAAACATTACTTCTACGCCGACCTCCCTGTGAGTTTCCCTCTCCCTGTCCTCATTTCTTACTTTCTCTGCAACCTCCAGGGGGTTGTCTCTATCCTATCAGACAAACAGGCGGTGTAGAGTCGCTCTGATCCCAAACATCACTCTGCCTTATTGTTTTACTGTGACACAAGTTGTCCTCATCCGCCTCCAGCGTCTCCATCACAACACTCGCTGTGAACTCCTCCTGCCCCTGAGCTTTAATTGAAATTGTGAGCCAGTCCTGCTGATGCAGCAAAAAAGGCTATTTGCCACACTCACAGTCAAAGGGTAGTGAGAGCTGTTAAAGAGAATGACCAGTGTTTTTTCATGCACAAGCTCATTTCCTACAGTACACTTCTATTTGTACATTATACACAGGTCATTTAACTCTCCCTGCCTTTACTGATTATTAGGGGATAGCTTTCTATTGTGTATACATATATAAATAATGGGAATCATCATAAGAGTCCTAAAAAACTACAGGTAGTGATTTGCAACTCAGCAGTTCAGGGAGTGATCCATTACTCACAACTGTGTAAAGCTGGTACTTTGATAATGGACTTTTTGAAGGATGTTTGTAAATAGAGATTTAGAATTTCCCATAATGGAATCATTTCTATATCACAGGTCTAAACACATCTCAAGGAATATAACAGGCCAGTATTTGGAATGCTGCAGCAAAGAGAACTTTGTCAATGAGAGAGATTTCAGTTTTTTCGTAAGGGATTAAACTAAAAACACACTATAGTGCATAAAAGATGTCTAAATACTTTTTGTAATACTTGTTGATTTTAAGTTAGGTATCATTTTATTGCAAGGATACACGACTTTAAAGCTGTATTAATGATCAAATACTATATACTTATTTTGTTGGATAAGTTACCTATACTTTGTTGGATTAGTTCCAATGGTTTGACTGGTATTTGGATTTAAATGTCTCAGAGCATGAGCTGAACAGCTGTCTGGTAAAGTGAGGATATGGTATCTCTCCCCCTCGACAGTATAGTGAAGTTAATTCTGCTCTGTGTAATAGAGAACCCGTGTGACAAGGGCTCACTAGCCCTCAGAGCCCCGACGTAATTTCGCAGCCATTACGAGTGACCTTTTAAGGCTTAGATGGAAAAGACAAAACGTAATGGGAACTACATTGACTCTCCCTACAGAGACGCCTTTTCATATATCTGGAAATTCTCAGAAGAAAAGTGTGATGGAAAATCTGAATATTTCAGCGTTTGTCTGGCCCTGGTAAGATATTATGCGAACACGGCTTTGGGCGAGGTAATGAGGAGTGTAATTATAGACTGAAGAGGTTCGGAGACAGATTCTCTTTTCCTGCGGTGTTATTGCATTGAAACTGCCCGAAAGAAGAGGATTAAAAGGAGAGTGCCATCACAAAGAAGCAAGCAATACACCGAGTATCAGCTTAAGCCGAAAGTTTTCATTACGCTCTTTCTGCTGCTGAAATAATATGATCGCTCTTTTCGATATTTTTGATTTGATTTCTTAGCTGACTTAAGTCTCTTGTGAGATTGTTTTAGGTCCGATGCTCAACAGTTTTCTGCAGATGGTCTTGATCAGTCTCTGGTTATCACATAGTGGCAGCAGTACATATTTTAATCACCTCGGTAGCGATGCATTATCTCCAAAGAAAGTCCTTGTTTCCTTAGATTCCAGTTAAATCCCCCTCCAGAAGCGCAGGGATTACCGTTGTGTTCCTCTTGCTCTCTTGTGTGTTTACCAAAGCTTGCATCACCTCCGTTGGATTCATCCTGAGCAGCTGACACACACAGCAGGGACGATAATACCAGATTACAGTTTTTTTATTTTGCTTTGAGATTTTCACAGCAGCCCCTGCCATCAGGTCGCGCCTGGATCCTCTATCTGTGTTTAACAGTCACTGTGTGCTTTCTACCTCTTGTTGCCTTTTGTTTTTATAGGAATCAAAGTGTTTACTTAGTTTGCCTTGTCTCCTCAGCTGCTTCATAAGAGCTCGATCACCTGGAGTCTGAGTGGCTTTAATTATGCAAGATGATGGAATGTTTCTCACATTGGACCCAGAGTTTCAATGTGATCTACGCTCATCAAACCAAACCAGTAGCATGACCGAGGGAGAAATTATCCCACCCCTTGAAAAATACATTTGTAAATTGCATTTTACATTATTGATATGTTCCGCTACAAATCCCTGATTGCATTTGGTAAAACACCACAGTTGCTCATTAAATGATCAATGGTGCTGTCCAACTAGCGCTCCTGCTTTGAATGGAAACAGCAGACGATGCACATACATAAAACCGTTTAATAACATGCCTCAGCAGCTCCGCACTAATCTATTATCCAAAGCAAATAATTACAATTTCCTCAAGATATTAAGTTTCTAAAACCGACCCGACTGTTGAAGCTGTGACATGCGTTTAACGAGAGCATTGTGATTGTGTGTGTGGGACCTCGATGGAAAGAAAAGGAGGGAGACGACCGGCAGTTGCTTTTTTTAAATGAGACAGAAAATGACTCAGCGGCCTCACAACACACAAATGAGTGTGGAGCATGTGTGGCCACCTGCATGTGTAGTCTGGGCGCAGACACACATCTGTGGCTGTGAATATAAAAAGGTGCTCAGCTCATTAGGGGCTCTATCTGTCGGCGGCGGGTAATTGGAAAAAACCCCAAATGTGTCTAGTAGGGTTTTATTAACAACGAAACTTTACTCATCCCTCATTATGTCAACAGAAGTAGCTGATTCATTATGCAGGAAATGCAAATAGCGTACAGATGCTGCCCTAATGTAGCAGGAAGCAGAGACAACGTTTTTACCTGCAAGAGTCAAAACCTGTGAAAAGATGAAGCAAGAAAGAGATGATTTCAGATGAACTGCAGCATTTTTTCTCAAAATCCAACATATTTAAAGATGAATTCATCTATAAAAATAGGAAATGAAAGAGAATAATCCCCAAATACATTTTTAAAGTGTTGTTTTAAAAGGAGGCGACGTGGACCTGACTGATTGTGTCGATCGGGCACGTTTTACAGAAAGCCAGCCAGTTCTCTCCCCCCCCCCGAATCTCCTCTCCCACGTCCTTGCTCTCTTTAGCATAAGTATGATTAATGTGAGGTTCCTGCTATGTGGTTGCCATAGTAACGTGGGGAATTAGTACTTGGGGCGGCAGACTCTTTTAGGAATAGAGAAGCGGATGAAATATTCATTCTTGTGCTTTTGTGAATAGAAACCTTGAGTGGAGCCTCAGCACTCCTGCTGAATTATAACCAAGGTCCAGCCAATCAGCCGTGGCGGTGTTTAATTGATGCTGCCTGCCTCACCTTCACGTGGACCCATGACACTGACTGCAGACTCGTCATCGGAGTTATTCCTCTGCAATACGTGGATTTAACTACAAACCATCTCAGGAGATATCACATTTCTTTCTGTAATTTGATGTATTAGTTAGTTTTATAGTCCCACTGGGGAAATTCAGCTCCACCACACTGTTCTGTTACCTTCACAAATTATACCCCATGGAAACAAACAACAGAGTAACACTTACAAACAGTACACATCACTGAACAGCAACAATATATATGCATAACAAACTAGAATGGCTCTCAGTAGAACACACAATACCTCTGCCAAGCCCCAGCAGAGCCCTTAAATCCAATCACGCGGCATAAAGTTGCACACACTCATAGATATCATTGCCCTTAATGTGCTCAAGTTATTTTCATTAAGGTCTATGAATCATTCCCTGGAAAGTGAAAAAAAAGTCCTGGATCTGCCCCAGGTCCCACAAGAACTAAGTTGAATGGGTTCTGCCCCGACCCATAATGCATCCTTCCACTACGTCCTGTGTAATCCTTCCTACAGACAAACAAACAAGGGTGAAAACACAAGGACGCCTCATAAACATCAACAGACTGTAAAAAAAATTACATTTTGTTTAAAAATGTCAATTCATCTATTTACAATAATAAATTCAAGTTGGTTAACATAGGAAATACTGATATTGTGATTTTTTTTTATAGACTTTAAATGTAATTAATTAACCCTACTTATCTATGAATTGACAAATGCTACAACAACCAGTGATATCTAACAGACGCTCTAACAGTATGCTCAGCCCATTACCCTGATATCATGTTATTACGTCAGAATTTATGTTATTAACAGAGAAATTAACCCACTGAATCGTTTTCTAGGCAAATCTGCTCTTTGGTCAAATGTAAATTTTTGGTCATTTTGCACAGTGAATGACTGAAAGCAAACAATTTGGATATCTGTAAAATAAACATTATTAAAGGGGGATATTGTAGAAGTATTCCTGACTGTGTACTGGTAAGTATTTTTTTCTACCTGCTGTCACTTGTACATCATCACGTTACCTACGATCTTCAAAGAAGTGAAAGTGATGGGATCCTTTCATTCCTCATTCCACAGGGGTTAAAAGGCAGTAAATGCTTCTGTCACTGTTCTCATTGACTCAGTTTGCATTACACCAACACAGTCAGAAATCCCTCTGTCATTTAATCAGATGGTATACGGTCGGCTGCTGCACTACTGGGGCCTGATGAGCGGTTACGTTTCTCCAAAGATAAGGAGAGCATAAAAATGTTTTTGGCCTTTTTTTTGTTATGCTCTATTTACCCCACAGCCTCAGCGCCTGGTGTTTTTATAATGATGTGTACTCTCGTGTCAGGCTGGATACCAGATCACTCAGCAGCGGCGGCCCATCGCAGTCGACGGCATCCTGACTTACAGCCTCCATGGGGGAAGGAAGAGGAGCCAAGTGATCCGGAAAACAGCCACGATAAAGCAGATTCAGCTGGAGCAGGACAGTGGCAAGAGTCTGCACGATGACGTCCACGGCCAGACACTCATAGACCTCAACAGAGCAGGTAACCTCAGGCACTCTGTGGCCCAGGATTAAAGGTTCTGTGATCTACTGTGTATTGTCTGTGGAGTTATTGTCTGTGGAGATATTGTCTGTTGAGTTATTCCCACAAACCAAACATATACATGAGTCTCACCATTGCACGAGATGACATTTTGCTTCATTACCAAGAAGATGGCTTTAACTATTTATAACTGTTTGGATATATTTTCTTAAAACTTACATTGCACAGCTCTTCTAGGACATTGTTTAACCTTAAATGAGACATATGAGGCTTTTTGCAGTTTTTCTCTTTCCTCTAGTACGTGATATCATTTTTGTGGGTAAAAAAACTGGGCTTTAATCCAGACGGGGGCTTCAAAGAGACAGGAGCTAAACCCAAGTGTTTAAGACAGAGGCTGAAAAGAGGAGCTGCAGCAATGGACAGTGTTTTGTGAACATTACAGCATTTAAACTTAAACCTAAAGTAAGAAGACCAAATTAAAATTCAGAACCTAAAACGTGCCTCCTTCAAAGGATTAATCTAGGTGACGTGGCTTTTAAAAAAGTTTTTGATCTTGAGTTGGATTGATTGAGCTCGGGGCTGAGAGCAACAGTGGCTTCAGTCTTTGAAGTTTTGAGAAACGGACAAACACGTAGCTGTTTATTATTTTATAACATTTTCCCAATACATTAATACTGAAAGTTTGTTTTTTTTTCAAAACCACGTTATGCTATAGATATAAATCGCTTCACAAAGCAATAACTTGTGTTCACATCCGTCAGGTGTGGGTCTAATGGAGCTGGTGATGGAGCCAGAGATGAGCTGTGGAGAGGAGGCTGCTGCAGCTGTCAGGGAGCTGCAGCTCATCCTGCAGGCCCTTGGCACCTGTCAAGGCAACATGTCTGGTATGGAAATCTCTTTCTGTCTCGGTGTCTCTGCCTGCCTCTCTGTGTCTGAGCTGCCATTCTGTACCTCTAAACCCAAACCCCCCTCCCTCACAGTGTGCATCTCCCCCCCTCCTCTTCCTCTTCCTCCCTCAGAGGGCCAGATGAGAGTCGATGCCAACGTGTCGGTCCACGCGCCGGGTGAGCCCCTGGGCGTCAGAACCGAGGTGAAGAACATCAACAGCATCCGATTCCTGGCCAGGGCCATCGGTAAGTCCTGTGAGCAGGTTAGGAGGATACACTGAGAGTGTGACAGACATCTAGTGAGGGTGTTTTGTTGTATTATTGCTCACACACCTGATGTGAAAGTAAAGACCTTTTGGTGAGTTGGCATTTGCATGCGTTGTCACCCTGAAGAAGAAAAGTACTTTAAAATCAAAACTGGCATTAAAAAGGTAAAAAGCAACCAGTGGAATGTTATTAAGTGACATTTCCTGTAATGTGCTTTTTTTTGCCTTCTCACCAAGAGGTAGATGAGAAGGTTGAAAAAGCTCAGGTCGGATCCCAAATTAACTAAATCTGCCAAACGACACATTTGATCTCTGGGGTTATTACCTAGGGAATTATATTTTCTTAAAAAACTGAATACGATTTTTGTTGAAATGAAAATATAACAGTCTGAATTATGAAAAGGAATGAAGACAGAAAGATTAGTTGATGTTGACAGTGACCTGAGAAGCATAAGTTTAGCACTGACAGCCATTCACAAACCATTAGCTGAAAAAGAATAGATTTAGTGACAATTCAAACTTAACTGGCCGTTGATTGAGCTTCAGTTGAAACGCTGACAAAGAGCCTCCTCCAGACAGATTTCAGCATTTTAACTTTCAGGAGTGTAAGCACACATCGACACGCTGAGGTGCTGTGCGTGTGTGAGTTACCTATCAATAAAACACTATCACCTTTAATCTGCTGCTGCTGCTGCTGCTGAACTGGTGTTTAAACAGTGATGGAGGGAAAAGCATCATTCGTCACAGTTATAATGTGGCAGCAGTCGGAGACCCGAGGATTGCCAGTGTGTTGCGACAGATGTTTGGCATTTGTCACACAAAATGGTGTTTGTGCCACACTGCTATCGGAGTGTGTGTGTGTTTATGTTAATGTCGCCTCTTGTGTCACCAGACTATGAGATTCGGAGGCAGATCGATGTCCTGCAGAGAGGAGGGAGGGTGCAGAACGAGACCCGGGCTTATGATTCCAAATCGGGGTGAGTGGATTGAGGGAGCCGGGCTGGGACTGGGATCTCTGCCTCATTCGTTAGTTTCATCATCTGGCCCCTTCACTATACATCTCCTCCTTTTTTGTTACTTCAAGAGCTTCACATTTCACCTCTTGAGTTCCCAGAATGTTATTTTCACTCACTCGTCCTCCTCTATGCTGGTTCCTGTATTTTCCCATTGCCCATTAGACTTGTTTACAGTTTTGACCCCGGATTCGTTCACCATCCCGTGAGCCTTTTGTTTCCCTGGTTTCATAAATCAAAGATCTCCATTTCCCTGTGTTCCTGGCACCACTCGTGACAATTAGTCTCGAACTTTGCAAAGGACAAACCATCGATGGTGGTGATGATGATGAATGGATCCGTTTGGATGCCTCTGCCATTGTGTTGTGTTATCTGAGAGCTCTGTGCTCGTCACAGTCTCCTGAGCCCTCAGAACGATCCAGCCCCCTCACGGCCGAGGCATTGATCATCTTCTGGTGCTCTGCCTCGTTCCCATGAGGCCTCCTAGAAAGTCCCAGGTCCATGGTGAAGCATGTTTAAACAGCGTGTGATGGCCCATGATCGGCTCTTTCTTCTCGTTCCTGTGAAGCTGGCGACAGATCTGACTGAACCGGTTCACAAACAGCTGGGCTGACTGAACAGCATCACTACACCGTCTCCCCCCCCCTTCTTTATTCACTGGGCTTTGATGTTGTTGTTTTTCTTTTAGTTTGGAATAGTTGTAGTAGACATTTTTTAGAGGGCGAGCACTTTAATTGTCAATTGATCATCTATCCCCTCAGTCACTTTATAAATGATCAGTTACCCATCGTGAAAGACAACACAAATCTCAATTTCTCAGATGCATGAGGGACTTTTAAGCATTTAAAAAAAATATAGAATAACTCAACTTGTTGCCAAATTGGCAGAATGACAAATTTATGAATTGTTCCAGCTCCAAATAGAACTTAGACTGTAAAGAAAATGTGAGTTTTAATAACATGTACACATGTTGTCTTCCAGGGAGACGATTCCCATGAGGGACAAAGAGGGTCTTCAGGACTACAGGTGAGTCTGAGTCTGTGGTTTGACTGCGTGGAGCTTGTGTTTGTTGACGTGTAGTTATGATTTTAGGAGATAACCTCTTCGTCTTTCTGGGCGATGAGGGCGCCAGATATCGCTCATTTTGTGCATCTGTGTGTGTTTGTGTGTAGTTTTATAGGAAGGGGGGATGATAGATGGAGAGTTTTAAAGTCCAATTACTACAGGAGCAAAGAGAAACGTGACTTTTTGAAGTCAAAATACTAAATAAATAACTCATCTTCTCTTAAGTTTATCTGTGGTACTCATAAAGCATCCCCCCCCCCTCCCTCCAGGTTCATGCCAGAGCCCAACCTGCCCCCTCTGATCGTGTATGAGGATAACGCGTCGCTGCCCTCTGGCATTGATGCGGGCCAGATGGTGGTGGTGCAGAAGATAAGGGAAGGGCTTCCAGAGCTTCCCAGCGTCAAAAGAGACAGGCTGGTCCAAACATACGGCATCCTGCCCGAGCACAGCTTCACTCTGGTGGTGAGTGTATTTGCGGGTGAAAGGCAGTTAATCTGTTTCCCGCGCACTTTGTTTTAATTGCAGTATCATCAACTCAGTTTGGACGCAGCTCTGCTTGGAATCCTGCAGGCAGCTGAATACCGGTCCCCTGCTGGGCCTATTTGATGGTGATGAGATAATGTGCATGTTGCTGATGGTGGCGTTTTGTCGCAGAATGAGGACGGGCTGGTGGAGTACTTCGAGGCGGTGTTGAAGGCGACCAAGAAGGAGCCGAGGAAGGTGATTGGCTGGGTGACCAACGAGCTGCTGGGTCACCTCAAGCAGCGAGACATGAGCGTGAGCCAGAGGTGAGCCGGACCCATCCATGGGATTTATATAAAGTTCATTTAACGCCTATTGTCTGTCTTGCAGATTAGATTTACCTTCCATTAAAGCTAAAACATTTAGCATATCCATATTCTGCTTCCAAAGTTCAGGTCTTAGATGTCAGGGTTAAACCTTTTTCACAGCGCCCCCTGTAGCTGAAGGGTTAACACACTGGCCGTGAACCGCAGCCTCATCGGCGGTTCAGCTCCGTCTTGGGGCCCGTTTTTTGCATCTTTCTCCCATTTTCCCCGCCACGCTTCTTCACTGTCTGTAATGAAGCCTTAAGATTACCTTTTAAAGAAAAAAAACCATTCACTCCCCGGATGCAGCTGCTGTGTGTGTGTGTGTGTGTCAGGCCTTGCTTAATTTTAAGTTGTCACAAGCGGCCGCCTCGAGGGTTCTAACTCAAGTGAAGAACTCGGATCCTAAAAGTGATTTAACACGTCTGCTATCAGCGCTTCAGCTCCACGTCCTGTAACTCACCACTGAACTTCAGTCAGAGACACTTCAATAACTTCGATGGTTATACAGTTAGATTTGGCGTGAAAAAGCTCTCCAAAGAATCCAAGCAGCAAGTCGGGTTACATCAGTTAAATTAATAACATCCAAAAGCACACAAGGACGAGGAGGTGGTGGAGGTGGAGGTGGAGGAGGGAGCTCTGGCATCAAACTTCACCTCCATCTGTGTATCTGCAGGGCGAATCCTCAGTTGTCACCGTGAACCACAGCAACTAGAGGAACGTCAGACGTCCACAAATTCAATTTAATTAAATGCAATTCAAGACAGAAGCACATTTGAGTCCTCCCCTGCCATATAGAAATAATTGGAAGCAAAGCAAGTGTCACTGTATCACAGGTGTGAGACATATCAGGTTATAATGGCCGGGCTGCACACCCACATGAACAGGATTGGCTGTAACCAGTCAGCTGAAGCTCACACAGATGTAAGCGAATCACGAGGCATGAATGGAGCCGCTGTTTTCTACCTACTTCATATGATGGAGATCTGTGTCATGGCTGGAATCATATTTCACCCATTCACCCCCCATTCAACCAGTGCTTCTGTCCACCGTTCTCTTTCTATCACACACCACACGTCAGGGTCAATTTGGAGCTCAGGACACTTGGGAATGCAGAGTGGATGTTCTGGGGATCGAACCATCGACCCTCTGGTTAGTGGTCTACCTCCTGAGCCACAGCCCCTGCCTGATGTTCAAATTACAAAGCAAAGGAAAAAAATCATTATTGCCTATTCAATGAGAGTAGAAGTCGCAGATCAACATGAATCATAACAACAATTCATTTGATTTATTTCGGGTTTGATTCCCGATTCCCGCCCTCGACACAGATTAATATCCACAAACCCTCCGCTGCTCTTGGCTCCAAAACGGAGATGCTGCTGAAATCTAACTTATTAAACTGCTTCCCTTCTATTCCCTGAGACGGTTTGCTGTGGATTAATGAGCATTTAGCCACAAAAAAAGATTTAAGCCTCCCTGTGCTGTGTTCAGAAACAAGTGTTTATATTCAGGCTCCAGGCAAAATGAAGCCGAATCAACCTCACAATCAACAATTCTACACTGTTCTCTGATTTGAGTGACGCCAAAGATTATTAGATTCTTAGCGTTCATAAATATTGACAGGTCGTGTGATTCCAAAACAGCAGTAACACGTACGACTTTAGCAATCATCTGATATTCCCTAATTCTTCACGTTGGTCATGGACAAAACCTTTGTGACGGGCCTGACAGCTCATTGGAGGAACACCTGTGTGGGCAAATTCAATAAAATCAGTGAAATCATTTAGTTTTTTGGATGAAGTAGTTGTTTGGATCTCTCCCTGCTGAAGGCCTGTTAGCTGGAACATGTTGGATTTCGTAAATGTTCCAAAACACTTGAAATTTAGTCTTTTTGGTATTTTTGAAACAAAGAGATTTTGCCATCGTGGCTTTAGAAGCTCCCCCTCCGCTTGTTGAGTCAAACCGAGATTGGCAACATGGATCTGTAATGATTTCTTAGAATAAAAGTCATAAAAGGTTCTGAGTCATTATGGAGAAAATGGAATTGAAACAAGCAATCGGTTGACACCAGCTCAGACGCCGTGGGCTTCACTTTATCAACCGTTCCCAGACACATGCGGAACATTTGCAATGTAGCTGCATTTGTTTTCAGTGAAAGGGGAAAAAACCAGAGAGTGGCCGGCAGGACTGTTTAAATCTGAAGAAAGAGACGAAAACAGAGTCACTTAAGTGCTTAGAGAAATATAATTTAAATGCTTGGAGTCAGGAAAAAGTAACGAAGTTAAAGGTCTTCAAGAGTTAGCTGTTGAAAGTTCAGTGTGTAGGGATTTAGTGACATCTAGTGGTGAAGGTGTGTGTTGCAGCTGAATACCCCCTCACCCTCACCATCCCCTTCCAAACATGAGAGAGAACCTGTGGAAACCTTCAGTTGCCATAGAAACTCAAAAAAGGTGTCTAGATTGTCCAGTTTGGACGACTGTAAAAAAACATGGCGGCCTCCGTAGAGAGGATCCGCTCCTGATGTAAATATAAAGTAATTAAATATCAATGACTCATTGTAGAGTTAAGAAAACAACAATTACTACAATTTAGATAAAACACACAAGTAAAAACATCACTAGGATCATTTAAATGTCTAATTAACGATCCCTTTCACCTTAATCTTACACACTGAACCTTTAAGAACAACAACTCCTTCTTTGCTCGTATCATCATAACAACAATAAATCATTTTTTTGGTTTCCCTTCTGTCAAACATGCCCACATCTGATTTGTTCCAAGCCCGTCACAAGTGTAAGAAAAATAAGAAATGGTGCAGCCGAGGGTTGGACAGAGAGACGACTCCAGACATGTCATTAAGAACTCATCCTCACATTTACACCATGAGACAAGTGTCTCCTCCAGGTTTTCTGGAAGAGGGTCAGAGAAGTATCTGCCTGAGAGAAGCCGGCTGCAGGGTGGTGACAAGATGGTGGCACAGCAGTGAAACCTCTCACAAGGCCAGTATTAAGGCCACAAAAGTAATTCAGTTTATATTAAGCTCCATCATTACTTTATCCATTCAACTGATTCAGTTCAGATCCAATTGCTTTAGCTTTACTTTTAGTTAACTACTTCAATTTCCATGTTTCAAACATTTAATAATATTTTGCTAATTTTAACCTTTTATTTAAACTGTTCATCTACACTAATGTAATCTGCATTTTCTTATTGCCACATATTTAATAACTGTTAATCCATTACTTTCAGCTAAGTAATAATAATAATAACACATTTGATTAAAATAGCGCTTTTCAAAGTACTCAAATACACTTTACAAATGTTAAAATTAACATTAAAAACTACACACTAAAAACACACAACAAACATCACACAGAAAAAAGCAGTGTTTATTATATAAACTGTTTGTTCTGGGCGTGGTCCTGCAATTCAACAGAGGATAATATTGTATGTAAAACTTAATTTGCATGACCGCACATACACCACATCATGCATACACACACCTACTCACAATAGCAGCATGTTGCACAACCCTCGCAGCTAATCACAACCTTACATGTCGGTGTTGAGAAGCTAAGTGGCCACAGGCAGGAACGAATGTTTACTGGGAATCTAGAAACCAGATGGGAAAAGCTGGAACTGTGGAAGGAAAATGTGATCAACACTGTAACTGGTGCTGGTTTGATAATAGACTGAATAGAATAATGGCTCATTGTGAGTCGTGGAAATTTACTTAAGTCTCCCTTTTAATGGTTAATTTCACTCTTAAACACAAAAGTCTGAATATATTTTGATCAAATGCAAAATTTCTACGTGAAGTTATTGAGCTTTAACTTGAAACTGCTTTGCCCCCCCGAGGTGCAAGTCACCGATGTTAGGAGTCATTGTTTTTGTTAGACACAAAAACAACAGGTCACGTCACGTTGTGTTTGTAAAGATGGAAACTTTTCATCTCTGTGTCCTGATTGGAGGAGGCTTCGTGCAGATGGAGCGTCTGGCCTCAGGTGAACTGACTGAAACTGCGTCTCCACTTATTATTTTTCTAACAGGCTGTTTTGATTCTATTTGTCTGGTGGCCCCGGGGAATAAACAGCCAGACACTGGCAAGACAAACACATTATAGTCAAATCACAAATGTTGATGGACTCCCGTGTCCTTTCCGTCTGACATTCCCACTCTATTTTCTCTCTCTCTCTCTCTCTCTCTCTCTCTCTCTCTCTCTCTCTCTCTCTCTCTCTCTCTCTCTCTCTCTCTCTCTCTCTCTCTCTCTCTCTCTCTCTCTCCTTCATTTATATCACTTATTCAGTGCATTCAAATGTAATTTAATCAGCCCTTCATCCGATTTCAGCCCGGTGTCTGCTGCCGCCCTGGCCGAGCTGCTGGAGCTCCAGGAAACAGGACACATCTCCTCCTCAGTCGCCAAGCGGGTCAGTCAGCCGCACAGGCCAATTATCCCCCTTCTATCGCTTGTTTGTATTCTGGTGATCACCTGCGTCTCACGGCCTCCTGCTCCCTCTCAGGTGCTGCAGGAGATGTGGAGGTCACCGGGAACGACGGCCTTGCAGATCATCCAGGAGCAGGAGCTGGGGCTTGTTAGTGACGCTGCACAGCTGCACAGCATCTGCCAGGAGGTGGTGGACTCGCATCCCCGAAGAGGTGAGGGGCTCACACCTGCTAAGTCCCACTTGCAATGACATTTTCTTATTTTTTTAATGTTTGGTTGCTGTGCCCCCCCCTCCCTCTGCCCGTGTAGGTCCAAGCCATCAGAAGTGGAAATAAGAAAGTTCTGAACAAACTGATGGGCCTTGTTCAGAGAGAGACCAAAGGCAGAGCCGACCCAGTTCTGGTGAGGGCCATTTTACAAGAGAAGACTTCGTGAAGCTCGGACTGATCTGCCAGACTCATCGTACCTTCATGAAAAATAAGATTTATGAAGAAGATGCTGTGGATGCAGATATGACTCATCACGGAGTTGATAAAACGATTGATGGTCAATCTGAAAATGAAGCCGCCGCCGTTAAGTCCTGAGAGGGAGATTGAGATTCTGTAAATACTGTACAATGTTTCCACTGCACTACAGCTGTTTCCTTCTGTATGTATGTAAGATATGTATGTGTCTAAAGAGTAATAAAGATTTTTAAATCAAATATTTTATCACCATTTAGTTTATTTTGTTAAAAACAGCTTTTCTTATCAGGTCATTGAAATAATAACTTTATTTAGCCTGTACAGCACTTTCCTAAAAAACATTACAAAATGCTTCAAAAAGGAGAAACTAAGAATAAACCATTGGAAAATGAGCAGAGGAAATAGAATATATGAATATATGAAGAGGGTTAATTAGCATAAATAAGAGCCAAAGGCAGAAATGGTGGAGACGGGAAGAAAAGGAGAGTAAATGTGTGATTGGTCCTGATGGTCAGTGCTGATGTCAGACTCTCATCAAGAGAAGCAACAGTGACGGGCATGAACGCAATCAGTGAGCGCCCTCTTGTGGTGGAGCCACATATTTATACTTTCTACACAAAGGTGCATTACATCAGAAAATGTTTTAAACGTGTTATCCTCAGTGGCCGGTAACCAGTACATTTAATAATGTCTGTCATCTGGCCTCATCAGTTTGTTCAATGTTTCAGGTTTTCCACGTTCACCGAGTTCAGTAAACATTCAGTCAAATTCAGAACTGATTGGTGAATCCAAACTCTGACTGCAGCTCTTCCCCTGCAGACATCAGAAAATTATATCTTCCACATTGGACTAATTTCATTCTCCATGGTAACAGACGTGTGTTTGCAGACATGCTGCACCAGTAACAGTCTGTGGTTGCCACACACCCTCTGAAACTATGGGAGCTACAAGATGTCTGTGCATGTTTCTGGAGGCACAACTTAGATTTCTGCACCTACAGTCCATGATGGGAACATAAATGAGGGATGGTTGAGATTCCTGCTCAGTATTTATGACATAAGTTCAATTGTGACAGGAGAAGACAGCTTGTATAAAATACAAACAGTATTTTCTCTAACAGTTTATCCCACATTGATTTATTTTCCAGTTCTTCGACCCAGGTATCAGCGTCTTTGACTGTACGGGTATAAAATGATGCAGTTTACAGATTGATCTTGTGCTTATGAGCTGTCAAAAGGTTCCATCACAGTTTGCTTCCACTCTGCAGTGTGTCACAGTCATTGCCTGTAAACAGAGGAGGAAGACGCCCGGGAGAACAAGACCTAGTTTGGAGCTAAATCTCTCTGCAGGGAAGGAGAATGTGCATCAAACAAGAAAACTTCAATATGCACAGAGCAAACAGCTGCAGAACCACCTCTAGCACAAAAACAAGGGAGAGGATATATCGGTGGTGTCTGGTGAAGGCAGCAGGTTCTGTTGTTGACAGAGAGGAGGAAACAAGTCGACACGTTCAGGTTTGTTTAGCAGAAGTTGTCTTTATTGAAAGAGGCAAGACTTTGCATCTGAGACGTTCAGCAACAAACATCAACCTGATCGGAAAAAAACTGAGTCCGGCTCCCAGAGGGCGAAGCTTTGGATTCTACCGAGACAGAACCGACTCTGTGACCTGGGTTGAAACAGTGATTGTCATCGTGAGACTGAACCTGTGCTGGTTGAAAGGCTGCGTCAGGATGAAAGGTTGATAAAGTGCTCTGCGACATTCTTTTTACCAGAGACAGAAAAAACCTGTTCAGCTTAAACAAATATACATAACATAACTATCCTACTGCATAATTCATCACCTGCATAGCAACACTTAGAACAGGATGGATTTAAATAAACAAAATACACATTTCAAAATTTAAAACAGAGTAATAATTATTGAATTTATGAGGTGACATCTTTGATTAAATCACAATGCTACTGCTATTTCTTTTTTCTATAAATCGTTTCTACAAAAAGTTGTTTTACCCGAAGCTGTCCATTATCTCAGAGTCTGATTCTGAATGACCACTTTGAAATGTTGGGTCTAAATTACTAAGTTTTACTTGGTATTGCGACAAATCCTCTTAAAGGTTCAGTGTGTAGAATTTAGTGACATCTAGTGGTGAAGTTGCATGTTGCAGCTTTGTTGCAAAGAAGGTTTTTTAAATGTCCACATTATGTTTTATATCTTCATATAAAATGATTGGATGGTGAATGCTTTCTTTTGCTACTCGGTCAAGAAACTAAATAAATAAAAACAGGATATTTTATTTACACTTAAACAATGGACGGCTTCCAGTAAAACAACGTCGCATTATAAAATTTCGCATCACTCCTTCGTAAATCAAATCTAAAATCAGGCAATTATGTGAAGTAAAAATCACAATTTAGGCACAAATTTAAAACTATATCTGTCCTGGTAAATCTTTTTCATAGAGGCAAACTTTATAAGAAAATATATCTCTCTTAATATATATGTATAATTTTTAACAACCATGTTAACTCAATTAAAGGCAACTAACAACAACAGGTTCCCCCGGTAACGCCTCAGTCTGAGATGATTTCAAAAGATGCAACTACAACACCCAGAGGAAAGGGAAGGGTGACAAAACTACGTGGAAATAGACACTCTCAATAAAAGCTTAAATACCCAGCCCCCCTTCTAAAAATAACCTAAATTCATTTATACCCCAAATATCTTTGATTTGCATAGTGTTCTGTTACAGTATGTACATTATAAAGCATCACTGCACTTAAGGCAAATTGATAGTAGAAGAACAATCCTGGTTTTTGTGCTGTTGTCTGGAGAACATGTGGAACCTGTGAGAAACTACTAGTGCATTGTGGGAAAGTTGCTTCACCAAAAGGCTTAAAAGGAACCAAGAGAGGAGAAGGTGCAGCATCGAAAGAATCCTGAGGAACCAGTAGAAAAACCACGGCAAAACTCCGGAAGCAATTTTTTGGACATCTTTCTGGAGTTCATGTCTTAAAACGTTTTAAAAGTGATGAACAGAGTCAGGATGTGTTTCTGCGATGCTGCCAGTCTCCAGCTGCCACGGTGAAAATGAGGCAGAGAGGCATAGAAGCTCCTGAAAGGCCACACGGACGTCCCACTGGGATCGGAGCTGAAGACATTCAGAACGAGGGCAGTTCAGATAATCGTTAAAAGTCTCTCTCTCCAGTCTTTGGTTGGTCGACCCGGACCTCGCCTCCACCAGCCTTATTATTACGGTGCAGGTGGAGATGTTCCAGCTCAAAGTGTTGAAACCTCACACTTCACAGAACTAGAAAATATGTTAGTTTGTTTTAAAAAGCGCAAGAAAATGATTGTCTTTGCTCGGGAAAATAAATAAAGTAGTTGTATAAATCATTGTTTCTACGAGGTTTCTTCATCAAGTAGTGACTGGATGAAAATATAGAAAACCCCCATAGAACCGTCTTTGACTCTTTGACTCCTCTGACTCGTCACAGGCCTCTTGGGACCTGTCACTCTTCCATAGGAATGTACGATAGGATGGAGTGCTCTTGTGCAACCGCAGCCAGTTCTTTGAGGAACTCCGTGTAGAGGACGGTGGCGAACACTTCGGTCCGCTCCAGAGAGATGGCTTTGGGTTTGGGTGGCGGCGAGTTCTGAAGGATCCCCCCCGCCTCGCCGTGGGTGGAGCCGCCGCCGCCGCTTCGGCTTTTATCTGAGAACATGAAGAGTTAATGTGTTACAATGACCACGTTGGAATTTAACATGTTTTGCAAATACAATATATTCCCACTAATGATTTCTGCCTTTATAAATAATTTAAGTTAATAAAAAAGTAGGATCTGCTTTTCTGTAGAAAGGAAACTAAAATATTCTCCTTTTTGGTCTTTCCTTCTCATCCTTCCACAAACACACTTCCAACGTTGTAGCTCGTACGAGTCGGGAAACCGCCGGGGGACCAGTTCAAACCCCGGCCCGAAAACTCTGGGGCTTAGCAAAAGGCGGCTGCTCAACTGGGAAGACACATGACTTAACAAAATCAAGGGGAATTTATGCTGGTTCCCAACAGGAGCCCGAGCACCGACCAGTGATGAAAGCAGATGTTGCTTTTGAACCGGAGGAATCGAGGAACTCAAAGAAACAAACAGGGAAAGTGTTTGTTTACTAATCGTCGTGTTCACACAGAAACGTTTCCTGAAGATTTACCAAGAATATAATCTCATCCTCAACCAGCCATAATTAATGAAGTGTTATACGTTGGCCTCTTAATACACTTGTTTGGAATTGAGGTAAATATCCCCCAAAAACAAGCAGATGAAGCAGAAAGTGAGAGAGAATTATTAATGTTCAGGATTAAAATGTTTGGTTTGAATCAGAGTGGATGAGGCTGAAAACATTCACAAGCATGATTCAAACTGTTTAAGACCCAAACACCTGCTCACTGAATAAGCTTCTTAACACAAGCAATGTGGTTTCAACACTTCACAACATTTCAAACAGTCCAACACTAAGGAGCTTTTTGAATTCTGCAATTCAAAAAGCTCCTTTTTGAATTGGTTTTTACCCAAAGTGCAATTTCTGACTGTTTTAAATAAAAATAATATTGATGCAAAACTAGAGAGCGTCCATGTTGATGTGCTGTTATCAAAAATACGTCCAACATGTGACTGCAGGATTTGACTTTTGTGATTGGTAACATAGGTATTTATCACCTGGAATGAAGAGTTTGAGTTTGCTTTATTTCCTCTTCAACCACAAACTCCATCATCACAGCTGCTCAGTTGTTTTGCATCAATAAAACCTGGTTCTATGTATTGAGTGAATATTGTTGCATAGAAATCACATGAAACCACATTTCAGGATTTAAAGATATTATACTGTTTATGTTATATTACTAATCACAGGCATATATGTGGTTGTTACCTGCTGCTGCCATTAAAGTCTCCCTGGCCAGCATCCAGTGCTGAGCAGCAGTGATCAGCTCTGGGAAGTCGGCCCTGGTGGCAGCCAGCTCTTCTATCTGGTTCTTCACTGTGGCGAGTACCTGAGGAATAAAGATACAGAGGATTAACATTCACATCAGTAGTTTCTACACTAATGTTATTAACAATAAACTAATGGGAACAACCTTGAAATCCCCTTTTTAAAAGCCGTCTTCACCAAACAGTGATTTACATTCCTGATGTTGTTACCCCTGAGAGGCCCTGGCATGTTTCAACATCTTTCACTAATCGTTCTGATGACTTGATGAGGCACCAGCCTCAGGAGTCACACACAGTCCTGCCCACACATGCACACACATAAACACACAGACACACACTTGTTGTTACCTGGTACAGGGAGCGGACAGTCGGCTGGAACACCAGGTTGGTGTTGAGGAGGAAGGAGCGCAGCAGGGGCTGAGGGTAGGAGGCCAGCTGAGCCAGGATGCCGGTCAGCAGCAGGTTGACGTACAGCGAGTTGGAGAGCATGTTCTCCAGGCGGGACAGCAGCACGCTGACAAACGGACCTGCACAAGGACACGCTGTGAACAACCTGACAGAGGCGGATCTAGGATCTTTCATCAGGGGCCTAAAAGGGGGCCACAATTTTTATATTAACACGTCCAACATTCATGCTCCTGATTCTAAGAGGGGCAGATTTAAGTAATTCCTCGTTTAGGTCTCAGTAGCCAACCTCAAAAAACCTTAGAAGATAAAACATATTGTGAAATTGTCTTATTTATTGTTAGTATGGATTATTAGGATTATGTCACTGACCTGTGAAAGGCACTGAGTGGCTTCTACTTGAACTTCCGCTTCGAAACTTGGTCCCGAACGGTAATTGTACTTTCTCGGGTTCTGGTGTTTCGGCGGAGAAGGAGGTGAAATCCATCTCCTCCTCTTCCTCCAGAGGTGAGACTGGTTTTTCAGCCTGGACTGGTTTCCCGCCCGCTTGCGTGTCCAGCGTACGGATGAGCTCCTCGTACTGGGACAGAAGGTCATCGCCCAGCTCCAGGGCGGTCGTGTTTTGGACGTTTGAATTACAATCTGTTTGAACTTTGGTCTTCGCCTCCGAGCTGCTCTTGCCGCTGTCGGCCATCACAGCGGCTGGAAGTGTCAAACTCAATCCATTTTTTAAGGGAACTTCCGCCGAGCCCGGTTGGACGTCCTCTGACTCCGACCCCTTGGACTTGCGCTCCCCCCGCTCGACCTCCCTGGCGTCCTTCTTGGCGACGAGATCGTAAACCATGACGTCGTCCTGGAACTCGTTCTCCTCGATGTAGGAGCCGTTGACCAGCATGATGGCCGTCCTCCTCATCTCCTGGATGTGCCTCGGGGGCTCAGAGACAGGCAGCTGTGGAGGTTTGCTCTCCACTGGAGCTTCTGCCGTCTTCATCTGACACACGTCGTAACTGTCGTCCCACTCCAGCTCCTGCTGGTTGACGGAGGGCGGCTCGGCACCCGGCGGCGGGGGGGGACAGACTCGAGGGCGCGAGGCCAGCGGCTGTGGAACTCTCTTGAGGGCCACCTGGGTCTGTCGGCTCTTGAGCCAGGGCTCCTCCAGGACGCCGGGCTGGTACTTCTCAGGGGGGGGGGTCCTCGCCGTCGTACTGCGCCGACCACACCTGGCAGGCCCGGATGCAGCTGCTGATGCCGAGGTGGGCGTCGTAGAGGTAATGAAGGTAACTGACGTCCAGGTAGATCTCAGACCCGATGGTGCAGGAGTTCTCGTGGTGCTTTTCTGAGAAGCTCTTTTTCTCTTTTAGGGAAACACAGATAGGAAATGTTGATGAAAAGCTGGCGACTCGCTCACACAGAGAAGAACTAATGACTCTGACACGTCTCTGCAGGAAGTGCGACGTGATGTGATACAGCCGAACAGCAGGAGATCTCCCGTTCTGATAACATACTCATCATCAGCCATGTTGTACGTTTATCTCCCAATTATATGCAGATCAACAGATTCAGTCCACAAACCACATGTCTCAACAGATTTTTTGGGGAAAGCACGGTTTATAAATCTTTCTTTTTATTAAAACCGTATTGTTTCGGCCTCAAAACCGTCACAGTGAGGGACTTTTAATATTCCTCCGCTGTGTTTGTGTTTGTTTTGACTGCACAACACGTCTAATATCCACTCACTCTAATGGGATTGTGAATAGTAAGAACCCGCTGCACAGATTCATTTGAAAGCTTTCAGGCTCCTCAATGCTTCTCCCAGGCTCCGTCTGGGAAGCCTTTCAATGTGGGTAAAAGGATAATTCTTATTTATAAACAACTTGAGTCTTGTTTTTGTAAATACGAGCATCACACACGGAGTTAATTGCTGAGATTTGGGGAAAACGCAGCAGCATCAGGAAGACTTCGAATCGGAGGAGAAATATCACCGAGCTCTATTTAAACCAGGCGAAAAGTTCCTTTAACGCTGAGTCTCTCTTACCTGAGGAGTCGGTGTGAGCAGCGACCTCTGACCCCTTGGAGAAGAGGATGGACTCCAGCTGCCGGAGGGGCGGGGGGCTGTGGTCGGGGGTGCAGCAGGTCGGCGTCAGCGCCAGGAACTTGGCCGCAGACACGGAGTAGCAGTCCCTCTCCCTCACCACGCGTCTCTGACTCAACATCATGTGATTACAGGGGATCAGGTACCTGGGGAGGCAGAGGGGAAGGGGGGGGGGATCCTGTTAGAAAAAGCAACGGGTGGTTGTAGGAGGGCGGGGGGGGTGGCGGGCAGACAGATGGTAACACATGTCCACGCGCTGGGTGGTGTGGGGGGGAGACTCGTCATATCACAAACCAATTAGACGCACAGAGGCCGGCGAGCCACTCACCTCAACACGAGCTGCAGCATCACATCTTCACAGTATAAACCAATCAGAGTGCGGAAGAGAGCCAGTGACACGGTGCCCAACTGGAGAGGGGAGAGGAAAAACACAACGTTACAGATTACAACAAATACACATGACAGTATTACGATTTCTGATAGTTGTTTGAATCACTACAGATTAAATATTCAACTTTTATTCTGGCTAAAGAAAGAAATCAGAAGATGTCACTCCGGAAATATTAATTAACAGTTTTCACTCGTTTCTGGTATTTTGGGAACAAAAAGATTCATTAATTGGTCCGAAAATGATCATATTTAATGAAAGTTAAACTGACAAACAGGTTATTGAGTAATAAAGAGGAATCATGAGCCGACAGGTTGAAATAACAGCATATTCAGAACATAGTAAGTTTTCCCTTCAGTCTGAGGTCGACCACTTTTAAAACTGACGTCTCTAACAACATGAAGCTGATGAAAAATACACATTATTTATTCAACACCCGCCCAATGGGGTCATTTTAAAAACCTAAGAAACACTTCTCCTCCTGAAAACGCGTCCGCCTTGTGTCCTGCAGCCGTACCTGGAAGGGCGTGTTGACGCGGCTGACCAGGGTGTCCAGGATGTGGACGCTCTCGTGCCGGTGGAGGAGGATGAAGGAGAGGAAGGTCTGCAGCAGGGCCGGCTCCGAGACGCTCCTCAGGAAGAGGTCCAGGTACGCCGTGGTGGTCATCACCTCCTCCAGGGTCAGCTGCACAGAGGGGAGAGGAGCCATTAGTCAGAGATACACATGAGGATCTCCATGGCAGGTGAAGGGGAAAAGGAGGAGGAGCATCGAACCTTGTGAAGAGCCGGAGCGAGGACGGGCACCAGGAACCCGTTGTAGATGTAACTGACCAGCTGGTCTCTGATGAGCGGGTGGGCCACCTGGGAACAGTGGAGATCAGGTCACAGGTCAGTGGAGGAGGCCGTGGAGCAGGAGGCAGCTCCCAGTAACAGCGTGTGAATACTTAACTCTCGTGTGGCCGAGTCGTGCGCTCACCTGAATGACGGCGTTGCAGAACTCCAGTGAGTTGAGGAACTGGACCAGTGCTGGCATGTGGAGCCAGTCCTCCCTGTGGAGGCCGTGCCACTCGTCACCGGGAACCTCCAGCTTGGTGGGGAGGGAGGAGTAGAGGCCGCTCAGCCCTGTGGCCAGAACCTGATAACAGATACAGGGACACGTTAGACATGGTGACAGGCGGATGGGGGATTATTGGTCAATTTCAACCATTGCTCTCTAGAACAGTGATCACATGACTTGTTTCAGGTTCCAGACATCAGCCCATCTGATCGATTACTTTTTAGGGAGTAAAACATTTCATATTAATGCAATGATTCCAAAGATGTCATTACCAAAGAAACAGAATTGATGCTTGATAAATCAAAATGTAACCATAAACTTATATTTATAAATGCAAATACAAGAAAAATATATAGAACCTTTTTTAAATGTAAAACCTAAACATTAATGTACATATTTTTTACATTGTTTGTTCTGTAAAATATAAATGTTTATATCAGTAAAAAACGATACATCGGTCAGGCTCTGCTGTAGACTCTAAATTGTAATTATCATTCACCAGTAATCACAGAGCCTATTTTATTGGTACAGTAAAACAGAAAAAAATGTATGTTACAGCTTGTTAAAGATGATTATTTTATGGTAAACTATAACTTTTAACTGTATTTATAATGGGACGCAGCAAGTTTTAATCTCCTCAACATAACCACAGTTTTACCTGGACCTCTCTAAAATCATAGATATAGAAGCCAAACTAAAGTTAGAGTTGAATATTGACATCTGCGTTTTTCTATATATTTAATATACTGGATGTGCACTTTTAGTGGAGGTCTTCTGAGCACTGTTTTGATTATATATTATATATAAATGTATATTTATATTCATATATTTTACTCTTTGTATAAATGCATGTTTATGTACATGTCTCTTTCAGGCTTTAGCCCATTCTTAACTAAAGTTACTGATTAGTTAAGCGTATAAAGTGGAAGCAGAATGTGGTGGCACAGTTTCCCCACCATGTGTTGTGGACTACTTTTTGAACACCCAGTCATAAACAGCTGCATTTTATGCAGATTCATTTTTGTGTATCTCATTTCCTTCTATGATATAATTGGATTAACAAACTTCCCTTTCTGTTTTCATGAGGAATGAGAGCTTTGTGGGTTTGAAGAAACTGGCTCTGATTCTACAGCAAGCCTCATGTGATACAAATATAATCTGATGTGAAGTGATTACAGAGAGAATAATGCTCTTCATTACAGATTAATGAGGCGGTTTACGCACAACTCTCTGCTGCCAGGTTCACACAACACACTTACAACCACAGACTCACTACAATGAAACAAACTTTTGTGAATGATTACACCGTTAAGATGATGTAACGCAAAGCACAGCAGCAGCAGCTCCTCCTCACACAATAAAACAGCAAACATGAGGATTAACGCCTCAGGAAGCTCAAAACAAAACTTAAACAAATATCTGAGCATCAGAAGGTTTTACGGCTGATAGCACTTGTGTGATAACAACCATGATACGGTAATAAGATCCCTAATTAATGCATTCATGTCAACAAAACCTCCAAATGGCCAAAATGATTTGTCTTTGTTTTATCAAGTAGGTCTCAGTGTTTACAACGTGGGATTCCCCCCAAAAAAACAACAGAGCCTAGAACAGCTCAGTCCAATTTCCCATGTAAACGAGTGGATCATTAGTGAGGCAGTGATGTACACGTCCTCTATGGGATTATCCTCGCTGTCTGCCAGTGGAACCAATTTAACACACGCTCCCGTTATTCAGCTGGCATCGCATCAAAAGATATATTACACTGCTCTGTCTGCTGCTGCGGGGAAATGCTAATTTCTACATGGGATTTGCTCACGAGCGTCCTCATAATCAAATGAAGGCCAGACAGTTTGGAACGTTCAATGCCAGAGATGGTTCAACCTTGTTCTTGAGTGGGTCCGTGAACGCATCTGCATATTTCAGCCCACGGGGGGTCTCAGAGAAGTCAAGGTAAATTGATTATTCCGCTGACACACTGGGATTATTAAGGATAGAAGAATTCATTTTACAAAAAGGATTGAATTTGAATTCAAACGATGGACTGAGCTTGGCACGGTGGAACAGTGGTTAGCAACACCGTCACCTCACAGGAAGGAACAAGACGTTTCTCACACATAAACAACAACACACTGATCTCAGGGGAGAGATCACTTGTTTTTGTTTACACCACATCAACACTTCGGACCGTATCACCAAAAACTGTCTCGACATCTTTGTCGGTGTCTTCTACGTGTGTGTGGTACTGCTTTTTTATCCTGACATATTTGTGTTCCTTATTTGTGCGTCTGTCGCATGTTAGAAACCTCATCAATAAACCTCATGCTCCCCCAGAGGATAGTGATGGATGGACTGAGTTTGAGGACGTACTAAAAACCATGAGTGACTGAAAGCGAGAAAAAGACAGAAGGATAAGAAACTCCTCCCCTGTGACTGACCGGACAGAAGAAGGTGTTCTCTGCGATGTGTTGGGCGACCCGCTCGTTCTCAGCCGACAGCGACATGATGAGCAGCAGAGCGTCTCGGGCCTGCTGCCCCACCGTGCCCTCCCTGTGGATGAAGGGGATGAGGAGGGAGAAAATGAGGAAGTTGGTAGCGCCCTGGTCCTCGCTGGTGTGGAAGAACATCTCCAGAACCGAGGGGTCCTTGGCCAGGACGCAGCACAGCTGGTTGAGCAGCAGCACCAGCTCGGCCTCCACCGCCGGCGCCGCCGTGCCCGAGCAGGAGGACAGCAGCATCATGAGCGGCCGCAGGATGGGTTTGTGGTGCAGCAGCGGCTGGTGCGCCTGCCCCACCAGCATCTCGTACATCTTCAGCTGCTCCAGCTTCATGTCGTCGGTGAACTCCCGGCGCAGGCTCCACACGAAGAGGCGCTCCATCACGTTCTCCATCACCACGAACTCCAGGATGGGGCCCATGGCGCCGGCCTGGCCGCTCTCCTCCTCCATCAGCAGGAACAGCATGTGCTCCACATAGTTCTGCACCGCGTTGGCCTCGTCCCCGGGGACGGGGACGAAGCGAGGGCCGCTGCTGAGGTTGATGGCGCTCAGGGAGGAGAGGGTGGAGGTGCTGCGCAGGGGGTCGTGCTTCTCCAGGATCTTCACCACCTGCAGAGGACACCAGAGGATCATCACAGGATCTGTGCAGTTCTGTGTTATAATGAGTCGGATTCATCACAACTACATCTCAACAGAGAGACACAAGAAATGTTAGGAGACAATTTCAGTGGAAGATCTTATGTAAAAGATATATTTATATAAATTACCAAATAAAGCTTTTGTCAAGAATAATAAAGATTCAAATGAAAACCACTAAATCTAAACTATGGGGAGTATCTCTTTGTGTGAAGATAACTAGTAAATTCATTCAGTTTAGCTGGTGAGGATGATACCCTGCCTTAAAAAGTGAACTCAAATTTACTACAATTTTAACACAAAAACCTGTTTCTAAGGGTCAGATTTTTATTTGACATGTTTCTTGATGTTCCACTGCTAACTGACGGTTAGCATTAGCAGGGAAAAACATCTTTTCATAAACATTAATTAATAATTCTTGAGTATTACTTATTACATATTTATTACATGTTTAACCCCGGTACGAGATCTTATTTGTATAGAGTTTTTAAACCATGTTAAATTATATTATTCCTGACAGGATAAGTGTCAACAAACGATGAGGTGTAAATAAACCCGCAGCACAACACAGATCAACTCAGTTTGGCAGCACAGAGTGAAACCGTCCTTTGTGAGTCGGGTCCCTCCCTTGTGTGTCCGCTGCATAGAAACCAGACTCACAATAAAGGAGCCAGTGTCCCCAGTCTGCTGCTGCCATGACAATAACCGACTGTGCACAAGAGAGCTGGGCCCGGCTGATGGAAACAAGAGATCTGAGTTTCTAATCCCTGCCTGGGCCCGATGGGGCCTGACCCAGAGGCCTGAGGCCCGGGGGTCTGTCCAGTTCAGGATCTCCAGCTGCTCCTGAAGTGACAGGAAGGGGCCAGGTCTGGGGATCAGACTCGGACTTAGTGGACTTAGGGACGCTGGTCTTAGGCTGCCTGCTGGTTTAATGCTGACAACACAGAGGTCAGCTGCACACAAGGTGAAGGTTTAATCATTCATGAAACATTTTATTTCCAAAGCAGCAGCTGATAAGTGTTTATGTTTTGAGGAAAGGTCAGATCAGCTGATAATCTGCATTATTAACCAGGCCATGGATCATGTGACGGCTCCGGCTTGGAACATGTGACCAAGCTGAATGAACACCGAAAGGATCCAGGTGTTGATTTCAATACCAGGACAAGCTCCACAAAAAGTCCCCCAGGTGAAAGACAACAGATGAGGTGATGGAGGAGAGGATCGTTCACACAAATCAAACGGTGGTTCGATCCCCAACAACTCTAGTCTGCACCCTGAGGTCTCCATGGGCAAGATAGACAGTGAATGTGACCGGAGACAGATTAGGTCAATCAGAGAGTAACATTATCTTGAATTCCTCCTTCTTATCCGATCATCACAAGTGCAGTGTCCTTTCTAAACCCGTCTGTTTGGCTGGTTGCAGCTTTCTTTGGAAAACTCTAAAAGTGACCGACTGCAGGACTCAGCACAAAGAAACCGGTTTCTCCAAAGTTCAGTGAAGCTCGACTCAGTACACAGAACCACGAGTCAGGTGTCACTGATGTAAACGTGACAGGAACGAAGATGAGTCCCAGCCGCTGATGCTGCAGAGCTCCGGTCGCCTGTTTATTCGAGGTTTACTCAATTTTGACATATTGTGTTCAAATCGCACCAAATTGGATCCTACACTTCCTTGGACCCCTTAACAATCAAGAGCCAAGTTTGAAGCAGGGACGGTAAAAAGTTCTTGAGATATGAGAGACACGCACAGACACAGATTTCTGGAATTAATACACAGATGGCCCACTACCAGTATAAATCTCTGGAAGCTTTTCAAACTTTTTCTCACAAATAAAACCTCTGATTGTATTTCAGTCCACAGATGAAATGTTGTTTCAATCAGCAAAACTACACAATCACTGTATAACTGTAGTGTTGTCTGCACGTCACTGAACAGATCCACATTCACAAACTGACAGATTTAAAGGTGGCAACGTGATATTAACCACAAATGGAATGAGTCAGACATTCTGCAGATCCATCCTGACAAGTAGCAAGCTGCCCACACACCCTCTATAGATTTTGTCTATAGCTTTTTCTTTTGGCAGCCTCTGCAACGCACCGATCACTTTGCACGTCAGAGCAAACACCGTGAACTCTGTTAGCCGCAGATAAGACGGAGCAAATGAACGTAAAGCTTATCTCTCAACCGTGGAGCCGGCAGAGCTGGAGAGAGAGAGACGAGGCCAATATCACTTACAACACGCAGACTCTGATGTCAAGGCTTTCTTTTTTTTTCCGAACTGAAACCAAAGTCAAGAGGAGTCTTATCAGGCTACAGATTAACTAAGCAGGGAAATGAGAGTCTGTAGGAGTGGAGCTGTGGTGCAGTCACTTCGCCTCAAGGAAGAACACAAACATATTCTAATCTGGAACTGGGAGTTCTCTGGTGTGTTTCTGCTCAGTCAGAAGCTGGGACGACCCACTCTCAGTTATTTCAGGCTACAGCAACTTCTGTCCCCATGTGAAATTGAATAGTCATCGAGTTTACAAGACCAATCAGTTTCCTCCAAATTAATCAGATTAGTAAATTATTGAGCAAAGTTTTATACTATCATATTTGCATTCTACACATCTGGTATTAATCTGAATTTGGTTTTCAGGAATTAGAGCCGTTCTTGTTCCCTCATTAATCTGTAAGAAAGAAAATGATTCTACATAATCGAATGAGATCGTCTCCTCCATGTGCAGAATCTGTGGTGTTACTGTGAACTGTCTGCATCTCTCTTGAATTATCATGTTCATAAGGTCGAGCTGGGTCACAGACGTCACATGGTGTCATTATCCTGCTAAAGGGTTCACCACCTTGTGAGAAATTCTTCAAATTCCATATGTTCATCCTCATGGGAAAATCCTGAATTGATTAAATACAAATATTCAAAGTGTTTATTCTCAGTGGGAGTGAACTGGAGGCCTTGTTGAACACACATGTTCAACAAGGCGCTTATGCACAGACATTAAACTCACATCATGACCAAATAAACAAATCTAATCCCTACAATCTTGTCCAGTTCCAAACTTGATACAAAAACAAAATGTAATTGTGCTTAATTTAGCAGTGAACCCCCCAGGGAGCCTGCTCACTGACAGGAGGGGCAGACCCACCACTGACAGGAGGGACAAACCGACCACTGACAGAAGGACAGACCACGACCCACCACTGACAGGAGGGACAGACCCACCACTGACAGAAGGATAGACCCACCACTGACAGGAGGGGCGGACCCACCACTGACAGTCTCTAATGTGGACGTAAACAAACTCAACAGCCACAGACACACGCTTCTCTCCCCTCAATGCCTGTCCAGTGTCACAGCTGCAGTCTGTTCAGCGGGTGTAACATGTGTGTTCATCTCGGTTGTGGGAGGAGCAGGAGAAGCCGGCTGCCAGGTCCCACAGGGGTCAACAGGGACAGACAGACACACATCTGAGACAGGCGGCTCCACACTGCCAAGATTCCACTGGCTAGGACCACACTGCTGTTTGTTGGGACTGGAGTGAGCTGGTCAGTTTCTTTACTGTCTGCAGAACCTCAATGTGAACAACGTGCACTCATTGTATTCACTGATGCTGACGTGATATTTGTAAACTTGTGGTCTTATCTCCTTCATGGATTTTCAAGTTAAATAAAAGATACTGGATAGTTATACCTCATCATAGTTATTCTTTAAAAAGTCAAATTAAAAAATCTCTTTTATCAAACAAACATGCAACCTTGGAGGAAACGTTTGCAAGACAACTTTCAGCCTTCAGAAATTTGTGATCACTTTGTTGGGAAGCTTTGGAAATATGCTTTTTCACTTGTAAATTCTGACATTTACACTATTTTCATATTTATGCATGACATATGGAGTTGGAGAAAGGAGGAAATTAGCTCAACTAAAAGAAATGTGCAAAAAGACAATTTGTTTCTCTTGGAGTTACACACTGTAACTGTTCTCATAGTCTGGCGTCAGTAGAGCACATACCTCCACCAAGGCCCCACAGGCCCCTTAATTCAATCAAGCTGCACCAAATACCACACACTGATAGTTTTTATTCCCCTAAATATGCCTGATATGTTTCCATTAAGATGCATGAGGTATTCCCTGGGAAATTCTCCTATCTGCAGAAAAAATGGGTTTTTCCCTGAGCAGCCTCATGTTTCATGGAAATCGGTTCAGCTGTTTACGTGTATTCTTGTTCACAATCTCCTTGGGGTATGTAATTAAAAAGATCGATAAAGATACAGCACATAATTCCCTCTATAGGTACAAACTGTAATTCTAATATTTCTATAACTTATTCAGTTTATAGTGGTTCGAGTTTTTTGAAGCATAAACCTTTAAGACTTAATTCAGTTCTGTACATTTACCTGAGCCCAGTGGTTCTTGAAAACAATCATGCAGGTCTCTGGATCCACCCCCTTCAACACCAGAGACTGCCCGTCTCGGCTTCCATTGGCAACCATGGAGGCCATCATGGAGACCGGATCATTTGTGGGTTAAACCATGTCATAGGCGGGGGGAGGAGGAGGAGGAGGAGGATGTTCCTGAATGCTCGCTGGGCGCCACCATAACCACCGAAGGAGGAATAATCACAGGGGACCTGAGGAGCCAGAAGAGAAGACATCATGACACACAGAACCATAACAAGTGGAATCTGAAAATAGCAGCTGTGAGATATCAATGTGGAGATTTCCCCTCTCTCCCTCTCTCCCTCTCGGCCTCTGCATGGCCAGACAGCAGCTATGACAGGCATGCAGGAAGGAGAACAATAACAGAAGTCAGATGACTCAGATGAGACGCTTCTGGCTCGACTGGGGCTCAGAGAGTCGCCTGCCGAGCTCTGGACTTCAGGCCGGGCCCTCGAATGAGTTTTGGAGATTCCTGCAGGCCCCCCCCCCGCTGCACTCTCATTACACAGACATCTCCTCTGACATCAGAAGGCGAAACAGCGACTGGGTGTGAACTTCCCACGCTGAAGCTTGATAGTTTTGTGTTGTCAGGATTTTGGTTTGTGATTTTCTTGAATTCCTTCACTAAACACATTTGGTAGCCAGGCGAAATCTGCACTGCTCACTTTGCTTGTTTTGATGAAAAAATTTAAAAAAAAATATATATATATATATATATATTATTTCAGATGAAAATAGCCCGTGGGCAGCTTTAGAGATCAGTTCCAACACTCACATCAGCACCATGGAAATTTGGGGGATGCCAACTTCTTCCCTGCAGAGAGGAACTAAGTTGTTGTTTCCCTTGGAGAGGACATGAGTGGAAAAGGTTTTATTTGGAGTAAACGTGTTAATATAAGAAACTGAAAATCCAGCTCTCGGCTATAACATGTCTCTGAGCACACGCCTGCTCGTCAGGAAGAAGGACGACAGGATGGGACCTGTCTCTGCTTGCAAACAGTGGATATTAGAGATGAGTATCACTACAGTTTGAAATGAATAGTGGATCTGGAAATAACATGAGATCTTATACAATTTCACAAAAACAGAAAATACAGAATAGCAGTGTAAAGTCGTGCTAGCTACTTCTTTGTTTTACTGGATTTCTTTCTTTATTAGGATCCTCATTAACACCGGCATAAGAATGAGCTATTCAGCTTCTGGGAACCATGAACCTTTGTATGAAACTTCTCGGTAATGTCATACTGGAGATATTTTGCTAAAAAGAAAAATATTGTCCGCTTCATGTTGGTGCTAAATGAAATCTTTAGTCAGGATGTTTCATCCTCTGGAGACAATGAATGTCTCTACTGAATCGTATATGGCAATCCTTCCTGTAGTTATTCCAGTCTGAACCAAAGTGGTGATCACACCAGAGTCATTGAGCCAAAACAAACTTCCCAGTGACCCAGAGTGGAGCTAAACAATGACAATTAAAAGTATGTGTCACTAACAACACATCATGACAAATCTAAACAGTCATGATACAGTGGAAGTCATTCTGCCACCAGGGGATAAACCGTAGAACAAGCAGCAGCTGCACGAAACACAACCAGATTAAGAACTTGTAGACCCTGCCCCTAAAACCGCCTCCTGACCAATCACAGCCCATCCCCCCTTCTCCAAACTTCACTGTGTGGCTGCTGGGGATGTTTCTGTGGTGCTGGGGGGGGGGCAGAGCTCTGGCAGAACGAGGCACCGAGTCGAACTCTCACCATCTGCTTTCACTTAGAGTAGCGGCTGGTTGGATTCTTCAGATGGAATGTAAGAGCAGCGTGGAGAGTGTGTCCAACTGTGTGTGTGAGTGTGTGTGTGTGTTTGTGTGTGAGAGTGTGTGTGATTGGATTCTTACCTCCGCTGAACCATCTTAAACTGGGACGGATCTCTAAGCGGCTGAAGACCTCATTCTTGTCCTGTTGTAATTCAAAAGGAGATATGAAGACATGTCAGGAGGCAGCCGGGGAGCGAGTGTCCGTGAGAGAGGCGAGGCATGGCGGGAAGTGACTGGACATGAGTAAGCTGCTCCGAACGCCACTTGGATGGAGCCTGAGCGGAGGAGGGAGCGAGGGAGGAGGGAGCAGGAGGAGGAGGGAGGGGGTAGCAGGGGAAAAGTAGGGTGAGTACAAGTCTACAGAAAAAGGAGGTGGGAGGAAAAGGAACGGCAGCAGACTGCACATGCATGAAAAACCCAGTCGCATGTCAGCTGCCGACGTTTCTGCAGGAATCCAACATCAACATCACATCCTCATGATGCCGGCTCCACAGGAGAATAACACTATTGTCCCTTCCAATTAGTGATGAGTTGCATTGGCGCCCGGCTCAGCTGCAAGAGGCCCCCGCTCCTCGCCAGCAACTGCCCACTGCTCCGGTGTAAAACCGGATCGATCGTGGGAATCGGTCACACAGCGCCGCCGCCTCGAAACTCTCAGAGACCGTCTTTTTAAAAATGTACCATGAATTAAATGTGTTGCCGTTTTGACCGGCGACAATTCAAAAAATGTCGGATTCTTGGAGAAGAGGCGAGCGTTGATAAAAGCGTGATGTCGTCTAAACAGAGTGAGTCAGACAGATGGAGGGAGTGGATGTGCGTGGGTGAGTGTTCTACAGAGGAGTCATCAAACACGTGCAATCTTTCCCTTTGCAGTGCGATATTCTAAGCAAATATTATATTTAGTTGGGCTGAGACATTTTTTAATAAACCCATTCTTCATGCAGGAGCTCAGAACTTCTTATCAACAAACTGCTGCAACGATCAGCTGCTCTCAGAAGAACAATACACCTTCCTTCAAATATGCCTCATTTGGAGCTATATAGTTTTGCCTTAGACAACCAGCCAATCAGGGTCAAGACTTGGGATTAAATAACCAATTAAACCACAACTGAAAGTGTCAGCATCTGATAATTCAGCCACTTTTTTTTGAGGAATACAATTATTTTCCGGCTCATCCTGTGAAGTCCTGGTGATGAAAGTCGTGACCCACATTGTGTTCTCCTCTGTATGTGCTGTCATGATGTGTCACACCCTGGCACGTGAGCCAACCCCTTACCCAGAAGACATTGCTCCACTTGCCCAAAATAACCTGAATAGAGTCAGAGAGGAAAGTCAAAATATAGGTTGTTGAAAATCCGTCTATCGAGCGAATCCGAGTTGGTTCTGAAGTCGTTTCTTGTCATTTGAAGGTTTGCAGGAGAAAGGAGTCTCATGTGTGCCTGTCTGGATTCTCCTTATTTGCTCACTTCCAATTAAACAATTACGGTAATTTGATAATTACACATATTTGTTGTCTCCTCATCTCAAGACAGAGACACAATCAACAGAGCAGAGGAAACCAGATAGAGGATTTTCCTCAGTGAATAAACAGTTTGCTTCAAGGTTTTTATTACGATAATTTGAAATAGATCTAACTTAAGGTTTATCTTGGAGGTTGCAGTTTAAATAACATCTATTCCTGTGCTATTCTGATGTTCAGGTTTCATACGGTGAAAATTTGACCAACACTTCCGGGTTGAGCAGGTCCTAACGTCTGCCACAGGTCCCTATGGTTGATTCACGGCCATCTTGATCTCTGTAGCCTCCATGCTGTTTGTGATTGCTTCCTTTGATACCCTAATGACTCTGAGCCTTGTAGGGGCACTGCCCAGCAAACACTCTGCAGCCCACCTCCCCTGGGACAACACTGTGCACTGCCATGACTTCTGAAGCATCCTCAGCCAAACCCCGGTGGCTGGCAAGATGCATGTGTGGAGAACTTGAGCTGTTTCCTGAGGACGACCATGATGTGCCAGCCGGCCGCCACTGTGGTGTCTGTGGCCTCCTCTGCCTCACAAACATAAGGTTCCTCTTTTCAGAGGGGAGTTGATCGAATTAAACAAAGAACGAAGCAACAGGGATATGGGAAAATAAATGTACCTTTCAAATACCTGATTTAAATCTACATCCTTACTTTGCAATAAGTTATTTATTTTCAAATAGATATAAAATGTACATTTATTTAATTGTAACTTTATTTGTATAATAATGTGGGAAGTTGCAGATTAAAATTATTTTGTAATGTTTTCTATTTATTCATACAATAATAATAATATTCTTTTAAAAATGTAATATAAGCCTTTTTTTAAATGGCAGAAAAAGTTTAATAAATGTTTGGCTCATCATTATAAACAAGTTATTAGATAATATCCTTGAACTGTTACAATCAATTATCTGCTGAAATTGAAAATGCTTATTCCAAATCGGTGAAAATAATTATGACTATTATGAAATATGAGATTTCCCTAATTCCATTCAGTGGGAATGGTCTCAGTGGTGAGGTTGTGTAATAGCATGCTCTCGTCTCCTCACTCCCAAGGTAAACATGAGGACAAAACGACAACACGGCCTTTGTGTGCATTTCTCTTTACTTCAGAAGAATTCAGGTCCCGGAGCAAACATGGTCTGAAACTGAGAAAAAGGAATGTTTGCCTTTTGAGAGATCCGTCCTTGTTCTCTGAACTGGTTTCCTGCATTGTCAGCTTTCTGTCATCCACAGGTTTTTCTTAAACACAGGCGTGGTCTGGGCAAACAGCCCCGAGGCGGGACACACCCTCCACTCAGACTAGAGATCATCTTTCTTGCCTCACATGAGTCTTTAACCTCAGGTTCACAGGCAGACATGATGAAAAACACATTTCAGAACAGCCAGTCGTTCAAATCTGTCTCAGATGAAGCATTAGGTCCATTCACTCTGAAGGTGATGCTCACACAGGAGAAATGCACAGTCGCCTTGTGGCAGCACTGGTAACCATGTGAACAGCAGGCCCATTGAAGTGATACCAGCTGCTGAAATATTTAGTGCAACAGGTGAAGTCAGTGAGGAGCCAGATAGTGTCTGCTGCTGTGACTATTTATAGCCTTCATCCAACAACACACCAGGAAGTGGAAAAAGCCAGTGATTTCTTATCTACATCTATTATTCCCATCGGCAGGAGAGAGACCACCGTGTCAGACCAGTCATCGTCAGGAGGGACGGACACAAACTGAGCTCATGTTCAAAACTGTGATATGGAGAGAAATATTTAAAGATATAATTCACCCAAATTATTTAAATGTTTCTTTTATTCAGATTTTGACCATCGTCAGTTCCTCAATAATTTTTTTGAGCAAGTTGTGAAGATGTTAACATTATGTTTTAAGCCAATATGACAGACTAGTTAGCAAACAGTAGGTAGCTTACTGACCCAGGAAACACTGAGCGAATTAATTATTGACTATTCATTATATAACTATCGAACTTATACTGTCACTGTCTTATTGGCTCCGGTTTTGGTGTCAACAATCTGCCGTAGGAAATATTTCTCTGCTTTATGTTCCACTGCTTCGTCAAACTTCATGAGTCAGCTGCTTGCGATGCCAGAAATTGAAACTATGAAAGCGAGAGTGAATCAAAACAATAATGTGATCATGCCTAATAATAACATGAACGTATTATAAGCTACACACTATGTGGCCCTCTCCATGGTTAGAAAGCCAGATGGCTACAGCTGTACTTGCTGGTTAATCTTCGCCCACTTTCTGCTCTTCCTCTTTTCTACTCGTCTTTCAGGTAACACAAACACTGCAAACACAACACGACTGCCACCATTTCCATACAGTCTCTGAGCTACACAGCACACAGCTATGCTAGCAATGCCTAGCCAGCTGAGAACATGCAGGAAGGGAGAAGCGTGAACTAAGAAGCATGTGTTTCGATCCACCATCGAAGGCCGTCATGGTCTCTGAAGGACGCAGCTAGCACCGGCCCGACAGGTGCTGAATAACGACTGGGACCAGCTTGTGAGATAAGGCTGTGATTGTGTAAGCAGATTGTGTTGCTCCGTGCTGCACGTCTGTGGATTTTCACATGAAGGCTGACAACAGGGTGTGGGCTGTTGTGCTCGGCTGGGAACTGGTTCCAGAAACAGGCTGCTCTCCGACCATGTTGCTCAGCGATCATGAGAAGAGGCTCATTATCACAGACACACACAGAACAGGCGGGGGGGGGAGAGGGGGGGTGCAGGTCAACTAGAGACTTGCAATGGAACCGCACCAGCTGTATATCAACATGTTGATCAGTACTCATGAGCCCTCAGCCTTCATCATGATATCAAATACACACCAAATTCCGCTGCCCCTTCCAGCACTGTTGTTTGTATCTGCCCACACACAGAGAGACTTGGAAACACAACTCAAACACACACACAAGGTGACAACACTACCAGCTACCTAATTACGGCCTGGTAATAAACACAGTTGCACCAGAGACACTAAGAGGAAAGATAAACCTTTATTAAAACACTGAGGGCTTTATAGAGTAGATACAGGCCACCCATGCAACAGACACGAGAGTCCTTATCCCCGATCATTGTTAAGATCAAAGTTGAGCAGTTAACTCCAAATGATTCAGATCTCTAGGAAGAGTTCAGTCTCCAGTGAAGAGCTTTACCCTCCAGACAGGGGCCATTAAGACGGCTTCCTGCAAGTCTGACATAATTCTCCACTGTATGCACGAGTCAGTGCATTAACAGCAGACGTATGTTGTGTATTGATTTTTCTTCACCACTTCCCAGGGAGTAAAACACGAGTTCCATGTTCCGATCACACAAACAACTTACATCAATGTATTTGCCTAAAGAGTCAAAAGCCATATTGGTGCACCTTTGAGCTAAATGCTAACTATCACATGCTACCAAGGCTCAACATGCATTTTAATGTGATGAATATTTTCTATATTCATCACATTTCATATTCAAAACACTTCCTGATTAGCAATAATGAGGTAAATGGAAATGTGAATACATTTTCTGGGTGTTTGGACAGAAACTAAAGCCTTACTTTGAAATGAAACATTAGTCAAATTTAAACTTCAATTCATCCTGAGGGGGGGAATGAATGTTTGAACCAAATTGAATAAATTCATCCAATAACTTTTTAGTCATGTCATTTCATTTCGCAACTCACTACTGGAATAGTTAGGTCATCCTCTGGGGACAAGGATTCCAAGGAGTTCAAAGCAATCTAATTGAGATATCTTCCTCAAACCAAAGGTGCACCCATATAAGGATGGAGGACCTGCCAGCTCCCCAAAAGTGAGGTCAAACCATCTCCATCACCCCCTAGCTAGCTGCAGTATATATGTCATAAGCCCTACCTCCTGCATGTGAGCAGATGAGACACGGACAAAACTAAAAAAGGACGAGCGTCAGATAAATATTTCTCAAAGACAGTTTTTTGAGAGCCTACTGAGCCAAAGAGCCCAGAGTATTAGAAACAGCCTTTAAAAACCCCACTATGTGTTATATGTGTGTACCAGTGTAATGGTAACTCTATGGGTCATTACCAGTCACTGTCACTGAACACATGACCTCTGCCACCTCAGGGGGCAGATACTCTCTCCTCCCTCCTGAAACTCCACACTACACATGACTGTTTCTCTCGTGTTTTCCTCTGACCCACACAGGCAAACATACCACATTGTATGTACACAATGTGGGTGGGTGACATCAGCCCTGCTTTCATGTCGGTATGAGGAGACTGAGGCCAACACATCAGGCTTCCACAATGGTGCTTCTGTCTGTGATAAGGCCGTGGTTAGCGTGGGTTAGATATCGAATCTCCGCTCCTGCTTCTTCCTCTGCGGCTCGTTTGCAAAGCCCGGCTGATAAAGAAAGAAAAAGGGCCATGTTTGCATATGGAACCGGTGGGGGGGTGGGGGAGAGAGAGAGAAGATACGGGCACGTCTGTGATGTTCAGAGATGTTTGTTGGAGAGACGAGCTGCAGCACTGAGACGACTCAAGACCAAGAGTTTTGGGTTTTAAAGGGAAAAGAGCACAGACTGAAAATCCCCCCCGGGCTCGTCTGTGTCAAATATTTGCTTGGGCGTGGACACGTCTGTTTTAACTCCTTTTAAAATTAACATTTCTCTGCATTTAAAACAATATCGCTCGAGGAAAGGGAACGTGTTTATACTTCAGCCTTCATGTGACCGCACATTTCTCCAGACACAAACTCATATCAACACACTTCTTCACCTGCACAATACTTATTCCACTTCATATCTACTCTCTATAAAAAACTGCAGGCTCTGTTGGTATTGTGCCTTCATTCCACTTCATCCTTACACAAAAGAAGTGGTTTAACCAGATTTAGCTTCAATCTCTTCCTATTTTCACAACACGTTCAGGTGGAAGGCCAATGTTCTTCCACATATAGGTGCCTTTGTTTTAATCTTAGCCCTGCATTAGCCACACTACTTAAGGCTTTTTTTTGTTTTCCTAAACAAGATTGCCTTTTCTTTGTTTATTTTCTATTTTACATTATATTCTTACACATATTCTCGACACTTTCCAGCTTTCTGCATCTTTTTAGGTTGAAATACAGCTGAAATATGTTAACAATAAAACCACTTTACATATTTTCGCAGTCTATAGAGTAAAAACAAGGTGTTATTGGAGAAATACTTTCAACATCGTGGGAAATATGTGTATTCCCTTCTTCCCAGGAGTTAGATAAGAAGATTAATGCCACCTCTAATCCAAAAGAGTGGCCGAATTAAAAAGGCCGGTGCTTTACTTTGTGCTGAGAAGAAGCTGCCGGTGCATGTTGCCACGTAGCTTTCATGTTGCCTGTTAACTCCCAGAGTCGGCGTCAGGACGCGAGCGGCGAGGGCCGGGCTAATCCCAAACACGGGACAGAGCTGAGCTTGCTGGGAGCAGGTTAACACACACACACACACAAACACTGGGAGCAGGTGAACACACACAAACACAAACAGTAGGAGGGCTAGTGCCTACAACAACTATTCTGCTTCAATCTCCCTCAATTTAACCACAGTTTGTTTTTACAAAGTTACAAAGGCACTGTTCTTCCAGCTTTAAAATCACTTAAATACCATTAAGGCTTTCGGCCTTTAGCTGAAGTCTCCAAATTTTTATTAAAAACAAAATCGAAATTTAAGACGAAACACGATTTTAAATCTCTCAGCGACGCAACAGAGAAAATGTGAAACTGGTCAGATCCACAAACTTTTTGACCTGAGCCCATACATGACATTAGTATGAACATTATTCCCACCCTGCTGGAGCTGAGGGAGAGGCCGTGCGTGGACGTCCTCCTGGTTATGATGCTCGACAAACAGACGCTCCACTGATTAGCCACACATTCATCTCATTCCTCAGGTACTCCTCGTGAAGCCTCGTGAAATTTCAAACCTGCTTGCGGCATTTTTCAACCTATGTATGTTTAGGAACGCCGATATGGAAAAAGTTGGAGAGACAGCTGCGATTTACATCTTTGCGATCGTTTGGTGGGAACAGATTGAGGCACAGCAGCCGCAGCATGTCGGCAATTATAAACAACAGGAGTGAGACCGTGAGAATCTACAAGACAAGGACATCTGGGATTTCTCTATAAATCAGTCAGAAACAAGTGGAGTTTAATGGAGAACTGACACGTTAGCATGGATGCCGTTCACTGGAATTGGGCGACATCACGCATGTTGTCCTGTTTTCCAACTTCCGCTGCGTAAGGCAGAAGAACTCAACTTGTTAAGGAACAACACAAGAATAATAGAATAGTGTTTAAGGAAATAACCAAAAGATGTAAGGTATAAAGGTGACGCAGACCACAAGAGCTGTGATTGGTCCGCTTGGTTCTGTCTGGCAGATTTGAAGGAACACGACTTGTCTTTCTTTTATTCGTTGCAGTTCTTTGAGGAAAAAGTAAAAGCTCTTCAACATCCATCAGCTCCAACTCCAAGTAACACTCGCCATTGTTGTGAAGTGCGTAGGCTACCTGTGTTCCTACAGCGTAGCTTGAATCACAGCGGGGGGTCTGAGGAGGAGATGGACAACATGACAGCTCCCCCAAAAGTGAAACCAAAACATCTCCATCGTTTACATTCCTCCAACTTCTTATAGAGCCAAACACGAAGTGCTTGAGTGAGAAAATAATCAAACGGTCCGTCAACAATGAAAATAAATGTTAGTTTGAGCCCCTAAACAAATAATCGACAACTGCTAACTCCACTTTTCAAACATCCGGCTAACTTGTACAAACAGACTTTAGAGAACACAAACAAACAAGGTGGGTGGGGGGGGTGGGGAAGGGGAGAAACAAGCCCCCCCGGAACAGCAGAGTTATAAATCCCACTGAGGATGAAATTACTCAACAGAGTTTTTCTTCCACAGAGAAAAACCGCAAAACAAAAACAGAGTTTCAGCCGCTTGTGTTGGACAACTTCTCTCGGCTGGGAAAGAAAAAGCTGAGTGTGCATCAGGTGACCGACATTGATTTGGACACATGAACACGCACGAGATGGCCGGGTCATGAAATGTTAATGTGTGCCGGTAACTCTGCACCCCCCTCTACATTATAGATATGTGAGGTCATGCTCACAGGTGAGATGCCCCTCAGGCGTCTTCTCCATGTGAGACTTCACAACAACAGCACATAGACACAACTCTACACATCTTCTGTGTGTGTCGCTACTTTTCATCAGCTCCCTGTTTCCTTTTTAGATACTGTTTATTACTTTAATGCCCTGCATGTCCTACATGGCCTACATGGCCTTCTGATTAGACATTAGATCTTA